>JBAIZL010000005.1:190544019-190549019 GCA_036971475.1 Prosapia bicincta
GAAATCCCTCAACAATTTCTTTCTTTAATGGAAATTTGTTTCTAAAATAAAGGCATGTACTTTCTATGGCGGTAATAAAGTTTTAACCATTAAACAAAATCTTTTCTTCTTGTTTAGAATGTATCTTTAAGTAACATATAGGAAAAATAATAGAACTGACGTTGGTTTAATCTCTGGTAAGAAATATTTCTAACATAATAACATGTATAATTTATTTTTACAAATTCCTAAAATGTTACCTAAAGTTAAATAATGAGGAAATAATATGACCAATAGTTCTGAAATTTACGTATATTTATCAGAAAGTAATAAAATACAAGCTAGCAAAGACTTTTCAGTTGATGCACTGCCTTGGTGTTTAGGCAAAGTTTAATTTAGTTATTTTTCTTGATACGTAACGTAACCGCCTTACAATGGAGTCATATTTTATCGAGGTAGGAGCAGTTGAGAGCTACCCAAGCATGGCCGAGTTTAGCCCCACATAACTACAGCGTGTTTCGGTCTGACTTGGGCCAAACTTAGCATAATTTATTCATAACTCGCTTTGTTTGACTTTGTCGGAGGGATATTTCTAATTTATCGATTACGGATGCAAGCTGCTGAACGAGTTGGCCATTTGGAGTGTTTACACAGTAGGAGTGTCGCCGGGGAGTTGGGTTTTACAAATTGCTAAAACTTCGAATTCAACAGGAATTATACACACATATGACATAGCTGTTATAACACACACAGTCGTCCTCTGTTGTACGCGACTGATTTTCATTTTCCGGTGGAAAACCATAAGACTTTATTATTGTTTTTTCAGTTACTAAAAACAGAAGTTTGTAAAAAAACCAATAAAACTTATTCAAGTAATGAACATATTGGAAAACATAACAACAATAATAATTGACATAATAATCAAATAAGGAATTGACTATACTAAAAAAACCGGAAACTAATAAAATCTTTAGAAGGAAAATGTTCGTAGAAGGAAAGATCTAAAAACAGTGGCATTATACGACATATCTAGCCCCGCTTTATTCGTCATGGCTATGAGAACCAATCAAAATCGACTTTGTAGCGGATAATATATCGGGTTTCTCCTATGACAAATCACTAGATAAGTCGCTTGTTAACAATACACGAAGCTCCATACTGTAGAGATTTGGGGAATAAGTCCCAGGTCTACTGTAAAATGTGGATCAATCAATATACCCTGAAACTCAAGGTTATAAGCAACGATAACAGACAAAGGTTTTGTAGGAAAGCAATAAAGAATGTAGCTTTACGGCTGCAATACGAATATTAACAGTAAGAGTTCATTAAATAGAGACGTTCGGGAAGTGGGAAGAGAACATTTTGAGATTGAAAATAAAGAGACTACAAACTTCTTTAAATTAAAAGATAACTTAGTATTCAAACGAAGTGGGTAACCTGGTACCAAAACAATATACAGTTTGTACTACTGTATGTTTTGTTTTAGGATCTAAAACGATACAAACTTCTAGTTAGCCTTCAAACACTTTCTGCTCTCCATGAAAGTTGCAGTTTTAACGCCTACAATATTTTTGATTGGATAATATCAGGAGATTGAGAGATACTCGTTTGATAATTTGTACAAACACTACCTTTAACATGATAGAACTTATCCTTTAGATTGAAAAATCTTTTGTAGCGACCCTACAAAAACTTATTACAAATACATACACATACAATTTCGCGTCAGTATAATTTCCGTCAGATTAATAGCATCGGTATAGATTACATCAGGTTACGTGATGAGTCGCCTCAAAGTGAATGATAATATATAATTTAATATATCAACTGATTTTATTATATATGTTATGTTGTAAAACAACTGTTTTAACACGTAGGTCGTGTTGCATTATTTATTGAACATTGTTAAGGAAAGAAGTCATTATTGAATATTTTTGGTAAATAATTAAAAATTATTAATATACTAATTTATTTAAATTTCTATAAATATTTATACAAATAATTGTGTATAACGATAGTAATAAGTTATTATTTGTATTCCAATTTTTCAAACGGAAATATTCTTAGGCCCGTCTGACACTTTTTAAGAACTGATATCAATTGAATTTGTTAAAAAAATTTGTATTCAGTAAACATTTCAAAACCTATATTATTTCATTATTAACTACAGTAAATACTTGTTTATTATAAAGTTAATGTATATAATCTAATGTTTCCATTTTATTCGTTGAAAACTTTGTAAAACTACTGCTACCTAATTTGTTATTTGCAGTTTAAATTTTGGCGTTGAATGTAAAAAAACTATTATAGTTTCTTTTATTAAAACAAATGTTTAGGTAATATCTCTTTACGAAAAACTAAATGTTTTTCTCTACTTAAAATTTCTGTAGACGAGGCTGTAAATGTTTTTACGGAACTTCCCCGCGTGCCGCAACCAAATGTTTTTGTAGTTTAAAGTGGATATAGGCTACGGCAAAAGTGATGACCCGATGATTATACATAAAAACAGAAGTTTTTATACTTGTAAACCAATAAAGTAATATAATAAACGTATCGAATTTATAACATGTTGGGGATTTTATAAAGTAACGATGAATGTAATAAAATTAAATAATTTATTACCAAATTCAATGGTAATAGTGTATGTGTGTGTGTGTGTGTGTGTGTGTGTGTGTGTGTGTGTGTGTGTGTGTGTGTGTGTGTGTGTGTGTGTGTGTGTGTGTGAGTGTGTGTGTGTGTGTGTGTGAGTGTGTGTGTGTGTGTGTGTGTGTGTGTGTGTGCGTGAGTGTGTGTGTGTGTGTGTATGTGTGTGTGTGTGTGTGTGTGTGTGTGTGTGTGTGTGTGTGTGTGAGTGTGTGTGTGTGTGTGTGTGTGTGTGTGTGTGTGTGTGTGTGTGTGAGTGTGTGTGTGTGTGTGTGTGTGAGTGTGTGTGTCTGTGTGTGTGTGTGAGTGTGTGTGTGTGTGTGTGTGTGTGTGTGAGTGTGTGTGTGTGTGTGTGTGTGTGTGTGTGTGTGTGTTGTGTATGTGTGTGTGTGTGTATGTATGTATGTATGTGTGTGTGTGTGTGTGTGTGTGTGTGTATTGAAAGAGGGTTACACTGAATGATTCATGATCATCTCAAAACCTAATTTTAATAGGTACAGACTTGAAATTTGGAATGAATCTTGTTTGGTAATGTAAAGTCGTGGGCTGTAGAGATTATTCAAAATTTTAATTTTAATATATTTTAAAAAAATTTGTTATAGAGCAGCTGTTGCTAGTGACTGAAGTAACTGGTCCGCTATTTCAAAATCGGTATATAGCTATCGAATAAAACAGCTGTAGCCTTTGGATCAAGTAACCCGTCAGCTGTTTAAAACGCGGCAAAATAATGAGGCTATGTAACTCAATCGCAATAACTATCATAGAAGCTGTTAATGGAGATGTTATTGTGGATGATAGTGTCTGTGTTTTTTGATCATAGACTTACATCGTAAATAATATACAATATGAAGGACTCGTGAAAAGGCCAAGACACCACATACAGAACGTCCTGGAAGTTAGCTGATTTACCATGATAATCCCGGTTAGCGGTCGACGCTTCCTGAAGAAGAAGATAACCTCAGACTTGTCTCTAGCCAATATTAAAATCTTGTAACTTGCGAGGTAAAATAAAGACATATTTGTCAAATACTTGTAATTAATAAACTAGAGAGTTTTATAAATTAAAATTTATTTTTTGCGACGTAATCTAAATGTATACGTAACCTTGAAACCCTGTCGCTTAGGAGTAAGCCTTTACATTTACAGTGACTAGGAAGTTTTATTAATAATTGCCCCTTCGAACTGAAACGAGAGCAACCAGTTACACATGGCTAGCAGCACCAAAACAACTAGGTTAACCTTGTTGGTCGAGAAAGGGGCGAAAATAACTATTTATCAAAATGTTTGCTTCTTTAATTCTGAAGAGGTTTTTCCCATTTTCTTATCTAAGTGATATTTCTTTTACCCTAGCACCAGATTTTATCAGAAGAGATTAGTGCAACAATGCTCGAGTCTGAACAACCAAATGTAAAGAAAAATACACTATTGCTGTGTTGTAATACATATTTTGTAGCACTGTTAAATAATAGGCCTACTATTGCAAATGAATGAATAGACCATAAGTTACTAACATAGAAGTAGGCCTATTAAATAATGTAACCTATAAAGAAACTAAAAGAAATATCAAGAAGTAAAATAATTTTCCTTAAAATTTTGTTTGTAATGATACAATTAATAAATTTTTATATTATACGTTTTAAAACAACTATAGTTTAAGGAAAATTATTATTCTATCATAGCCTTATAAAGTCTTATAAAGTGCTATAAAAATATTCTACCTCGAAACACAAATTTTAAAAATTTACTAAAGTGTTTTCCACGAGTAAACTTCATTTTCCCCAAGAACTCAGGACCCCCCAAGTAACTTTAATGTTTCTCTTGTATCATCAATCACCTAATAAAATATTTACACTTGTACTTCTAACTTGTGGACTTGAAAATATCCGATAATTCCTTTTTATTCTTCAGGCAATATCCACGTAAATTGAAGAGTAAACTTAAATATATTCTTGCCAAGAACATAATTAGTTAAGCTCGATATAAAATACGTTTTAAAGTTTTTGAAGGTGACAAGTTTTATTTAAATAAATCCGAATTCGAACTCGGGACCCTCGATAACATAAGGTAACGCGCCTATGATCACTGATATAACATTTGTAGAGAGTTCCGCCCGAACATATATTCCAAGGTTTCACTTTTTTTGGAAACTGTAAATGATAGAATTTTCTTGTTAGTTGCAAATCCAAGAAAATTCAATAATATTTTCCTCATTAATTTTTCGAAGAAACTTCTACTTCATTGTAAGCTAATAAATTTTAAAAAGGTTGGAAAATCTTCTTAAAATTTGAAAGTCGTTAAATTGAGATGTTTTAGAACGAAAACGGTATTTCTTTTTAAATTTAGCAAAATTACTTTCGTTCTAAACAGTGTAAAGTAGC
>JBAIZL010000005.1:190559019-190571519 GCA_036971475.1 Prosapia bicincta
TTCGTAAAGCAAGAACAACACTCGGAAGAACACTTTAGCTTAAATTATTTACTTTTTGGCTGATTAAATATAGGCTTTATAGAAAAGAGTTTGAAAATTCAATGTTTTAGAAGTCTGTCTTCGGAATAAATTCCAGAAATGTGTAAGAAGATTACGATATTTTGAATCGAGCGTTTCCACAATCCCTTTATAATTTTAGAAGTACCATACTAATGTAGTAACACTTGCACCATCATCTTATCTTTCCGAATCTTATAAGTCACCTAGACCCTAGAAACTCACATCTCGCAAATAAACTCATAAATTGTAATAAATAACCGATAGAAATCATAACAGTTTATTGTTAATAAATAACTGTAAGTACTACAATTATGTGTATTATAACCTTTTTACTGTGAGGGGGAGAGAGTTTTTTTATATAGGCTAATGACAGATCACAAACAATTTTGTTTTTTTAAACACTCAACGTTTCGAATATCTTTTCGAAATTTCTTTTCAAGAGCTCAGTTTTTATTAAAAAATTATACAACATAACTTACGATTTATAAAATACATAACATTATATAAAACATAATAAAAATCAACAAACTATAAAACTCATATATATATATATCCATTTACAAGACATTTTTTCCATCACAATCAATATTATGTCTTATATAATGTTATGTATTTTATAGAAACGTAAGTTATGTTGTATAATTGTTTAATTATAACCTGAGCTCTTGAAAAGGAATTTCGGAAAGATATTCGAAACGTTGAGTGTTTAAAAAAGCAAAATTGTCTGTGATCTGGCATTAGCCTATATAAAAAAAATAATTTTTATTAACAGACATTAAATAAAAATATGCCTCTCTCTCTCTCTCACACACATACACACATAGAGTCCCTCTATCTTGTTATTTGAATTATGAGCGTAAAACGAGAAGGTTAGTCTTAAGTTTGTCTGTCAAATATTAATTTATTTTTTTACGAAAAGTCATTACGTTATGCCTTTACGATATTTTTGGTAGTACTTACTTCGTTTTAAGGTTACATTAGTCTCACATACAAATACAGATAGAAAGAAAGAGAGAACCCCAAATCTATCAGACAGTCCCCCCACCTCGTGACTTGAATACACGCTTCTCTCACCATAACATCACATTTTCTGTCCGTCTGACTTCCTGACATTGTCAAAGAGCCTTGTTTAATATTAGCCCAAGCGCGAAAAAACCTGTTCTCATTCCTACCCACATCCAGTATCATAAACTAGAAGCTGCAACCTCACGGCACCTTCGGATCCCTCCTTCTCTGCCTGACTGAACCAAAGGAGGAACTTATGGAGCATTCTCTTTAGACGACTACAAGGTCACCAATTCCTACCCACATCCAGTATCATAAACTAGAAGCTGCACCCTCACGGCACCTTCGGATCCCTCCTTCTCTGCCTGACTGAACCAAAGGAGGAACTTATGGAGCATTCTCTTTAGACGACTACAAGGTCACCAATTCCTACCCACATCCAGTATCATAAACTAGAAGCTGCACCCTCACGGCACCTTCGGATCCCTCCTTCTCTGCCTGACTGAACCAAAGGAGGAACTTATGAAGCATTCTCTTTAGACGACTACAAGGTCACCCATTCCTACCCACATCCAGTATCATAAACTAGAAGCTGCACCCTCACGGCACCTTCGGATCCCTCCTTCTCTGCCTGACTGAACCAAAGAAGGAACTTATGAAGCATTCTCTTTAGACGACTACAAGGTCACCAATTCCTACCCACATCCAGTATCATAAACTAGAAGCTGCACCCTCACGGCACCTTCGGATCCCTCCTTCTCTGCCTGACTGAACCAAAGAAGGAACTTATGAAGCATTCTCTTTAGACGACTACAAGGTCACCAATTCCTACCCACATCCAGTATCATAAACTAGAAGCTGCACCCTCACGGCACCTTCGGATCCCTCCTTCTCTGCCTGACTGAACCAAAGAAGGAACTTATGAAGCATTCTCTTTAGACGACTACAAGGTCACCAATTCCGACCCACATCCAGTATCATAAACTAGAAGCTGCACCCTCACGGCACCTTCGGATCCCTCCTTCTCTGCCTGACTGAACCAAAGAAGGAACTTATGAAGCATTCTCTTTAGACGACTACAAGGCCACCAATTCCTACCCACATCCAGTATCATAAACTAGAAGCTGCACCCTCACGGCACCTTCGGATCCCTCCTTCTCTGCCTGACTGAACCAAAGAAGGAACTTATGAAGCATTCTCTTTAGACGACTACAAGGTCACCAATTCCTACCCACATCCAGTATCATAAACTAGAAGCTGCACCCTCACGGCACCTTCGGATCCCTCCTTCTCTGCCTGACTGAACCAAAGGAGGAACTTATGAAGCATTCTCTTTAGACGACTACAAGGTCACCCATTCCTACCTGCAGCCAGCATCATAAACTAGAAGCTGCACCCTCACGGCACCTTCGGATCCCTCCTTCTCTGCCTGACTGAACCAAAGAAGGAACTTATGAAGCATTCTCTTTAGACGACTACAAGGTCACCCATTCCTACCTGCAGCCAGCATCATAAACTAGAAGCTGCACCCTCACTGCACCTTCGGATCCCTCCTTCTCTGTCTGACTGAACCAAAGGAGGAACTTATGAAGCATTCTCTTTAGACGACTACAAGGTCACCCATTCCTACCTGCAGCCAGCATCATAAACTAGAAGCTGCACCCTCACGGCACCGTCGGATCCCTCCTTCTCTGTCTGACTGAACCAAAGAAGGAACTTATGAAGCATTCTCTTTAGACGATTACAAGGTCACCCATTCCTACCCACATCCAGTATCATAAACTAGAAGCTGCACCCTCACGGCACCTTCGGATCCCTCCTTCTCTGCCTGACTTAACCAAAGGAGGAACTTATGAAGCATTCTCATTAGACGACTACAAGGTCACCCATTCCTACCCACATCCCGTATCATAAACTAGAAGCTGCACCCTCACTGCACCTTCGGATCCCTCCTTCTCTGCCTGACTGAACCAAAGGAGGAACTTATGAAGCATTCTCTTTAGACGACTACAAGGTCACCCATTCCTACCCACATCCAGCATCATAAACTAGAAGCTGCACCCTCACTGCACCTTCGGATCCCTCCTTCTCTGTCTGACTGAACCAAAGGAGGAACTTATGAAGCATTCTCTTTAGACGACAACAAGGTCACCCATTCCTACCCACATCCAGCATCATAAACTAGAAGCTGCACCCTCACGGCACCTTCGGATCCCTCCTTCTCTGCCTGACTGAACCAAAGGAGGTACTTATGAAGCATTCTCTTTAGACGACAACAAGGTCACCCATTCCTACCCACATCCAGCATCATAAACTAGAAGCTGCACCCTCACTGCACATTCGGATCTCTCCTTCTCTGTCTGACTGAACCAAAGGAGGAACTTATGAAGCATTCTCTTTAGACGACAACAAGGTCACCCATTCCTACCCACATCCAGCATCATAAACTAGAAGCTGCACCCTCACGGCACCTTCGGATCCCTCCTTCTCTGCCTGACTGAACCAAAGGAGGTACTTATGAAGCATTCTCTTTAGACGACTACAAGGTCACCCATTCCTACCCACATCCAGTATCATAAACTAGAAGCTGCACCCTCACGGCACCTTCGGATCCCTCCTTCTCTGTCTGACTGAACCAAAGGAGGAACTTATGAAGCATTCTCTTTAGACGACTACAAGGTCACCCATTCCTACCCACATCCAGCATCATAAACTAGAAGCTGCACCCTCACTGCACCTTCGGATCCCTCCTTCTCTGCCTGACTGAACCAAAGAAGGTACTTATGAAGCATTCTCTTTAGACGACTACAAGGTCACCAATTCCTACCCACATCCAGTATCATAAACTAGAAGCTGCACCCTCACGGCACCTTCGGATCCCTCCTTCTCTGTCTGACTGAACCAAAGGAGGAACTTATGAAGCATTCTCTTTAGACGACTACAAGGTCACCCATTCCTACCCACATCCAGCATCATAAACTAGAAGCTGCACCCTCACTGCACCTTCGGATCCCTCCTTCTCTGCCTGACTGAACCAAAGAAGGTACTTATGAAGCATTCTCTTTAGACGACTACAAGGTCACCCATTCCTACCCACATCCAGTATCATAAACTAGAAGCTGCATCCTCACGGCACCTTCGGATACCTCCTTCTCTGCCTGACTGAACCAAAGAAGGTACTTATGAAGCATTCTCTTTAGACGACTACAAGGTCACCCATTTCTACCCACATCCAGTATCATAAAATAGAAGCTGCCCTCTCACGGCACCTTCGGATCCCTCCTTCTCTGTCTGACTGAACCAAAGGAGGAACTTATGAAGCATTCTCTTTAGTCGACTACAAGGTCACCAATTCCTACCCACAACCAGTATCATAAACTAGAAGCTGCACCCTCACGGCACCTTCGGATCCCTCCTTCTCTGCCTGACTGAACCAAAGGAGGTACTTATGAAGCATTCTCTTTAGACGACTACAAGGTCACCAATTCCTACCCACAACCAGTATCATAAACTAGAAGCTGCACCCTCACTGCACCTTCGGATCCCTCCTTCTCTGCCTGACTGAACCAAAGGAGGAACTTATGAAGCATTCTCTTTAGACGACTACAAGGTCACCAATTCCTACCCACAACCAGTATCATAAACTAGAAGCTGCACCCTCACTGCACCTTCGGATCCCTCCTTCTCTGCCTGACTGAACCAAAGGAGGAACTTATGAAGCATTCTCTTTAGACGACTACAAGGTCACCAATTCCTACCCACATCCAGTATCATAAACTAGAAGCTGCACCCTCACGGCACCTTCGGATCCCTACTTCTCTGCCTGACTGAACCAAAGGAGGAACTTATGAAGCATTCTCTTTAGACGACTACAAGGTCACCAATTCCTACCCACAACCAGTATCATAAACTAGAAGCTGCACTCTCACTGCACCTTCGGATCCCTCCTTCTCTGCCTGACTGAACCAAAGGAGGAACTTATGAAGCATTCTATTTAGACGACTACAAGGTCACCAATTCCTACCCACATCCAGTATCATAAACTAGAAGCTGCAACCTCACGGCACCTTCGGATCCCTCCTTCTCTGCCTGACTGAACCAAAGAAGGAACTTAAGAAGCATTCTCATTAGACGACTACAAGGTCACCCATTCATTTTAATACATGGGCTTTTATATGTTCCGCCATTAGAATATTTACAAATAATGCTTTTGTCTTTTGAACTTTATTCTGTATTGTATTATTATGAATCGAAACTTGTAAAAATACGTGTAAATTTCTACTTTGAATTTTTGGACATCTGTCTTCGATAAAATGTTTTAATCAACAATATAGTCCAGTGATTTCCAAGATGAGCACAGCGGCTACCTGAGTGGCAAGGGCGCTGCGTCGTGCCTCAAAACTAAACGCCTAATAAAAAACATTGTGAAATTATTCACAACATAGTAATAGTACACTGTGTTGAAGCCATGGGTAGAATGTTGTCTGTCTAGATGTTTAAGAGTAGGGGTGCGTCGATATAATACTATTCTGGCTTCATTTTTTACCCAAAGAAAAGAACAGATTTACTTATTGTGGTGAATCATGTCTACAACTTTAAACCTAAACCACATGTCTCTTGGTGGTTTCTACAGTTTAAAAACATTTTCTAAAAAATTGTACTGGTATGTCCAGGTGGTGTATTAAGTAGAGTAGTGAAACTACCACTTTAAACCTAAACCACATGTCTCTTGGTGGTTTTTACAGTTTAAAAACATTTTCTAAAAAATTGTACTGGTATGTCCAGGTGGTGTATTAAGTAGAGTAGTGAAACTACCACTTTAAACCTAAACCACATGTCTCTTGGTGGTTTTTACAGTTTAAAAACATTTTCTAAAAAATTGTACTGGTTTGTCCAGGTGGTGTATTAAGTAGAGTAGTGAGACTACTACTTTAAACCTAAACCACATGTCTCTTGGTGGTTTCTACAGTTTAAAAACATTTTCTAAAAAATTTTACTTGTATGTCCAGGTGGTGTAATAAGTAGAGTAGTGAGACTACTACTTTAAACCTAAACCACATGTCTCTTGGTGGTTTCTACAGTTTAAAAACATTTTCTAAAAAATTTTACTTGTATGTCCAGGTGGTGTATTAAGTAGAGTAGTGAAACTACCACTTTAAACCTAAACCACATGTCTCTTGGTGGTTTCTACAGTTTAAAAACATTTTCAAAAAATTGTACTGGTATGTCCAGGTGGTGTATTAAGTAGAGTAGTGAAACTACCACTTTAAACCTAAACCACATGCCTCTTGGTGGTTTCTACAGTTTAAAAACATTTTCAAAAAATTGTACTGGTATGTCCAGGTGGTGTATTAAGTAGAGTAGTGAGACTACTACTTTAAACCTAAACCATATGCCTCTTGGTGGTTTCTACAGTTTAAAAACATTTTCTAAAAAATTGTACTGGTATGTCCAGGTGGTGTATTAAGTAGAGTAGTGAAACTACCACTTTAAACCTAAACCACATGTCTCTTGGTGGTTTTTACAGTTTAAAAACATTTTCTAAAAAATTGTACTGGTATGTCCAGGTGGTGTATTAAGTAGAGTAGTGAAACTACCACTTTAAACCTAAACCACATGTCTCTTGGTGGTTTTTACAGTTTAAAAACATTTTCTAAAAAATTGTACTGGTATGTCCAGGTGGTGTATTAAGTAGAGTAGTGAAACTACCACTTTAAACCTAAACCACATGTCTCTTGGTGGTTTTTACAGTTTAAAAACATTTTCTAAAAAATTGTACTGGTTTGTCCAGGTGGTGTATTAAGTAGAGTAGTGAGACTACTACTTTAAACCTAAACCACATGTCTCTTGGTGGTTTCTACAGTTTAAAAACATTTTCTAAAAAATTTTACTTGTATGTCCAGGTGGTGTAATAAGTAGAGTAGTGAGACTACTACTTTAAACCTAAACCACATGTCTCTTGGTGGTTTCTACAGTTTAAAAACATTTTCTAAAAAATTTTACTTGTATGTCCAGGTGGTGTATTAAGTAGAGTAGTGAAACTACCACTTTAAACCTAAACCACATGTCTCTTGGTGGTTTCTACAGTTTAAAAACATTTTCAAAAAATTGTACTGGTATGTCCAGGTGGTGTATTAAGTAGAGTAGTGAAACTACCACTTTAAACCTAAACCACATGCCTCTTGGTGGTTTCTACAGTTTAAAAACATTTTCAAAAAATTGTACTGGTATGTCCAGGTGGTGTATTAAGTAGAGTAGTGAGACTACTACTTTAAACCTAAACCATATGCCTCTTGGTGGTTTCTACAGTTTAAAAACATTTTCTAAAAAATTGTACTGGTATGTCCAGGTGGTGTATTAAGTAGAGTAGTGAAACTACCACTTTAAACCTAAACCACATGTCTCTTGGTGGTTTTTACAGTTTAAAAACATTTTCTAAAAAATTGTACTGGTATGTCCAGGTGGTGTATTAAGTAGAGTAGTGAAACTACCACTTTAAACCTAAACCACATGTCTCTTGGTGGTTTTTACAGTTTAAAAACATTTTCTAAAAAATTGTACTGGTATGTCCAGGTGGTGTATTAAGTAGAGTAGTGAAACTACCACTTTAAACCTAAACCACATGTCTCTTGGTGGTTTTTACAGTTTAAAAACATTTTCTAAAAAATTGTACTGGTTTGTCCAGGTGGTGTATTAAGTAGAGTAGTGAGACTACTACTTTAAACCTAAACCACATGTCTCTTGGTGGTTTCTACAGTTTAAAAACATTTTCTAAAAAATTTTACTTGTATGTCCAGGTGGTGTAATAAGTAGAGTAGTGAGACTACTACTTTAAACCTAAACCACATGTCTCTTGGTGGTTTCTACAGTTTAAAAACATTTTCTAAAAAATTTTACTTGTATGTCCAGGTGGTGTATTAAGTAGAGTAGTGAAACTACCACTTTAAACCTAAACCACATGTCTCTTGGTGGTTTCTACAGTTTAAAAACATTTTCAAAAAATTGTACTGGTATGTCCAGGTGGTGTATTAAGTAGAGTAGTGAAACTACCACTTTAAACCTAAACCACATGCCTCTTGGTGGTTTCTACAGTTTAAAAACATTTTCAAAAAATTGTACTGGTATGTCCAGGTGGTGTATTAAGTAGAGTAGTGAGACTACTACTTTAAACCTAAACCATATGCCTCTTGGTGGTTTCTACAGTTTAAAAACATTTTCTAAAAAATTGTACTGGTATGTCCAGGTGGTGTATTAAGTAGAGTAGTGAAACTACCACTTTAAACCTAAACCACATGTCTCTTGGTGGTTTTTACAGTTTAAAAACATTTTCTAAAAAATTGTACTGGTATGTCCAGGTGGTGTATTAAGTAGAGTAGTGAAACTACCACTTTAAACCTAAACCACATGTCTCTTGGTGGTTTTTACAGTTTAAAAACATTTTCTAAAAAATTGTACTGGTATGTCCAGGTGGTGTATTAAGTAGAGTAGTGAAACTACCACTTTAAACCTAAACCACATGTCTCTTGGTGGTTTTTACAGTTTAAAAACATTTTCTAAAAAATTGTACTGGTTTGTCCAGGTGGTGTATTAAGTAGAGTAGTGAGACTACTACTTTAAACCTAAACCACATGTCTCTTGGTGGTTTCTACAGTTTAAAAACATTTTCTAAAAAATTTTACTTGTATGTCCAGGTGGTGTAATAAGTAGAGTAGTGAGACTACTACTTTAAACCTAAACCACATGTCTCTTGGTGGTTTCTACAGTTTAAAAACATTTTCTAAAAAATTTTACTTGTATGTCCAGGTGGTGTATTAAGTAGAGTAGTGAAACTACCACTTTAAACCTAAACCACATGTCTCTTGGTGGTTTCTACAGTTTAAAAACATTTTCAAAAAATTGTACTGGTATGTCCAGGTGGTGTATTAAGTAGAGTAGTGAAACTACCACTTTAAACCTAAACCACATGCCTCTTGGTGGTTTCTACAGTTTAAAAACATTTTCAAAAAATTGTACTGGTATGTCCAGGTGGTGTATTAAGTAGAGTAGTGAGACTACTACTTTAAACCTAAACCATATGCCTCTTGGTGGTTTCTACAGTTTAAAAACATTTTCTAAAAAATTGTACTGGTATGTCCAGGTGGTGTATTAAGTAGAGTAGTGAAACTACCACTTTAAACCTAAACCACATGTCTCTTGGTGGTTTTTACAGTTTAAAAACATTTTCTAAAAAATTGTACTGGTATGTCCAGGTGGTGTATTAAGTAGAGTAGTGAAACTACCACTTTAAACCTAAACCACATGTCTCTTGGTGGTTTTTACAGTTTAAAAACATTTTCTAAAAAATTGTACTGGTATGTCCAGGTGGTGTATTAAGTAGAGTAGTGAAACTACCACTTTAAACCTAAACCACATGTCTCTTGGTGGTTTTTACAGTTTAAAAACATTTTCTAAAAAATTGTACTGGTATGTCCAGGTGGTGTATTAAGTAGAGTAGTGAAACTACCACTTTAAACCTAAACCACATGTCTCTTGGTGGTTTTTACAGTTTAAAAACATTTTCTAAAAAATTGTACTGGTTTGTCCAGGTGGTGTATTAAGTAGAGTAGTGAGACTACTACTTTAAACCTAAACCACATGTCTCTTGGTGGTTTCTACAGTTTAAAAACATTTTCTAAAAAATTTTACTTGTATGTCCAGGTGGTGTAATAAGTAGAGTAGTGAGACTACTACTTTAAACCTAAACCACATGTCTCTTGGTGGTTTCTACAGTTTAAAAACATTTTCTAAAAAATTTTACTTGTATGTCCAGGTGGTGTATTAAGTAGAGTAGTGAAACTACCACTTTAAACCTAAACCACATGTCTCTTGGTGGTTTCTACAGTTTAAAAACATTTTCAAAAAATTGTACTGGTATGTCCAGGTGGTGTATTAAGTAGAGTAGTGAAACTACCACTTTAAACCTAAACCACATGCCTCTTGGTGGTTTCTACAGTTTAAAAACATTTTCAAAAAATTGTACTGGTATGTCCAGGTGGTGTATTAAGTAGAGTAGTGAGACTACTACTTTAAACCTAAACCATATGCCTCTTGGTGGTTTCTACAGTTTAAAAACATTTTCTAAAAAATTGTACTGGTATGTCCAGGTGGTGTATTAAGTAGAGTAGTGAAACTACCACTTTAAACCTAAACCACATGTCTCTTGGTGGTTTTTACAGTTTAAAAACATTTTCTAAAAAATTGTACTGGTATGTCCAGGTGGTGTATTAAGTAGAGTAGTGAAACTACCACTTTAAACCTAAACCACATGTCTCTTGGTGGTTTTTACAGTTTAAAAACATTTTCTAAAAAATTGTACTGGTTTGTCCAGGTGGTGTATTAAGTAGAGTAGTGAGACTACTACTTTAAACCTAAACCACATGTCTCTTGGTGGTTTCTACAGTTTAAAAACATTTTCTAAAAAATTTTACTTGTATGTCCAGGTGGTGTAATAAGTAGAGTAGTGAGACTACTACTTTAAACCTAAACCACATGTCTCTTGGTGGTTTCTACAGTTTAAAAACATTTTCTAAAAAATTTTACTTGTATGTCCAGGTGGTGTATTAAGTAGAGTAGTGAGACCACTACTTTAAACCTAAACCACATGTCTCTTGGTGGTTTCTACAGTTTAAAAACATTTTCAAAAAATTGTACTGGTATGTCCAGGTGGTGTATTAAGTAGAGTAGTGAGACTACTACTTTAAACCTAAACCACATGTCTCTTGGTGGTTTCTACAGTTTAAAAACATTTTCTAAAAATTGTACTGGTATGTCCAGGTGGTGTATTAAGTAGAGTAGTGAGACTACTACTTTAAACCTAAACCACATGTCTCTTGGTGGTTTCTACAGTTTAAAAACATTTTCTAAAAAATTTTACTTGAATGTCCAGGTGGTGTATTAAGTAGAGTAGTGAGACTACTACTTTAAACCTAAACCACATGTCTCTTGGTGGTTTCTACAGTTTAAAAACATTTTCTAAAAAATTGTACTGGTATGTCCAGGTGGTGTATTAAGTAGAGTAGTGAGACTACTACTTTAAACCTAAACCACCTGTCTCTTGGTGGTTTCTACAGTTTAAAAACATTTTCTAAAAAATTGTACTGGTATGTCCAGGTGGTGTATTAAGTAGAGTAGTGAGACCACTACTTTAAACCTAAACCACATGTCTCTTGGTGGTTTCTACAGTTTAAAAACATTTTCTAAAAAATTGTACTGGTATGTCCAGGTGGTGTATTAAGTAGAGTAGTGAGACTACTACTTTAAACCTAAACCACATGTCTCTTGGTGGTTTCTACAGTTTAAAAACATTTTCTAAAAAATTGTACTGGTATGTCCAGGTGGTGTATTAAGTAGAGTAGTGAAACTACCACTTTAAACCTAAACCACATGTCTCTTGGTGGTTTTTACAGTTTAAAAACATTTTCTAAAAAATTGTACTGGTATGTCCAGGTGGTGTATTAAGTAGAGTAGTGAAACTACCACTTTAAACCTAAACCACATGTCTCTTGGTGGTTTTTACAGTTTAAAAACATTTTCTAAAAAATTGTACTGGTTTGTCCAGGTGGTGTATTAAGTAGAGTAGTGAGACTACTACTTTAAACCTAAACCACATGTCTCTTGGTGGTTTCTACAGTTTAAAAACAATTTCTAAAAAATTTTACTTGTATGTCCAGGTGGTGTAATAAGTAGAGTAGTGAGACTACTACTTTAAACCTAAACCACATGTCTCTTGGTGGTTTCTACAGTTTAAAAACATTTTCTAAAAAATTTTACTTGTATGTCCAGGTGGTGTATTAAGTAGAGTAGTGAGACCACTACTTTAAACCTAAACCACATGTCTCTTGGTGGTTTCTACAGTTTAAAAACATTTTCAAAAAATTGTACTGGTATGTCCAGGTGGTGTATTAAGTAGAGTAGTGAGACTACTACTTTAAACCTAAACCACATGTCTCTTGGTGGTTTCTACAGTTTAAAAACATTTTCTAAAAATTGTACTGGTATGTCCAGGTGGTGTATTAAGTAGAGTAGTGAGACTACTACTTTAAACCTAAACCACATGTCTCTTGGTGGTTTCTACAGTTTAAAAACATTTTCTAAAAAATTTTACTTGTATGTCCAGGTGGTGTATTAAGTAGAGTAGTGAGACTACTACTTTAAACCTAAACCACATGTCTCTTGGTGGTTTCTACAGTTTAAAAACATTTTCTAAAAAATTGTACTGGTATGTCCAGGTGGTGTATTAAGTAGAGTAGTGAGACTACTACTTTAAACCTAAACCACCTGTCTCTTGGTGGTTTCTACAGTTTAAAAACATTTTCTAAAAAATTGTACTGGTATGTCCAGGTGGTGTATTAAGTAGAGTAGTGAGACCACTACTTTAAACCTAAACCACATGTCTC
>JBAIZL010000005.1:190594019-190664019 GCA_036971475.1 Prosapia bicincta
ATATGCCACAGCCTTAGCTCTGTATTGCCTTAGCCTCTGAAGTATTACAAAATGCTACTTCTGTGAAGCGTAACTTATGCTCCTCACATCCGATCCATGCAACCACAATATGCCACAGCCTTAGCTCTGTATTGCCTTAGCCTCTGAAGTATTACAAAATGCTACTTCTGTGAAGCGTAACTTATGCTCCTCACTTCCGATCCATGCAACCACAATATGCCACAGCTGAGTGTTTCAGGGTACAACTAGCCTTTACATAAAACAACTGATTACTACAATTAGCGTATGTTATTTTTCAACATAACAAGTAACATGAATCTTTTAAAAAGTAAATTCCTACCTAAATCAACAAAGAAAACTTTTATTTTATTTTTTGTGTGTCAGAATAACAATATTAAATGGTTAAATATAAAGCGAATTTTCTTGTAATTTACCATCTTCCTTTAATTGTATGGACTATTATTTTTGTTTGTTACTATCTACACGCTTGCATTGTGTTGTAGTTTCTTTTCACTTTCCGTCCGCATTGTTCGTTTATAAAGCAAGGTTCGATACCGTTAATCCAATTTGTTTGTTTATTTTAGTCGTTCAATTCGTTTCTAAAACTACAGCATTATTTATATTTTAAGGTAACCATAGCAACAGATTAATGTTGTACAATGGAGGTTTCGACGACAACCAGATGAGGGGAAACATTTATATACGTCTTAGAGAAAATTAGTTACAGGTTTTGGAAAATTGGCGCAGAGCCAACCAAATTTTTAAAAATAATTATGGAATAAATATTTGAAAAACTCTGTAGTACCATCAATTGTGATCCACTAGAGATTGAAAAAGTGTATTTCTAGTTGAATAAAAATATATTTTTATTGGATGAATAAAAACGTATTTTATTAACGTTTGAAAATTTGTAGAAGATATGTACCAGGAGAGTGTGAGCTAATGGAAGGGATTTAAAAAAAATAATAATAAATCTTAAAATTGTTCATAAAATGAATAAATGATGAATCATATTCAGCATAGTGTGTAGTCTACATGTAGTCTGCTAACTATATATATTTACAGTAATTTTTTATTTAAAACTAATTAAAAGGTTTTGTTATGGAATATTTTTAATGGAAATGTTTTACCAACATCATTCACAGATATAGAAATGATTATACACGTATTGCATAGTTTATGACACAGGTAAATAATTGATGTATCAGTTTTAAAATTAATTTAGTAAAATTTATAGCCTAAATAGTGTGTTTGAGAGACAATGCAAGTATTTCGTAAATCAAAACAGGGTAAAAGACAATGTTTTCTTTTTACACTGAATAAAGCCGCTTGAAAAGGTTTATGGCCGCAGTAAACCTAGCCTATGGCCTTAGCAATCTCGTTTGATCTTTTTATTGCTGTCTGCTCCACTATCACGTGAAGCCTGCTTTTAGGCTACTCAGGAAATACGCCGTAAGAGAGAAAACAGACTTGAACTACACAAAGTGAGAGGTTTTTAAGTTTGTTTTGTTTGGTACATTTAACAAGAAACATATACTTAGATATTTTACTAGTAATAATGTAAATTAACTTGTATAGTGTAGTGTTTTATTTTGTATTAAGTATTAGTTTGGCCATGTTGGCCCCTTGGAACCAACATTTCCTCTCGCGAAACAAACATTTCATGTGTAAGAGTATTTGGGGCGATAATTGATCTCTGTTCTCAGGAAAGACCTGAGAATTTGTCCGATTACACATATGCGATTACATATTTTTTGTTCAGATACACAGATTGCGGACAATTCAACCTTCTTTGAACGATTTACACAGAATGTGTTTACTATAGGTGCTTATAAATATAAGAGATAATATTTTAAACAATTTGTATTGTAAATTTAATAAATGTCTTGTGTCTATAAAATAAGTGCATGGAAGAAATGATAGAATATCCTGTGTTTGTATCATAATTTATAAACCTAAATGCCAATGTGCTCCAACATCATGTAAAAACCCTTTATTTGTCACGTTCCCTCAGACAAAAACAGCATTCACGTTGTTTGGAATCAGAATGGTAAAAATGAGCCCAAGTATGAAATTCGACGCAGACTTCAAAATATTGTGGGCAATAAGCTCTTGATAAATTATGTTTTCATTATTGGAAAATTATTTTTTACTTTTTAGTTTGTAAAAGTTATATATTCTGATTAATATATATATATATATATATATATATATATATATATATATATATATATAAATATCGCAATATGTTTTCTTGTGTATTAATAAAGAACAAAAGTCAAAATATATATATATTAAGCAAATGCTTTAATCTTAAAGCAATAATCACTATAGTCCTAATGAGGTCATTAAACTAGCATTCCTTATCGTGTACCACAATGCCAAAAAAAAGTTATCAGCAAAACAGCTTAAGGCGTAGGTGTACCCCCGCAGTGACTTGTTAAGGTATAACAAATGGTCTGAAGGGATAATTTAATTTTTCCTGTAATACAATCTTTTGATAAATTATGTTTTCGTTATTGGAAAATTATTTTTTAATTTTTAATGAGTAAAAATTATGTATTCGGATTGTTTTTTTTGAAGTCGGTTCTGGTTTTTTTAAATGTTTATAGTAAGTAATTAGTGACAACTTTAATCCATAAAGCTACATTGATTTTCCAATGTACCTATGCGGGATTCTTATTTGTAATATTTACATTAACTATTCGATGAGTTTAATTTGCCAAGGTAACACTTACTTTTATTTAGAACGAGGATGGTCGTTTCAGGAGGCACGAGTGTCATTTTATTAATCCTGCAATTGGACCCTTGGTTAAAAGAAATAAAGAGGGGTGGGCTGGAGACAGTATAAAAGATGGTTGTATGAGATTTTTGAGGAAATTAAATGCATGTGTATGAATATAAATGTAACAGGGGATTATCAGCTTATGCGTATTGGATGCAATTTGAAACGTTTCTATATTTCATACAGTTTGGTTGGTGGAGTCGGATTTTCTTGTTTAGCTAACGCAAACACTATCGGTTTGTTGACATGTGTGAATAGTTATGGTTTTTGATTGTATCATTAACTTTTCATAGAGTGATATGATTTGCAAGTGCTTCTCAAGTGTTTTTGACGTCAATGTGTGAAATGACCTTTTCGTTCAGCCTATGGACATGCACTATAAGTTAGATTTTATAAGTTAGTGTAGTTGTACATATGTTGATGCAGTGTGGGATGTTGAGTTTGAACAGATGTGTGGAGTAAAGTAAGGAATAAACTATTTTCTGATTGCATATACGAGAGAGGTTAAGTTCTTTATGGAAGTGTACATGGAGTTATGTATTACTTATGGAGTTGATACAGTGTTTCAATTATTCAAGTTGGTATTGTAATCATTAGATTAAGCTATCTGATTATTAATTGTATTCAAACCTTCGTGACACAATGTTTGTAGGAAGAAACAAATAATATTTCAATAACATTGAAATTTAAAAGAACATGTTAAAATAACAAAAGTAAAAATAGCTTTATATTTCCTGAAAAGTAGAGATTAATTCGTTGAAATATTTAACTTTATAAAGTGCATTAACAGGTATTGGTAGATTTACCTGCAGGTACTGGTATGTATTGGTAAGTTTTACATGTCGGTGTTTTTAATTATTAATAATTTACATGTAGGTGTTAGTAACTTTACATGCAAGTAACTATAGATATTGGTAATTTATATACAGGTAATTGTATGTATTGATAACATTACATGTCGATAATTGTAGGTATTGGTAAATTTAGTTGCAGGTAATTGTATGTATTGGTAAATTTAGATGCAGGTATTTGTAGAAATTGGTATTTTTACACAGTTATTGCAGGTATTGGAACGATACATGTAGGTAAGCATGGACATTTGTAAATTTAAATGCAGGTAATTGTAAATATTGGTAAACATAGATGGTGGTATTTGTAGGTATTGACAAATTTACACACAAGTGATTGTAAATCATTATTAAATTAAATTTACATATAGGTAATTGTAGATATCGGTGAATACATATGCCAATCATTGTAGGTACAGGTAAATTTACATACAGGCTGTATGTAAATACAGCTATTGTTAATACATATTTGTACGTATTAGTAAATATCCATTGAGGTAACTGTATGATTAGTAAATATCCATGGAGGTAACTGTACGTATTAGTAATTCATAAGCAGGTAATTGAAGGTTAGTAACGTTAATTATAGGTGTTTGTAGGAATTGGTAACTTTACATGGAGGTAACTGAAGGTATGGGTAACAGTTTTGAATCTTTTTGTTAACACTTTACAAAGATATTATTGTACATAATTTTAAGTAAATGGTTTTTTGACTTTACATGTTTTTCAAAAATTAAAAAAACGACATAATTAAATGGCTTAGTATCTGTTTGTATAATATTTGGCTTGGTATCTGTTTGTGTAATATTTGGCTTGGTATCTGTTTATATAATATTTGGCTTGGTATCTGTTTGTATAATATTTGGCTTGGTATCTGTGTATATAATATTTGGCTTGGTATCTGTTTGTATAATATTTGGCTTGGTATCTTTTGTATAATATTTGGCTTGGTATCTGTTTGTATAATATTTGGCTTGGTATCTGTTTGTATAATATTTGGCTTGGTATCTGCTTGTATAATATTTGGCTTGGTATCTGTTTGTATCATATTTGGCTTGGTATCTGTATAATATTTGGCTTGGTATCTGCTTGTATAATATTTGGCGTGCTATCTGTTTGTATAATATTTGGCTTGGTATCTGCTCGTATAATATTTGGCTTGGTATCTGTTTGTATAATGTTTGGCTTGGTATCTGTTTGTATAATATTTAGCTTGGTATCTGTTTATATAATATTTGGCTTGGTATCTGTTTGTATAATATTTGGCTTGGTATCTGTTTGTGTAATATTTGGCTTGGTATCTGTTTGTATAATATTTGGCTTGGTATCTGTTTGTATAATATTTTGCTTGGTATCTCTTTGTATAATATTTGGCTTGGTATCTGTTTGTATAATATTTGGCTTGGAATCTGCTCGTATAATATTTGGCTTGGTATCTGTTTGTATAATATTTGGCTTGGTATCTGTTTGTATAATATTTGGCTTGGTATCTGTTTGTATAATATTTGGCTTGGTATCTGTTTGTATAATATTTGGCTTGGTATCTGTTTGTATAATGTTTGGCTTGGTATCTGTTTGTATAATATTTGGCTTGGAATCTGCTCGTATAATATTTGGCTTGGTATCTGTTGTATAATATTTGGCTTGGTATCTGTTTGTATAATATTTGGCTTGGTATCTGTTTGTATAATATTTGGCTTGGTATCTGTTTGTATAATATTTGGCTTGGTATCTGTTTGTGTAATATTTGCCTTGGTATCTGTTTGTATATCATTTGGCTTGGTATCTGTTTGTATAAATTTGGCTTGGAATCTGCTAGTATAATATTTGGCTTGGTATCTGTTTGTGTAATATTTGGCTTGGTATCTGTTTGTATAATATTTGGCTTGGTATCTGTTTGTATAATATTTGGCTTGGTATCTGTTTATATAATATTTGGCTTGGTATCTGTTTATATAATATTTGGCTTGGTATCTGTATAATATTTGGCTTGGTATCTGTTTATATAATATTTGGCTTGGTATCTGCTTGTAAAATAAAAATCTTCAACGCTTTATAATTCTTTAAAATAATAAAAGTCATTTATTTTTAATATTAATAAAATGAATGTGTAGAAAATCTGATAATCCAAAACTAAAGTAATTGTTTGGCGCAAACAGGAACACCTGCAATTTGAAATATTGCAAATACAATGTGTTAAAGAGCAAAAGGTTAATAAGTTCATTGAGTTTGCTACGATAAATTAAATACAAACAATTGTCCTTTCAAATAGTTTAGCAATTTTATATGTATTTTGCATGAATGTGAAACTATGACTTATTTTAATGGAAATTCTACCCTTAGAATAAATAAATGAAGCTAAGCGAACCAGAAAAAGGAATTTATTGATACGTTTAGGGCGAGTTTACTTTTGGATTTACATGAATAAATAGTAGCAAAGTAAACAAGCAATGTTTTGCTTGATTTGATTCAAATTGCCACTGTAAAATATAGTTCAAACATTTGTAAACTAATTATGAATTATAGAAAGCAATCAATAACTGCAAACATTAACAAATAAAATTTGAGTCAAGATAATTATTTAATAATAAAACAGGAATACCTCTCCTAAATCAAAACCGGTTCCAACGATATCCTCAGTGAGCAGATCAGCACTCGAAGAAATGCTATAACTCTCAATCAACAATTAAAATTTTATTATTCCCATTTTGTAAAGTGTAGTGGTACTCAGTGAGGATGATGCCTTGCCCATAGTAGGGCCACATAACAACTTAGGATAAATATCCGGTTAGGCTTTGTTTTTGTCTCTAATATAGTTTATTAAAAATAAAGTGATGCGAACTAATCAAATTAGTTGAGTGAAGCGGAAGGCTACTCGATGTTTGCGGCAATGGAGTGATGTATACCAACTAATACGGAAGATACGTCACAAGTTCAACTGTTAGCTTACGAAAGTAATTTTCATTTTGTCACTTCTTTATAACGAAATCCAACCTAACCGGATAATTTGTAGCTATACTGTGTGTAGGTTAATTATGTTTTTTATAAAGTAAACTGTTTTTATAAAGAAACCTTGGGTTTAGTAGAGCTACAGTTTTTGTGTATTGTAAAAAAAGATTAGGTTGTTGTATTTTTAAAAAAATTCAAGTTTTGGAGTGTCAGCACCAATTGTCTCTGAAGACTTCCTCTACTCTTCCAGTTACAAAGGTGGACATTTATACAGAATTGGTGACGTCTGGAAAACCTGTAAATGCCCAAGATTATAAAATATTTTAAAACTTATTTAATTATACACATCTGGTTTAGGCCTAGATGCCTAGATTATAAATTACACTGAAATCCTGTTGCTGATAAATTTACAAGAAACACATCTGCAATTTTAATTCCACCAGCAAAATACTGAAGATTTATTAAATTGGTTTAAAGGAATATAATATACAAATTTTGCAGATCTTCAAACGTTCGGGTTCACAAGAGTGGAGTAGGAACTTGTTTCAATCTTTTTTCAAAAGCATCGATAAGATTTTTTTCTAAATTTTCAAGTTTCGTAATTTCTTCCTGTAATTAAGTTTGTGATAAATTTATTTAACAGTGGTTACGTATTATACGAAGGCCTCTAATATAGGTACGTAGTAATGTTGTATAAAATTACAACCAAATCTATGCTGGCTGCCATTGATAAATGAATTCAACCAACATGCAAATTAACTGTGGACACACGCTAAAGTTAGGTTAGGTTAGGTTTATTTATTCACATTTTAATTGGGATTACGTTTTTGGGTGCGTAGTAACAACAGCGCATTGCACTACGTCTAGACATGAATATACTTCCAAATCATCCAGTTAGGATAGATTTGGTTGTAATTATATCATTACTATATACCTATATTTATATATACCTTTTTAGTAACTATATGAGATTAACCTATAAAGTGAATTAGGAAAAACGTAAGCAGAGTTACAATAAAAGAGTTTAAATACCTTTTAGGCCCGTTTGACAACGGATTTTCTCATCAGTACTACCAAGCATGGTAAACTGCAAAGCCAGCGCTGTATAACAGTCACTTAAATTATAACCTGGCTTTCGAAATGCGTCGGGAACTTATTAAACATTTTCATTTTGTGACTGTGTGACTGCTATTCCTATTAACGTTTTAGATTAATCAATATATGTTACATTATTTATACAATGCTATAACAATTTTACTACAAACTCTAATATCCTGCAGTTATTGATTAACTCAATATAACTGAACATAGAATGCAACAAGACAAACCTTGGAAATAATCTACTTATTTATTTACTTATTTTGTTATTTATTCTTCTAATAGTATGATTACTAAATATATTTCACATTTCTGCCTATATCTAACAATTTTTTCAACTCCTATTAGCTCACACCCTCCTGATGTACAAATCTTGTACAAATCTTCAATCGTTATTCATCCAAACACGTTCAAGTATATATTTTTTAACATACAGTGGATCACAATTGACGTAAACAGAGTTTTTTCAAATATTTACTCAATAATTAAATTATACAAATTTGGGGGTTCTAGGTAGGATTCGAATTCAGTATCTTTATATTTAAAGTCTAGAGCTTTTGGCACTGAGCTAATTTTCCCATAGCTAGAAGTATATTTATCAATGAAGAATACGAATTTTTCTCTCGCCCCAATCTGATTGTCGTCGAAACCTCCATTGTACAACCTTAAATTGTTGCCATCGTTACTACACAATATCATAAACAATGCCAAAGGACTAAAAATGTATGAAAAGAAGAAAATAAACAAACTCGATTAACTGTATCAAACCTCACTTTACAAAAGGGTAATGCAAAAGGAAAGCGAAAAGATATTGCAACACAATGTAAGCAACGAAAAAAGTGTATAAATAGTAACAAACAAAAATAATAGACCAACACCATACAAAGAAAGGAAAATAGAAGTTTGCAAGGAAATTCACTTTCTATTTTGCCACTTAATATTGTTATTGTAACATATTTATATGCTATACATATTTACATTAATGGTAATTATAAAATAAAAAGTAACGAAAACAATTTTTTTTTTGTTGACTTAAGTACGAGTTGACTAAAATT
The DNA here is from genome assembly GCA_036971475.1 of Prosapia bicincta. Lineage (NCBI taxonomy): Eukaryota > Metazoa > Arthropoda > Insecta > Hemiptera > Cercopidae > Prosapia > Prosapia bicincta. The sequence continues at coordinate 190,602,755 of JBAIZL010000005.1, forward strand.
TTTTCTATATTAGCCTGCTTGTTTTTAACATGGAGTGTTATTTTCAAACAATAAATTTATTAGAAAGGTAATTATTATTCTTTATTGAACAAAAAATATTACTTCCTTGGAGTAATTTCATTTTTAATATTTAATAGATAATATAATATTTTAATGTTGGTGTATTAGGCCGAAGATCTCAGGCTTTAAGTCCCAGACCTTTCAAGGCGTTTATCTTATATCAGTTAGAATTGAGGCAAGAAAATGTTTACGCTTTAAAACATGAGTTACGGGTGCAGGGTAGCGTTTGTGGAGTAGGCCTTCTCAACAGAAGTCCAGGTGTTTACTGCGAAACCTTACAAAAACTCACCTCTTTGCCTATTGTATAGTGCGGACCACATAACCGTGCACTTAGCCTTGAGAGATCGCAGTAGGCGAGACGGTAGGTAGAGGGTCAGTTAAAACATGAGTTACGGGTGCAGGGTAGCGTTTGTGGAGTAGGCCTTCTCAACAGAAGTCAAGGTGTTTACTGCGAAACCTTACAAAAACTCACCTCTTTGCTTATTGTATAGTGCGGACTACATAACCGTGCACTTAGCCTTGAGAGATCGCAGTAGGCGAGACGAGAGATAGAGGGTCAGCATAAGTATTTTTCTATAAATATGTTAAAGATTGTAAAAACACTGACTTGCAAAAGCCATAATAAGGAATAATGTTTAATATGGAACTTACTTCTATTTTGTTCAATGTTTTCAATATTTAAGAGCATCTTATTTAAGTCTTCATCAAGGGTGGGGTGAGTGTAGTCCATATTAGGTCATTTTCGGATAATAAAAGAAATGAAATGCCTAGAATTTATTCTATATCCATCCTCAGATCATCAACCATAATGTTAAAAAGCAGAGAGCTTTGTGTAGCCCCTGCGGTTGCTCTTGACGCAGTTGCCTTTAGTGGAAAGTGTCACTAAAGGCGTTCCCATCCCCCTCTTCATTGGCATATAGGTCACTTAATTCAGAGTTCCCGTTCCAACGAGCGAATAAGTTTTTTATTCAATTTGATGGTTGGCATTTCATTTACACATATTAATGCATGATGCGATGTTCTTACCCACGCATGTGGCCACAAAGCCAGTGTCAATATAGGAAAGATTTATATAAGGTAGCGTGTGGTTGGAGGTATTTGTTTGGTCGCAGTAATTTGGTAGGTTTAGCTCCAGTAAGTTGGTTTTGAGAAAGTTCTATTAAAGCGGAGTGGTCCAGCAAATCTTTAAACGTTTCACCAGCTGCATTTGTAGATAAATATTCTCATTGAGGCGAATGGGCGATAAAACCACCAAGATTAGTGTGTTACACTGCTGGGGCTTAAGTTTGCTAATTTATTAAGGCTTGGTTTGTGGTTTGGCGGTATTTCAGAAACCAATAACTTTGAAATGGGTTTCGTTTTTCCAGGCATCTATGCAGCAATCTTGCTTCGAGTATATCGCAGTGGTCCATTCGTGTATAATAAATTCATTTCGTGTATAAAGACATGTCGAGTCTTTTTCCTTGCAATTGAATTTGTTATAAAAACTATGATGTTGGAAGCAAATTATCGCGATTTTTAACAACAAACAAAGAATAGTGAGGAATGTGGGGTTGGTAGAAGTGTTTGTCTCGACAATAATAATTAGGTCGACGTCAAATTTAAAAAAAAAATGGTTTTTAAACTCAGAACGTTTTTATTGCTCAAGCCACACGCATTCCAAAAAAGGACTGTCCAGACCCTTATGATGGCCGTTTAAATTTCTTGTAACAATTGCTTGTGAACAATAAGCACGGAAAAATAGCGGTCGCTGTAGCAGATTTATCGTTACTCGGGGGTGGTCCATTTAAGATATGCTACGGTATACCTCATAATTAAATAGTTAAAAACAGAATTTAAATTGTCTATGATCCTATAAGCACGAAATCTTGGCACGTTTCACCTTCTATCCAAGCACATTTTCTTGTGTGTAAACATACTTCCACCGAGTTGGACTTATTAATATTTCTATTGACTTTATACTTTGGTTATCGTCTCTGCGAAACTCTAAACAATATAGTTGTAACAATATACGGTTGGACTGCATTTTTCTAAATGCAATTTCTTTGTTACCTGTTTTCCAGAAATCCTCTTATTATGCAATTCTTCCCGACAATTACAAAGATCATCCTGTAGGAAAGATTTAAGAGGTTAGGTATACATTTTGTTGAATGATAGCATACATTAAAAATATTATGTAACTACAACTTTCTGACGAAGAAAAGTATTTACTTTTTAAAATTTAATAGGAATGTTTTGAAAACCCCTAATTATTTTCTTGGGACTCATAGAAGCGACATAGTAGCCTACACATCTAGTGGCCTTTATCTCTTACAACACACAAGAGAAAGCAAATACACAACACACACACACACACACACACACACACACAACCACACACACACACACACACACACACACACACACACACACACAACCACACAACCACACACACACACACACACACACACACACACACACACACACACACACACACACACACACACACACACACACACACACACACACAACCACACACACACACACACACACACACACACACACACACGCACAACCACACACACACACACACACACACACACACACACACACACACACACACACACACACACACACACACACACACACACACACACACACACAACCACACAACCACACAACCACACACACACACACACACACACACACACACACACACACACACACACACACACACACACACACACACACACACACACACACACAACCACACACACACACACACACACACACACACGCACAACCACACACACACACACACACACACACACACACACACACACACACACACACACACACACACACACACAACCACACACACACACACACACACACACACACACACACACACACACACACACACACACAAACACACACACACACAACCACACACACATACACACACACACACACACACACACAAACACAAACACACACACAACCACACACACACACACACACACACACACACACACACACACACACACACAAACACACACACACAACCACACACACACACACACACACAACCACACACACAAACACACACAAACACACACACAACCACACACACACACACACACACACACACACACACACACAAACATACACACACACACACACACACACACACACAAACATACACACACACACACACACACACACACACCATTAGTTGCTCCATACATTGTAGAATAATTTGCGTTCAACAAAAAGGTCTATAAAACAAGAAAATAAATTGCCTACAAAAAACTACTAAACTGAATTTCCAGGTCCTATCATATACTCCATAAAGCGGTTCGATTTATAAAATAAGTGATATGATTTCATGAAACAGCTGATTTTATGTTAAAGGTTATGTGGTAGAACAGCTGTTTTAATGCATAGGTTATGTTTATTTATTAATTGTAATAATTTAATAACAAGTAACTAAAACTAAAAAATCTTTGTTAACTCAATTGAGAATTGACTCTAAAAAGTTGAGTTTATAATACTTATTTGAACAAATCTGACAAAGATATCTTCTTTTCGCATACGTAATGACCTACGCTAGTTGGGAGATGGTAACATGAGAGAGTATGTAGAAAGATATTCGTATTGACAAAATACCTTGGTAAGTTTAAATCAAAGAACTGAACGGTCAAAAGTGACCAAAAGATTTAACAAAGATAAGGACATACAAAGCATTTGCAATAATGTACTTAATGGCTTATGGATATGTCACATGACCCACTTACATAACATGCCATTAACGTTCCATCAATGCTCCGTAATTCTGTGGTGTCTTCTTCGTTGCCATTTATATTGTGTTCTGAAAGAGGAGAATCAATTACTATTTGTAAAGCGTCATAAAACGAGAAGTAATTCTAAAACAATATTCCATACAGTCAAAGTGGATAAAATGTAGTTAGGTCATGTCTACAAATAGGGATTATTAAAATATAATTAAAAGATACTTGAATAAGTGAATACGTAATCTTCTACTTGCTGACGCGTTTCGAAACAATCGTTCCTTTTACGAAACAAAGCCTCTACTTCGAAGTAAACACTTACGTAGTCACTTATTCAAGTATTATTTAATTATAGTTTAATCAGTGAATTCAAGATGATTACACCAATTACATCCAGACACATTATTACAATATTTAACCATATACCTGAAAATTAGTATATGGCCTCCTTAGGCTATATATTAAGTGAAAACTAGATGTTTATAAAAAAAATAATTGTTTCAATTTAAAAATATTATACAATAAACTGAATATAGGGCAACTACATCATACCGTCTATACCTTCACTCTTCCCTTACGATCTATGTTTTCCTAATATAGTTAATTTTACATTGGTATAGGAATCTTATTTAAGGCATAGAAAATATTTTGTTCTACAATTTTACTCACCATAAACTCCTTTGAACAACATGGCCTGGGTTTTGTCTTTTGTAAAATATCTGCCATCATCTAAAAATGTTCAAGAAAACGTTTTGGTTAAATTAATTTTTAAAGTAACCTAATAACTAGTAAAAGTGTATTCAGTGTGTATAACATAGCAATTCATGTAATAATAACAATAATACACCATATAGAGAGAGAAACCTATTTTATTTATTTATTTGCAAAAAATGTTAAACTATTCAACTGTGAATTGTAGGTTAACTATAACCATGAAATGTTTATACATTCATCACTATATATTTATCACAGTACGTGGACAGTCATTAAATCTTCACTATCAAATAATGAAAATAGCTTTATCACATGTACACACACACACACACACACACACACACACACACACACACACACACACACACACACACACACACACACACACACACATACACACACACACACACACACACACACACACACACACACACACACACACACACACACACACACACATACACACACACACACACACACACACACACACATACATACACACATACATACACACACACACACACATACATACACACACACACACACACACACACACACACACACACACACACACACACACACACACACACACACACACTTACGCCATCCTTCCCTTGCTGGAAGGAATATCCCTTCTGTAATAAATTTGTCTTGTTGTGGAACCGGAACCAAAATTGGCATTTGTTTTATCTTGAATTATCTTGTAATTTTGAAATGTTCTGAAAAAGAATAATGAAGTATTTATAAATATTGTTATCTTTCCTATAGGCTAGGTTTATTAATACAAAGTCACATTATTAATTGCCGTTGAACTTTAAACACGTTTTTATAGATTACTTTTAATGGTAAGCATAAATATGTGTATTACATTACTATTAGACAATCGCCATAATGTTTTCAGTGAAAACAAATACATTTTTTTTCAAGAATGATAGTAAAGTTTTTTTATGAAGTGAAACGCGGTAAGTAAATGAAAGTCACATTTGTTTATATTCCTTGCTATTTACTTTTCCTTTCATTTATACGCATATTTTAGTTTACAACATAATATACAGACTCCCCAGTTAAAGTGAATTGGGATCTTTAGTTTTAAATCAAGAGATGGCCTGAACGAACAAATATTTAAGTTAAACATGTATAGTCTACGTAATTAACAACTGTATAGTCTACGTAATTAACAACTGTATAGTCTACGTAACTGACAACTCTAGTTATATACCTCCAAAATTGAAAATAAAAAATATATTTTAATTAAGGCATAAGGCTTCTCAAAGGTACATAACCCATTGTACTGTGTATGATCGTATGAAGTATTAGGAGATATGTACCACAGCAGTAGATCGTTACATCGGCTTAGGTCTGAGGGCACATGATCCAAAGTATGAGGTAATTAATGTCTTTACAAATGTGGAATAATCAAATAATCAACTATGCTTAGCAGATTTCACCGTAATTGTTACTTCATCAAAAACTATGACATCAGCGTTATACAGGTGAATTTAAATTGGTATTTCTTTAATATCACACACATAGTTTGTATTATTTCTCAATATCTCTTAGAATTTTTGTTTTTTCTCAATTTTATTTTTGAGATTTTTATTGTTACTATTACAGTGATCAATGTGTATAGGTTTACTATGAAAAATGACGCAATTTCAAAGTCTTCTTTAGTTTTGTTCGTTTGCAACTCCTTTATAACTTTTGATGAGTTTTTGTGTATAAATATTTCCATATCTTTTAGCGTGTCTGTTAAATCTTTTGCCAGTTGATATGCTGGGATCGTTCTGTAGTTTATTAGGCCTATATGTCTTAATGAATAACTAGATTTGTGGATGAATGCCTGCATTTCTCTAATTTTATTAAATAACTCTCAAATCTTATTTAAGGTTATCTTATGATGTCTTTACTGAGTGCAGGCTCTGTTATCTTCTCGTTCTACAAGTTTTAAGCTTAAACAAGATATGAACTTGTGGGTTAATTTACTTCATCATTATTAGAATACTTTCTCTTTAAATTTGTAGAAATTTAAATATTTTGAAATTTTCCATAGCATTCAGTCTTTTCCCCTTATTACAAGCATGCACTAGTTCCAATGTGCCGAGCATCTGTTGGAATATTCTCTTTAATTATGTGTTGCATAAACAGAATATTTTTGTTGAATTTATAATTTATAGGTTTAGATGCATCGGTTGAATCTAGTTCTCACGCTGTATTCTGTCTGCCTAACGCTATTGCATTCACATGTTATAGTGTATAAGTTTAAAACCTTTTGTATATTTTTGCCGTTTTGTTCATATTTATATCTTTCTCTTGAAGTTTATTTAGTTTCCTGTTTATAGTGTTGATACTCATCGCGATTCCAGTTCCATATTTCTTATAAAATTGAATTTGTCCTCTGTACGCCAGTCAGTTTTATCCCATACAAAATTTGAGTAATATAATTTTATTTAAACCGATCAGTCGCATGGTTCAGGTTTCCTTCTCCGGGGATGTAGTGCCAGATGTCACGAGAACCGATTTAGGCGTTTGCAACTTTGGTGAGGGCTTGGGAGATTTTGAGCATGGAATCTTTGAGGAGGTGTTGGGTCTAAAGTCACGTTTATGAAACCACTCCAGAGGTCGTATAGATCATGCTCCAATGATGTTGTGCCAGATGTCACGAGAACAGATTTAGGCGTTTGCAACTTTGGCGAGGGCTTGGGGGATTATGAGCATGGAATCTTTGAGGGGGCGTTGGGTCAAAAGGCACGGTATCGTTTATGAAACCACTCCAGAGGTCGCATGGATCATGCTCCAGGGATGTTGTGCCAGATGTCACGAGAACAGATTTAGGCGTTTGCAACTTTGGCGAGGGCTTGGGGGATTATGAGCATGGAATCTTTGAGGGGGCGTTGGGTCAAAAGGCACGGTATCGTTTATGAAACCACTCCAGAGGTCGCATGGATCATGCTCCAGGGATGTTATGCCAGATATCACGAGAACAGATTTAGGCATTTGCAACTTTGGCGAGGGCTTGGGGGATTATGAGCATGGAATCTTTGAGGGGGCGTTGGGTCAAAAGGCACGGTATCGTTTATGAAACCACTCCAGAGGTCGCATGGAACATGCTCCAGGGATGTTGTGCCAGATGTCACGAGAACAGATTTAGGCGTTTGCAACTTTGGCGAGGGCTTGGGAGATTATGAGCATGGAATCTTTGAGGGGGCGTTGGGTCAAAAGGCACGGTATCGTTTATGAAACCACTCCAGAGGTCGCATGGAACATGCTCCAGGGATGTTGTGCTAGATGTCACGAGAACAGATTTAGGCGTTTGCAACTTTGGCGAGGGCTTGGGAGATTATGAGCATGTAATCTTTGAGGGGGCGTTAGGTCAAAAGGCACGGTATCGTTTATGAAACCACTCCAGAGGTCGCATGGAACATGCTCCAGGGATGTTGTGCCAGATGTCACGAGAACAGATTTAGGCGTTTGCAACTTTGGCTAGGGCTTGGGGGATTATGAGCATGGAATCTTTGAGGGGGCGTTGGGTCAAAAGGCACGGTATCGTTTATGAAACCACTCCAGAGGTCGCATGGATCATGCTCCAGGGATGTTGTGCCAGATATCACGAGAACAGATTTAGGCATTTGCAACTTTGGCGAGGGCTTGGGAGATTATGAGCATGTAATCTTTGAGGGGGCGTTGGGTCAAAAGGCACGGTATCGTTTATGAAACCACTCCAGAGGTCGCATGGATCATGCTCCAGGGATGTTGTGCCAGATATCACGAGAACAGATTTAGGCATTTGCAACTTTGGCGAGGGCTTGGGAGATTATGAGCATGTAATCTTTGAGGGGGCGTTGGGTCAAAAGGCACGGTATCGTTTATGAAACCACTCCAGAGGTCGCATGGAACATGCTCCAGGGATGTTGTGCCAGATGTCACGAGAACAGATTTAGGCGTTTGCAACTTTGGTGAGGGCTTGGGAGATTATGAGCATGGAATCTTTGAGGGGGCGTTGGGTCCAAAGACACGTTTATGAAACCACTCCAGAGGTCGTATAGATCATGCTCCAATGATGTTGTGCCAGATGTCACGAGAACAGATTTAGGCGTTTGCAACTTTGGCGAGGGCTTGGGGGATTATGAGCATGGAATCTTTGAGGGGGCGTTGGGTCAAAAGGCACGGTATCGTTTATGGAACCACTCCAGAGGTCGCATGGATCATGCTCCAGGGATGTTGTGCCAGATGTCACGAGAACAGATTTAGGCGTTTGCAACTTTGGCGATGGCTTGGGAGATTATGAGCATGGAATCTTTGAGGGGGCGTTGGGTCAAAAGGCACGGTATCGTTTATGAAACCACTCCAGAGGTCGCATGGAACATGCTCCAGGGATGTTGTGCCAGATGTCACGAGAACAGATTTAGGCGTTTGCAACTTTGGCGAGGGCTTGGGAGATTATGAGCATGTAATCTTTGAGGGGGCGTTGGGTCAAAAGGCACGGTATCGTTTATGAAACCACTCCAGAGGTCGCATGGAACATGCTCCAGGGATGTTGTGCCAGATGTCACGAGAACAGATTTAGGCGTTTGCAACTTTGGCTAGGGCTTGGGGGATTATGAGCATGGAATCTTTGAGGGGGCGTTGGGTCAAAAGGCACGGTATCGTTTATGAAACCACTCCAGAGGTCGCATGGATCATGCTCCAGGGATGTTGTGCCAGATATCACGAGAACAGATTTAGGCATTTGCAACTTTGGCGAGGGCTTGGGAGATTATGAGCATGTAATCTTTGAGGGGGCGTTGGGTCAAAAGGCACGGTATCGTTTATGAAACCACTCCAGAGGTCGCATGGAACATGCTCCAGGGATGTTGTGCCAGATGTCACGAGAACAGATTTAGGCGTTTGCAACTTTGGCGAGGGCTTGGGGGATTATGAGCATGGAATCTTTGAGGGGGCGTTGGGTCAAAAGGCACGGTATCGTTTATGAAACCACTCCAGAGGTCGCATGGAACATGCTCCAGGGATGTTGTGCCAGATGTCACGAGAACAGATTTAGGCGTTTGCAACTTTGGCGAGGGCTTGGGGGATTATGAGCATGGAATCTTTGAGGGGGCGTTGGGTCAAAAGGCACGGTATCGTTTATGAAACCACTCCAGAGGTCGTATGGATCATGCTCCAGGGATGTAGTGCCAGATGTCACGAGAACAGATTTAGGCGTTTGCAACTTTGGCGAGGGCTTGGGAGATTATGAGCATGGAATCTTTGAGGGGGCGTAGGGTCAAAAGGCACGGTATCGTTTATGAAACCACTGGGAATCAGTATTAAATCTTCGTGATTTTCGCTGGAGAAACCCCTTCCGTCTCTATCAGTGTTGTCGAGTGTGTAAAAAGCGAGAGCTGAATAAGTTAACATGGTCGGAAATTTTGTGCAGGGATAGCTTGACTATGAGTGGCATAGGAGTTTTGATTCGACCCCATTACAGGATAGAGACTGCAGCCTACCAGTAGATTGAGAAATAACACCCAATATATAGAATGTTATCGAAGAAATTTAATGTATGCATAATTCCGCTGCCAAGGATTCCAATACTACTAACAATTAAATTTTCCACGCTTTTCCACATACCGGTAATTTTATCGCTTATATTCATATTGTTTTTCATTCAGTACATTTTTTAGTTTTTCTATATATTTAAAATATATCGAAAATCATAACAAATGAAATAATGTTTTATATAATGTAACAAAGACCTGCAGTTTTTGTGTTGCACATCTTGAGATTTTCCTTATAAATTACACTCTTGGTATCACTTGGCAAAAAAACCACTACGTACTAATATTTTTCAGCAGACGCGTTTCGTATTAGGTCGGAGCATTTTACAATGCTTGAGTCACGGACAAAACCCCAGGCTCATAGCATCGAACAATGCACTGACCTACTAAACGCGTCTGCTGAAAAATATCACTAAGTAGTGGTTTCCTGCCAAGTGATACCGAAAGTGTAATTTTTAACAAGTTTTTGTATTGTGTGATAATATGAACGTTTTGTTCAAAAATAAGTATTGAATAAAAATAGTACAACTGTTCCTCTAAAAATATTAATTATAATATAAATGGGAGAAAGAAATTACTTCAGCCAGCGAAATTAACAAAATTTTCGTTACTATGGATTCATTTCATAATTGTAAGGTAATACGTTTAATTGTTACATAAAATGCTCATTATTGTGCCATGATAAATTTAAATACTAATTAAGTGGGTTTGTATGTCTTGCGGATTTGTGTGTGTATGTGTTTTATATAAATTACTCATTTTATTGCAATATTCAAGTGAAGGCCGGTTGGTAGTAGTGTAACACAAAGTCTTGTGGATGCTTGATATTCACTGAGCATGCGCTGTAACTCTACACTTGCAATAGTAGCCTAGTAATGGAAATTTCAGTTATTGTTATTGAAAGAGCCGACTGGAATTCCAGTATGTTTTAGTTTGTACTTGCTTAAAGATTTATTTTTTATGAGATTAAATATAACATAAAAAGAAATTGATTGATATAAATTTAATTTGATTGGGGTTTAGTAATTATAAAAGAAATTCATAATAAAAGCCGTCAACTGAACTGACATTTTGCTATATCAAATGTTAAAGAAGTAAAAAAAAAACATGCTTGGAGATGTACACAAAAGCGTGGACGCATAACACCTGGCTGAGCTACGGTTCAGAGACATTCACACACAAGGAATATTTCAAATTATTGTGTCTCCCCTTCTAATTCATAGGCGTTCTTACCTCTTCATCCATAACCTACGACAAGCATTTTGCATTAACTCATGGAGAACTATTGGTTGTTCAAGTCAGTTCATCGAATAAAGCAATAAACGACAATCATTTCCACTTCAAGTATCTTTTTCAAGTTTATATATTTCATATAAACGATTTTGTCTTGAAACTAGTAAAATGTAATGAAAAGGAATTTATTTAATAGAGAACTACAAATTTTAATTACATGCAAATAAGCATCTTAGAACATGGAATGACATTTGTACGAGCAGTGGAAACATGCTGACTTAAAAGTTGATGACTAATGGTTGTAAGTTTGTGCAATTTATGTTTATTACCTAAAGTAAAGAGCGCTGATGTAGGGAAACGGAATATACGAAACGCTAAGGGGCACTTGAGATATTAAGTGAGAAATCCTGTCGGGCATGGCAGGACTAAATCTTTAGGGCCCAATATTTACCACTTTCTCTAAAATAGTATTTCCTTCCTTACACATTTATTTTTCTTGTATTGTCTAAATAAATAATTGGTAACAATAAAATTACAAAAAGTAGAAGAGGATAAAGATTGAAGATTGTAATTATAGAAACTTGATTGATAAGTCCTGCAGATTGTTATTGATTGAGAGTCAAATAGCACAACACACACACACACACACACACACACACACACACACACACACACACACACACACACACACACACACACATACACACACACACACACACACACACACACACACACACACACACACACACACACACACACACACACACACACACAGATATACGATACGACATAGTGACGACTAGTAGAAGTATTATGAGCAAACATCTCGCCATGAGTTGTACTTTAAGCGATGTATACGCGATTAACATCGACATTTGGCGCCGCGCCGGTTACGTTCAATGGAACTTATTTTAATTTATTACTTTACAGTGGTAAAATAATAACGATTTTTAATTGTTCTTCATATCAGAGAGGCTGAGGATATATTGAGTGGCGCACTGCCTAGAAGCTGAACGGGCCTAGGATCTCCTAGGTCCCAGGTAGTGCCGGACAATGTTTGGGGCTTTCCAGCTCACCAAGTGAACTCAACCTGTATAAATCAATATGTCAGGTAAAACCTAGCGTAATAATTAGCGGTTGAATCCTATGGCTGGTCATATTACCACTGCCTAGAAGCTGAACGGGCCTAGGATCTCCTAGGTCCCAGGTAGTGCCGGACAATGTTTGGGGCTTTCCAGCTCACCAAGTGAACTCAACCTGTATAAATCAATATGTCAGGTAAAACCTAGCGTAATAATTAGTGGTTGAATCCTATGGCTGGCAATATTACCACTGCCTAGAAGCTGAACGGGCCTAGGATCTCCTAGGTCCCAGGTAGTGCCGGACAATGTTTGGGGCTTTCCAGCTCACCAAGTGAACTCAACCTGTATAAATCATTATGTCTGGTAAGACCTAGTGGAATAATTAGTAGTTGGATCCTAATGCTGGCCATATTACCACTGACTACAAGCTGAAAGGGCCTAGGATCTCCTAGGTCCCAGGTAGTGCCGGACAATGTTTGGGGCTTTCCAGCTCACCAAGTGAACTCAACCTGTGTAAATCAATATGTCTGGTAAAACCTAGTGAGATAATTAATGGTAGAGTCCTACTATCTGGCTGGTCATATTACCACTGACTACAAGTGCGAGAGACTTGACCAACCGTTGCACAGTGGTCGATTTGACATCTAGAGTTGTGGGGAAGCTCGTAAAATCAGTGTTTGAACGTATACCTTGCCGAACCATACGTATAGAACCTTGCTGCTATACATATCGGTTCGGCGTAAACACTGTGGCTTGTTCATCATTGTGCCTAAAGTGCGAAAGAGGGTCAGACTTTCCGTCTCCACATGTCGGTGGATACTCCAAATCTCTTTCTAGAACTAGTGAGTTGCTAACCAGGTTGTCAGTGATATAAAGCTCAAATTTTATAGGCTGCCACTTGGATCTTAGGTATAAATTGCGTATTCTTGTCGAGAAAACATTAGAATCTGTCTTTATTCCTCATCGGGATAATAGATCGTGGACTACCCTTCCCAACCCTTAGGCAAACCTATTAGAATGCTTCCCTGACGCCCTATTTACATTTGTTGTTATTTTTACTGTACATTAAAAAAATAAGAAGAAGAAAGAGAATAAGGAGTTATCGGAGTCCTGGGTCGATGTTATTTAAAATGAACTTTGAGCACCTCCACCCTCCACTCGTCCTCGACCTTTCGTCCGCGGCCCCCAAGTACCAGTTTATAAAACTTCACCTGTAACCTGCGTTGACTACAGCAGTAGTCTGTCTGTCTCAGATCTTGTTATTGGTGAAAAACATCATTATTAGTAACTGAATATTTCGTGTAAAAAATATTTTTGATTCCATCTTTGAATTTTCTACTATAATGAAATAACACATTCGATGAACCAACCACATTCGATAGGTCGATAGTGTTGGTACAAATGGGTTGCAATAAGTGTTGGTACAAATGGGTTGCAATAAAACCCTAAAGAATAAAACAATGATTGAAAAAGCAACGAAACTACTGCAGTGTTGCAACAAAGCCATTACAGAGTAAGTAATTAGTTTACTAAATCGTCCTTTTAGTGTTGTTGTGATTGGAGATAAATTAGATTAGGCTACGCGACCGTCGCGTCGGTTGTAAAGCTCGGCGTGCACTGAAAATGATACGTTTATATTTCTCCTGGAAAAAATAAGGCTCAGCTGTAAAAGGAATAAATCAAACCTTACAAGTAATTAGGTCAAATTATCAGTTCAGGTTTAATTATTTCATATGACTAAGTCGTATCAAATGCGTGCATACAAAAAAAAAAAAAAAAAAAAAAATTAATTAAGAGACAACAAGAATTTATTTTTTAAACAACTTGAACTGTATTAAAAAGTCTCCATTTATTTTAAGAAGATATACATAGAATGAATCGGTCAAGTAATGTTTGTGTGCATAAAAATGTTTTATGGGGGAGAAAACTCCATATTTAAATTGCAATCATAAATTAGGAGTCGCAGACACTTAAAAAAAAGTAATTTTAATTTATTAGGTTGTAACACACACACACACACACACACACACATACACACCCACACACACACACACACACACACACACACACACACACACACACACACACACACACACACACACACACACAGACACACACACACACACACACACACACACACACACACACACACACACACACACGCACACACACACACACACACACACACACACACACACACACACACACACACACACACAGATACACACACACAAATACACACACACACACACACACACACACACACACACACACACACACACACAGATACACACACACACACACACACAAACAAACACACACACACACACACACACACACAGATACACACTCTCTCACACACAAACACAGATATATACATACACACTCTCTCTCTCTCTCTCTCTCTCTCTCTCACACACACACACACACACACACATCACCTCATTCAACAAAGCTGAACGCTCATATATCAGGGTAGCGGATAGATTCTTCAACCATAGTAGAAGTAAGATCCCTTTAATTAAAGGTCTTTACCTAAACTATATCACCATTTTCATTTATTCCCTATATCAACAGCTCATTATGCACCTTCGTCAAAATACTTTTCATTATACTCATTAACTCATTATACTTGTCCTTCACTTAGCTTTGTAGCAGGGTAGAGATTCGAACGGGTAACATCCCTATGACTCAAATAAAAGATTGATCTGCGTCAGGTATTTGACAGCGCATTTAATCCATGACTTTGTCTACATCAATTAACATAGGTTTTACATCAACCCTAAACCTATTAAAACCCCTTTACTTTTAGGTTTACAGGGACGTTATTACAAATCATTTAATTGTTCTGTTCATGTTACCTAAATCGATACCAGATGTAACAGGTATATCACCTGTATGATACACAGTTATTATATGAAATCTTCATGTTTTTCAACGTCTATAAAAGGTTCCCTATTAAATTCGTTTAAGATTCTTTTATAATTAGCTACATTATTTAGGATCCATATTGAAACATATTCTTCATTCAAGTGGTATCTTCTGTTGTCCAGGCCCATAACTCCCACATTATAATTCTCTATAGAATTCAAACACTTTTTGATAAAAAAAAACCTATTTTCATTAATCTTGCAGAGAGTGTAAAGTGGAAAGGAACTTGTGTAAATTAGCATATTTAGAAGTTAATAACTTTAAAGGGATAATACTTTAATTGTAATTTCCGAAGACAACGTCAAAGGTGACAAACATTCTTAAAAAGTAAAAGCAGATGAATTTTATAACATGCTTACTTTAAACTGACTTTGAATGCTTTAACATAAGAACGTGTTTTGACCATCGCGCTTTGTAAATATTTACCGGAAAACATCATGGAAAGAAGTCATTAATGAAATTTGGAATAATTTATGATTGTTTGATTAACCCAGGAAATATTTTACATACTGAACTTGTTTTTTACAAATTATTTACTCACATTTCCTGACTTGGACATGCATTCCGTAGCGATGTGTAATTATAATGAAAGATAACCGAATTTGAATATATCATGGTTATGAATTACGTTGTACGCATAATTATTTGTGCGATTTAAATTTTAATTTAAAATAATTGTTAAATAGCATCTCCAAATTACCTATCTCTCAGTCCACATATTTCCTACAACACTAACGGTTTTCTTTCGAATTGCTAAGTTCATTTTAAACCACTTTCGCTATTGTATTTGTTCGTCCAAGCGAAATACAATATTTCAAATATTTAATTTAGGAGAGAAATAGTTGAAAATATCTTTTACATTTTCTTCCGTTGTGACAAAATCAAACTTCTGTTTCTTTTTTTCATACACTAAATATTTTTTTTTTTGAGTTGTCTCAATCACAATTTTTTATAATAAAAAAAAGAAAGCTAAAGTTTTTGTTTGTTTTAAAGTTCAAACTAGTTGTTTTTTATATTGGACATCTTAGTTCGAAACTATCTAGACAGGTGTCGTCTAACTAGTTACGTGAATATATATATATATAGGCTATATATATATATATATATATAGCCTATATATATATATATATATATATATATATATATATATATATATAGACCCTATATATATATATATATATATATATATATACATATTTATTTGGATTTATATATAATCAAAATTATTTCTTAACTATTTAATTAGTCAAGATTGTCATTTTATTAGGCATTTAGTTTAAGTTTAAATAAATTTAAAACCTACACCCCCCTCCCAAGAGTGGATATCAAAACGTTCAAGAATTCGTACCCTTGAATATATATATATATATATATATATATATATATAACACACACACACACACACACACACACAGTGCTCGATCTGTAAAAAAAGTTTCCGATACTGGCTTTATGGAAAATAAAACGAGTTCTAAAAACGATATTTTTACGATTTTTTGACATTTTTAAAAACTAATCAGTGGAAAAAATAAAAATGTTTATTGCAATGTTAAAAATAATTTAGTCTGGTGTTGCAATATTTTTCTTACCATAGCCATTGGCTTACATTAAATTTTAATGTAGGCCAACTAGGCTACCATTGAAACAATGTACAGTATTTCAATTTGAGATTTATGTGTAATTTTAAAAAAGAAATACATTTGGTTTTGAAAATACTCAAGTGTTCACCAACAATCTTTTAATTCTTGTTTTATAATTTTGTCTTTGCATTTTAATGAAATATTTATTTATTAAGAAAGTAGTATTTTCAAACATGTTTCACCTTACGGTTTATAAAATAGTTCAAAATTTCGAGTAGTTTTCATTGTTTCTTCCTCTCTCTCTCACCTTGATGTTAGTATCCAGAGCGGAGTGCCGTCCCCGTAGCAGCTAAGATTCCGTGAACGTTCAAGGGTCAGTGAGTGAGTGGTAGGCCATAAGCTTCCGGAAAAGTAGTGAGGAGACAGTTTGTGTTAACAAAGATGCTCTGGAAAGAGTTATGATAAGCTTCATTTCAAAAAAGCCTCTTTCTATCGCTTGAAGACATTGGAATTATCTTGGTTGCAGTTATCAACAGAAGCAAATTCTTGGGATACACTTCGTTTTATTTTTACAGTTCCACCTAAGTGTTCACAGTTGCCAAAAAATATTCTCGTTCGGCCAATTGTAAGGAAATGGCTAGTGACTCGATATTTTTTATACCAAAAGTATTGTCTTTTAGGGCAAATGTTTGGGTCAAATATACAGGTAGAATTAGCTAAAGGTGCGTCTTCACCACTGTATATTCTTTTTTTTTAATTGCTTCTGATAATTCCCTATAAAAGACAACAGGATCAATGGCTAGTTCATTATTTTTTCTCAAAAAGCACAATTCCCATAAATCTTTTCTTGTTGGACGTCACAGCCTGCTCGTGAAATTTTACCGGGTTATCTTTCCGAACAATCAATGTGTTTGCAATAATCTGTAAGCTTTTGTTAGCTTGGAAGGATCTACATCTCTACAGTTCCTCACTAGCTACTGATAGTTCTTGGAGTGCGTCACACATTAGAGCCAAATATAAAACCAAAGCTGTGGATGTAAGTTTCCTAGGGAGGCCAGACGTGCATCTGTCGGAACTATCACGGATTTGGTCTCTATAAGTCGACATAAAATAGTTTGCTAGAATTTCGTAGTTTTCCCAAATCGTAGAAACTGTTCGGAAGATGGAGGCTTCCCAACGTGTGTCCAAGACCCTTCCAATTTTCAACAGAGTTGAAATCCAAGCTCATTTGCAACCAAACGCAACTCTCGGCTGCTCTTTGGCGAGGTGTGGTACAGACCGTAAGCCTGACAATGATTTTTACTATAGCTTGAAAAATTCCATAAGACGTCACACTGTTTAGCTCAACACTGAAGGCTGTAAAAACACTGACTTGCATGAGACGATATTAGATAAATTACTTCTGTATCAAGTAACAAACATTCTTGAAATATTTACTGTTTAAACAGCTGTTTCACCACATAACCTATAACATAAAGCTGTTTTATAAAATCATATGTTATCACTCATTTTAAGCCGAATCACACGAAATGAATATATTGCATACCTTGCCTCTTTTATGGCAAGTTTTTCCTCTACTGGAAAAACTGTATTAACATCAAGTCTCATCCTCTACAATGTATTTGAACATGAGCGGGAGAATAAAAAGTATTTTATTAGCGAGTGATAATTTGAATAAGATATAGACTATATAAGGAGAGTGTGAACTAATAAAAGCAATTGAAAAGAGTGAAAATGTAACGTAGTCCTAATTTACTTTATATATTTGTATCCTGTTTCGTTTGTTTTTTTTTAAATTAGAAAATAAAGCTTAGTTGTCTTGAATAAACAGAAAGTATTCATGAAAATATTTCCAAAAAGATATAATTTATGATCTTGAAGCAATGTAATAACTTCTGTTTATTATCAAGTTTTACTCGTAACTTGAAAATTGTTCAAGTATTTAATTTTTTTCTACTGCATTGCTCTAAAAATAAAGTTTAGCCTTGACATAATTTTTTAAATTTAATTTCCTTTACCATTCCTAGTGTCACGAAATTCTCTGGAACTGTAATTTACTACAGCTTACGTATATATTGCCCATATATCCTCAGTAAAGCAGAAGTGTATGACGTTTTATGTGAAGAATTGCCAAACCATTTGCGAGGGGAGGAATCGCGAATTTTCCCACCTCCTACTCTCCTTAGGTCCCTAAACAGTTTGGTTTTAGTCTCATGATGTCAAACAATTTCTCTTGAGTGCATAGACCAAGGATAAAGTCTGTTTTTAAAATATTTTTGGTGTTTTATTCATTGAACAGTTACTGTTTTTAAATATAAAACTTTGACTGTTTCAAAGTAATGAGAAAAATATTGTATTAATAATTGTGTAGTGTAAATTTATATTTATTAAAAAAAACTCACACACTGCAAAGAGCCCACATAAATTTCCTATTTCAGGTATTTTATTTCTGGGCCCACTACAATATTTTGTGTTCTGTAGGGATTCAAATTTATTTAATTCTATCTTCACGTGACCTATTAGTTTTTAACTAAAAACTTGTAAATGTGTTACACTTGTCTATTAGTAGCACTTACTTTTATAATAGTTGAGGACGACCGTTTCGGGAGATTTGTCCAATTGTCAACTCAGATCGCAACTCTCTGAGTTACTCTGAGTTACGGTCTGAGTTGACAATGGGACACATCTCCCGAAACGGTCGTCCTCAACTATTATAAAAGTAAGTGCTACTAATAGGCAAGTGTAACATATATACAAGTGCTTTTAGTTAAAATTAATTTGTTTCATTAATCTATTCATTTATTTTCCTATAATCCTCATATTTATATTTTTTTGAACTTTCATTGTTCCCAACCCCTTTTACACTACTTTATTTTTACCCTTAAATTTTAATTTCTCTTATCTTCGTTCTCACTCACCTCTCAAATTACTTATAAAACTTTCTAAGAATAAATTCATAAGTACGAATAAAACCACTTTATGTGGTTTCTGGCCGTTGCCGGAGTGTGTGTATAGGAGACATCGAGCCATCGAGGCCAACCTTGGAAGCTCGTAGTAAGAAGTAAGAAGTCAGATAAAACCACTTGGTGTATATTTTGGCTCAAATAGCAAAATTCTTGGGTTTTTTGTCTTTTGCAGGTGGTAACCACTTTTCTTAAATTTTATTAAGAAAACTGCAAAACTGAAAAGTTTTTATGAAAAATGGATAATCACAATTTTTTATTAGAGCTCGACTTATCTTACGTAGTTATAAAATCGCAGAATATATATTATAACATATTAAAATTCTTCTTGCACATTTCACAACATTATAGAAAATCTGAAATTTATTTATAATTTCGCTTAAACATCTTAGTAATTATTATTCTTTGAACGTTTTTACTTTCATTTAAATGTTATTTTTTAAATATAACACCCTCAAAATGTTTGTAGGCAAGTAACGTTTTCAAGAATGATATATTAAGTTACCTCAAATTTACATTTTACAGTTTATACATTATATATTGCATTTCATACATGACTTGGGCCTTCCTAATGTTGGCAACTACTTAGCACTACTATATATTGCATTTCATACATTACTTAGGCTTTCCTAATGTTGGCAACTACTTAGCACTACTATATATTGCATTTCATACATTACTTAGGCCTTCCTAATGTTGGCAACTACTTAGCACTACTATATATTGCATTTCATACATTACTTAGGCCTTCCTAATGTTGGCAACTACTTAGCACTACTATATATTGCATTTCATACATTACTTAGGCCTTCCTAATGTTGGCAACTACTTAGCACTACTATATGTTGCATTTCATACATTACTTAGGCCTTCCTAATGTTGGCAACTACTTAGCACTACTATATGTTGCATTTCATACATTACTTAGGCCTTCCTAATGTTGGCAACTACTTAGCACTACTATATATTGCATTTCATACATTACTTAGGCCTTCCTAATGTTGGCAACTACTTAGCACTACTATATATTGCATTTCATACATGACTTGGGCCTTCCTAATGTTGGCAACTACTTAGCACTACTATATGTTGCATTTCATACATGACTTAGGCCTTCCTAATGTTGGCAACTACTTAGCACTACTATATGTTGCATTTCATACATTACTTAGGCCTTCCTAATGTTGGCAACTACTTAGCACTACTATATGTTGCATTTCATACATTACTTAGGCCTTCCTAATGTTGGCAACTACTTAGCACTACTATATATTGCATTTCATACATTACTTAGGCCTTCCTAATGTTGGCAACTACTTAGCACTACTATATATTGCATTTCATACATTACTTAGGCCTTCCTAATGTTGGCAACTACTTAGCACTACTATATATTGCATTTCATACATGACTTGGGCCTTCCTAATATTGGCAACTACTTAGCACTACTATATATTGCATTTCATACATGACTTAGGCCTTCCTAATGTTGGCAACTACTTAGCACTACTATATGTTGCATTTCATACATTACTTAGGCCTTCCTAATGTTGGCATGGCAACTACTTAGCACTACTATATGTTGCATTTCATACATGACTTAGGCCTTCCTAATGTTGGCAACTACTTAGCACTACTATATGTTGCATTTCATACATTACTTAGGCCTTCCTAATGTTGGCAACTACTTAGCACTACTATATGTTGCATTTCATACATTACTTAAGCCTTCCTAATGTTGGCAACTACTTAGCACTACTATATATTGCATTTCATACATTACTTAGGCCTTCCTAATGTTGGCAACTACTTAGCACTACTATATATTGCATTTCATACATTACTTAGGCCTTCCTAATGTTGGCAACTACTTAGCACTACTATATATTGCATTTCATACATGACTTGGGCCTTCCTAATATTGGCAACTACTTAGCACTACTATATATTGCATTTCATACATGACTTAGGCCTTCCTAATGTTGGCAACTACTTAGCACTACTATATGTTGCATTTCATACATTACTTAGGCCTTCCTAATGTTGGCAACTACTTAGCACTACTATATGTTGCATTTCATACATTACTTAGGCCTTCCTAATGTTGGCAACTACTTAGCACTACTATATGTTGCATTTCATACATTACTTAGGCCTTCCTAATGTTGGCAACTACTTAGCACTACTATATATTGCATTTCATACATGACTTGGGCCTTCCTAATGTTGGCAACTACTTAGCACTACTATATATTGCATTTCATACATGACTTGGGCCTTCCTAATGTTGGCAACTACTTAGCACTACTATATATTGCATTTGATACATTACTTAGGCCTTCCTAATGTTGGCAACTACTTAGCACTACTATATATTGCATTTCATACATTACTTAGGCCTTCCTAATGTTGGCAATTACTTATGACTACATTTACTACGCATCGTGATTTCTTCTCAGACCATTTTCGATTCACCTGGTTAATCCAGAACTACTTAAAAAGCATTTGTCACATATATCTGAATAAAAGATATCGGCAAAAAACATCTCTCCACCGACAATATTAATTTTCGAGATTAACTTTATTAATCTAAAGCTGGGGTCCCCAACGGGGTGGTACGAGGGAACGGGTCAGGTGGTACGCGGGAAGTTTTCAGGTGGTACGCGGGAAGGTTTCAGGTGGTACATATCACATGGCCTCATCAGGAAGTTTATCTAATGAGTTAGAACTGCCAAATAAATGTATTGACTCAACAGAAGTCAGTTCCACGATAGATGTTTTTATAGAGAAATCATAATTAGACATCTGGATCGGATGCAAATTCAAATACCCAATTCTCTTCCGGAAAGCTTTGCTGTTTCTGATGCAATTTGTCACTTGTTATTTGTTTGCGAGGGGTTTTTCTGAACTGTTGTATATAAAAACATAACATAGAAACAAACTAATAAGTTTTGAAGAGTAGGCCTACCTGAGGATAAAATTAAGTTCAATTACTCCTGCAATTGACTCTTTACTCACAGGCAAACAGAGACAAGCTTCGCAATAATTAAAACTCTGTTAATAAACACATTGACCTTTATTGATTTGTACGGTTTTTGGGTATTTTTTTGGTACTAATCGTATCACATCTTTTTGTATAGATATGAGTATTAAATAAAACTGTAATTTGCATAATTGTTTTAATTTTCTTTTATTCTCTTATCGTTATTCAAAATTAATGGAAACGTGAAAGAAAAATTAAATAGTTTTAATACTTATTTAATAAAATTAAAATGAATAATCGACGTGTTTCTGACAGAATATGTGTTTCAAAAACAAATAGGATTAGGGGGGCTTTCTTCTGATCTACACTCCCCCAGACTCCGGTGGTACGCCATAGGGGGGCTTTCTTCTGATCTACACTCCCCAGACTCCGGTGGTACGCCATAGGGGGGCTTTCTTCTGATCTACACTCCCCAGACTCCGGTGGTACGCCATAGGGGGGCTTTCTTCTGATCTACACCCCCCCAGACTCCGGTGGTACGCCATAGGGGAGCTTTCTTCTGATCTACACCCCCCAGACTCCGGTGGTACGCCATAGGGGGGCTTTCTTCTGATCTACACCCCCAGACTCCGGTGGTACGCCATAGGGGAGCTTTCTTCTGATCTACACTCCCCAGACTCCGGTGGTACGCCATAGGGGGGCTTTCTTCTGATCTACACCCCCCCAGACTCCGGTGGTACGCCATAGGGGAGCTTTCTTCTGATCTACACCCCCCAGACTCCGGTGGTACGCCATAGGGGGGCTTTCTTCTGATCTACACCCCCCAGACTCCGGTGGTACGCCATAGGGGGGCTTTCTTCTGATCTACACCCCCAGACTCCGGTGGTACGCCATAGGGGGGCTTTCTTCTGATCTACACCCCCCAGACTCCGGTGGTACGCCATAGGGGGGCTTTCTTCTGATCTACACCCCCAGACTCCGGTGGTACGCCATAGGGGGGCTTTCTTCTGATCTACACCCCCCAGACTCCGGTGGTACGCCATAGGGGGGCTTTCTTCTGATCTACACCCCCCCAGACTCCGGTGGTACGCCATAGGGGGGCTTTCTTCTGATCTACACCCCCCAGACTCCGGTGGTACGCCATAGGGGGGCTTTCTTCTGATCTACACCCCCCAGACTCCGGTGGTACGCCATAGGGGGGCTTTCTTCTGATCTACACTCCCCAGACTCCGGTGGTACGCCATAGGGGAGCTTTCTTCTGATCTACACTCCCCAGACTCCGGTGGTACGCCATAGGGGGGCTTTCTTCTGATCTACACCCCCCCAGACTCCGGTGGTACGCCATAGGGGAGCTTTCTTCTGATCTACACCCCCCAGACTCCGGTGGTACGCCATAGGGGGGCTTTCTTCTGATCTACACCCCCCAGACTCCGGTGGTACGCCATAAGGGGGCTTTCTTCTGATCTACACCCCCAGACTCCGGTGGTACTCGCTGATGATGATGACTTGGTTATTGAAACACGTATGAGTAAATAAATGATTAATTTGTGAGTTTTGTGTATGTTTTTATATTATTAAATGTTTCCGAATGAAAATCTTTACATTTGTTTAGAAATATTTCAAGTTGGAAATAGCGACCTGTTAAATATAACATTTCTCGATCAATCGATTTAACATTTCTAATTTTCCCACCAGAGACCTAACAAAGTAGTTTTACACCAAGAAAAAATTTACATTTTTAATTTTTCTAAATTCATTGATGTTTATAAATAGGTTTTCTGTGTACATAAGTTTATATATATATATATATATATATGTAAATTTCTGTAGGAAATACTTTCTCTCGGAAAGCAATTTCTACCTCCGCTATTTAAAATGTTGAAATAAAAATAACTCGCTGATTGTTAAATGCCCCAGGCTTCCAACAGTGAGTGGTCCATCCGTCCGTAAATAAAGCTCCCCCTACCTCCAATCACCAACCAATATTCACTGTTACATTCAAGTCATTTGACGATTTCATATGAAATCATTCCATATGGATTAAATGGAATCATTCCACGTGGATTAAATTAAATCATTTCATTTAATCTAATATTTTTTTACAGTTTTCGTGATAAAATCACTGTGAATGTACCTGGACGACGCTCTTACGATGGATAATAAAATTCTTATTTATACAACTTCAGAATAAATAAATAGAAAACGTTGTGTAGTGTCTTTACAGATAGGCCTAAAATAAAGTGGAAATACGTGTAAAAATCATCGTTTTAAAAAACACCTTTGGCACATTACTGTGATGAAGTTTAACGCCTAAAATATATTGATAACTGACTGATTTTATTGAATTTTACAGATCACTAAAATTTGCAGGAAAAGGGAAATCCTTTTGATTTAAAACGCTTTTCATCTACATGACCAATAATTTTTATAGAGTTTCAGTATCTCTGGTAAACTATTTTAATTTCTTCCTTCTCTAAAGAAGTTTCTACGCCAAACATTTTAATAAAGTTATAAAATTCGTTATCATTGAAGATTGATGATGATGATACAATGATTCATTGTAACTAATTCTTTTCATGAATTTTGTTACCATTGTTAATTTTGGTAATATTTATTGAAATATTCTCAAAAAATAAATTTAAATTATTAATTCAAGTAATAAATATATTATTATATTTAATCTATTTATATATTTATGTAATAATATTTTTACTTAGTAAAATTATATTTTGATATATTTGAGCAATAAAATTCAATAATAAAATTTTGTTCTAATAAAGTATATTACAGACAGTAGCATCACAAAAACACAAAAATTGTATAGAATAATTCGTAGTCTTATTAATTATTTCTAAACGCTATAGAAATTGCATTATAAAATGATTTAATCATAACCTCTAAATAGCCTCAAAGTGAAAACGAAGATAGCTGTAGGCGTTAACCTTTTTCCATTTTAGCTCTCGGAAATCTCAGAGTCAATCTGTTTATCTTTGAAAATTTAAAGAAAAATGTTATGAATTTAATACTTTTTCTGAACCTTACAATATATTATTGGTCTAAAGACATTTTCGCTGCTATTCTTATTATAATTTTAATTGACTTTTTTTGTTTGAATACCACATAGAAGGATGTTTCAATTGCCACGTAGAAGGATATATATATATATATATATATATATATATATATATATATATATATATATCGCAATATAAATAACTCTTTTATATATATATATATATATATATATATATATATATATATATATATATATATAAGAACATGGGATTTGTTTATGTGAAAGCATTACGAAATCAGATGTTCTACAAACAGACTTACGGACATTCCCTTACACATGTAAACACTGGGTAGGTACTACTACACAACAAATATTGGTGGCAGCTGTCTTCATCCACTCATATTGTTAATTTATGTAGCTTGTATATAATTTACACTTACTATCCAACGGCTTTACATTTTTGTTTCAGGTGATACGGGGGCACTACCTGTGACCCGCAATACACAACCTACTAGCCGTGAATTTCTTACTAACCAACTGGTTTATATTTCTGTTTCAGGTGATACGGGGGCACTACCTGTGACCCGCAATACACAACCTACTAGCCGGGAATTTCTTACTAACCAACTGGTTTATATTTCTGTTTCAGGTGATACGGGGGCACTAGCTTTGACCCGCATTACCCAGCCTACTCGCAGGGAATTTCTAGCTAGCCAACTGCTTCAAGTGATACTGGGGCACTACCTGTGACCCGCAATACACAACCTACTCGCCGGGAATTTCTAACTTTCCATAACTAAGAAGAAAAGCCAAGTTCTGGTTTCGTTGGTTCTCTTCAATAACAAACATTTAAGTAACTCTTTTTAAAGTATGCTAGAAGGTTTTTAATTTGTAATTTAATTTGTAAAGTTGTAATGTGTGTAATGTGACCTTACTTTAGGTAAAAATAGAAAAAGTTGATTATTGCTACTAATTCTGCATCGTCAATTTTTGTAGCACTCGTAGTCGCCTCAATCGCCTTATCAGTTATAATCTTATTCGTTTATATTAGTTTGTAAATCTTATTCTCACCTTTGTACTACAAGTTTGTGAAAAGGCAACAATCGTCCACACTGTGTCGTGAGGTTTTTCATACTGGGAATTGGGAACACTGAATTTATCAGTGAATAAACGAGTAAGTTTTTTTTTTTATTCACATAATATTCAATTTCCGGTAATGTTACAACGACGTAAGGGTTCCTAATATTTTCTTTAAAAAATGAAATTTAATTTAAACCATCTAACAATTCAATGTAAAAGAAAATTAAGTAGACTACAGATATATCCAAATACTAGTTAAACTGCTATTTTTCAACATTGCATTTCTGGTTCAGTGCATTGCTCAACTAATGCGAAAGACACCTGTTTTCACTCTTCCGCAGTCACGAGTCTCAGTCTTAATTTATATAACGAAAACCCCTTATCTATTTAAGGTAAGGTTTAAACTCAAGATAAAAAACAAATTACAGAACTCTTGGGTCTTACACATGCACAGGAAGCCCACAATAGAACATGTGCGTGTTTAGTGCCCTATGCGACTAACACCACGGGCGGGACGCCTCCTACAGTCTAACTGTGATTCTATTTTCAACCCAAGCCGGCTTTAATGAGCAGCCACTAATATTTTCTTGCTTAAAATAGATCGGCGAAGTTCAGTTTGGCAATAAGCCGAAAACTGACTTTTTGACTTTTAAAAAATTGTCGGTTGGAAGCTTCTAATAGAAATTTCGAATAATTTTAAAACTTACTCTTAGTTTCAAATATATAAAACTTACTCTTAGTTTCAAATATATAAAACTCACTCTTAGTTTCAAATATATAAAACTTACTCTTAGTTTCAAATATATAAAACTTACTCTTAGTTTCAAATATATAAAACTTACTCTTAGTTTCAAATATATAAAACTTACTCTTAGTTTCAAATATATAAAACTTAGAAAAGTATACTTTTTGTGTACATATAAAATAACCCTTAATTAAATGCATATTGAGAAGTCATAAATATATAAGAGACTTTAAAAAACCTTTACAAAAACAATTATTCTTTTAAATTTGTTTTGAGTTCATGATTTGAATATTTTTAATTAGTTTATTTTAGGAATAAGTATTCAAATTTTGGTTTTTTGTTTATTTATCTTTAAATTTGACATAGTTTATTGTAACGGCTGTTTGTAGAATATATGCAGCGTTTATTTTGCTATCTGAATTGTTTAATTTAAATTTATCTTCGTGGAATATTCAACTATAAAGATTAATTGTGCGTAACATTAATTAAAATTAAAAGAGTATTCTATAAACTACATATTGAATTGTTAGATCTGTAATAGTTGATACTTCATTTAGGGATTAGGCTATCAGCTAACAACTTTTTCTACAACTTTTAAACCACAACTTAACATCACAGTACATTTAGAAGTTTGGGTTATCGTCGTTCTAACTGTATCCCATTAACTACTCAAGGTTTAACTAACACATTCCTTCTCCCTAGGTATCGAAGGCCTGTGGTTTTGCCTTACTTACTTCAAGGATATTACTTGAACATGAATGCTGCTTGTTTAAATAATCCTCTAAGATAAAACTAATTAAAACTTGCAGTTTTTGTGTTGCAAATCTTGAGGTTTTTTTTATAGAAATTACACTTGTTTGTATTATCTTGGCAAAAAACCACTACTTACTGATTTATTCAGGCAGACGCGTTTCGCACTACTTCGGCGATTTTTCAATGCTGTTAATAAACTGACAAGACTGTTGCTCAGGTGTGTTGTGTTTGGGCGAGTCTGTGGTGTATTTCTGTTCTGTGGTGTGTTATTGTTCATAGAGTAGTTGTTAATTATGTGCTCAAATATAGTATTTGATTGGGAGTTTTTTTTGTCAATTAGAATGTTGATAGTATTTATGGTGTTTATACATTTCATGGTTTTCTACTGTGTTAAAAAGCGAAAAACTTAACACAGTAGAAAACTATGAGATATATAAACACCATAAATACTATCCACAATACATTCTAAATGACAAAACACATTCACAATCAAACACTATATTTGAGCACATAATAAACACTTACTCTATGAACAATAACACACCACAGAACAGAAATACACCACAGACTCACACAAACACAACACACCTGAGCAACAGCCTTGTCAGTAATTCACAGCATTGAAAAATGCGCTAACCTAGTGCGAAACAAGTCTCTGAAGAAATCAGTAAGTAGTGGTTTTTTAACACAAACAAGTGTAAGATAATACAAACAAGTGTAATAAAAATCAAAATTTGCTTACCTAAACATTCCTATGCCTACACAATATCAAAAGCACAGTGGTACAATATATTACAAAAATATAGGTGAAAAACCCCCAAAACCACAAAAATTAATAAAAAATTAACTAAAATAAGTTACCTAAGATTAAATCCTTATGTACATTTCGATGAAAAAGTTATCATCTTCAGAGGTTCCTATTACAAAAGTACAATTTAGAATACAAAAAATTAACAAACTAGACTGACCCCCACTTCTGAAGAAACCCAATCAGGGATTTCTAAAGTAACCAAACCATCTTATTACGCCTTCTATATAGAGTCAGTCTTCTCTTGATCGGATAATGGTCGTGTTTGACACATTTCTCTTATGACTATCGTGATATTTAGCAAGAAGAATTACGTTTGTTTAATAGATATGGTAATTATATAACAATATTACTTATACAAACACACACAAGAAAAACTCACTCAACTTTAAACTCTATGCAAACTTTATGTTTAAAGTTAATATTCTTTTAAAATGAAAAAATAGCGTTTGATTGTAACAGATTACACCAACAAATTGTTGCGAATTAATTGTTACACTCGTAATTGTTTTTTAATGTATTCTTTTACGGAATGAAATGTCTAGAGACATTTTGTGACAACATGATTTCTCAACTCAAATTTATTTACACTTTCTTTCTTGGATCAATCTTTTGGATACAAAATGCAACGGACCCCAAGTAACTAACTACTCATCCTCCAATGCACTAACCCACTCAACACTTAATCGTATTTATACCAGACTTGATGAGGGCTTATTTTGCTATGCTCAATTTGCGTGCTCCTCCTTCCACTCCTCGGTTCGCTCAAATTATTCAGTAAATGAATTAGATTCAGATCCTCTCGCGAAATTAAGTGACTCGCTTCGATGCATCACATCATCGAGCCTAATCAGACGCCATGAGCCCAAACCTCCTAAATAAGGCGGACATATATTGCATGCTGTCTTATACAATGGGTTTTTAGAATAACATTAATATAACTCTCTATAAATGAGGAATACAAATACACTTATGTTGACGTATATTCATAGTTTTGATACAATTTTGAGGGAAAACATTAGAGCAATGAATAGTTATCTACATCAGACAAATCAAATATAATCAGGCATAAAACCAAAGAAATTATGATTAATAAAAAAAATAATATAGGGTGATTCAAAAATATTACAAAATTGAAAATTTATTGAAAGAAACTACAAAGCTTTTATTGTTATTTTCTAGAGAAATGCATCAAGTTCTTACATTACACTAAAGATGTTCTATGTAACTTCCGTTGGTTACCCCGCACACGTCCCATCAGTAGTCAATTTCTTCCCAAATTCGCTGTGGCATTGGAGGTTCAACTTACTCAAAGACGGCGTAATCTTCAGGTATAGAAACCTATATGGTACATATATGTTATTTTTGATGAATTCCAGTGGAATTCGGTACTAGTGAACTAAGCGAGGCAAAACTTGATGGGTTTCCTAACAAAATAACCCTAAAACCAACTCTTTACGTTCTTCCATTAATTTATTTGGATTTTCAAGAAACTTTAAAGTTTTTTTAGATTTATCTTGTGCTATGTATAAATCTCCAATGCTGAAACCGTTAACTGAATTATTGAATTTTAAAAAAACTAATTTTACTAAAAAACAAGAAAATTAAAAAATTGTTAAGAGGTTTTATTATATGTTTATATATAAAAATATTTATTTCTCTAAATTTCCTAATTTAGAACTTTAATATTTTATTTCTCACCAACCTAAAGATGGATTACTATTGAGGAGTTCAAGAAGACATTCTCGACGTCTCCTAAGGATTTGCCCGTGTCTGGTATCCTGGCTTGCTGTTGAAAGCTCTTAGCAAACATCAACATGAATTTTGCTAAATATAAAAGCACTACCGTGGAGGAGGATTTCTCTGCCTTAAACAAGGAAGGGGTTTCTCCAGTTACAGAGAACATCTACGTAATTGGTGCCTCAGGGTAGTGTCTCTGACCCGCTACTGCACAAGAGATATAACGATCATGGCAGCCTCTGGTATCCTGGCTTGCTGTTGAAAGCTCTTAGCAAACATCAACATGAATTTTGCTAAATATAAAAGCACTACCGTGGAGGAGGATTTCTCTGCCTTAAACAAGGTAGGGGTTTCTCCAGTTACAAAGAACATCTACGTAATTGGTGCCTCAGGGTAGTGTCTCTGACCCGCTACTGCACAAGAGATATAACGATCATGGCAGCCTCTGGTATCTTGTGTGGCAGACGCAACAGATAAACTGCAGCATATCCTGGACAGCGCCAGTGTCTTTACAAGACAGAGACGCATAAGTCTGCTCATGTTATATTTACCAATAAGGTAGAAAGTAAAACTGACCTCCTAATAATTGGGAAACTCGCTCTTGTAGCAAATAGTTGAAATACCTGGGTCTAATGTTGGACGCTACTGAACTGGAAATCCTACGTAAAAAGAAAGGGATGAACGTGGCTCATAGCCTGACATTTTCCATCTCTCTCAAGGAAGCTGGGATTCGTCTTAGTTGTAGCAAAAAATTCTCTTTAAGTATCTGCAAAGTTGAATAATCTCCGTAACACTCTAAGTTTCTGCTAGGGTGTACATAAATAGACCTATGATGAGTACAAAAATAAATCCACTGGTTTTCCTTCTACGTAGCGAGGTCATCTTCTCTGCAATTCTGAATGTTCTCCATCTATTAGAAATATACACAGATAATGAGGACATCCAAAATGCTTAGACTCTGTGACTGGGATTGTTTATAACACTCCTAAAATAACAGAATATAGTATTTATGGTAACAACTCGTATCAGAGGTACAAGTGCGATTGTGGACATCCTTTTCCGTGTTCTGCGAAGTGAATTTGTTCCATCCTACTTCTTTATAAGGCAATAATGGTTTTGTTAGATCTTGATGGCTATAAACTTGGTCTACATTTTTAACCATTTGCATTTTAAAGGCGATCTTAATATTCAATTTAACTTACGATTTGTTTCTTCTACTTCAACACATAATACTTAAGTCTGGCTCCATCTTATTCTTCAGATTTTAACCGCTTTGATTTTTAATGATATGCTTTGACTTTTAAAGATATGCTTTGACTTTTAAAGATATGCTTTGAGTTTTAAAGATATGCTTTGACTTTTAAAGATATGCTTTGACTTTTAAAGATATGCTTTGACTTGGCTATCTAAGATCTAAGGAATTCCTTAATAGTGAGAATGAGGACATGATTGTCACGTACAATAAGGAACTAGGGCAGGAAGGCTGACCTCCGGAGGCAAGGTGTCTATCTGTTGACATTTTAGGAGGAGAATGAGGACATGATTGTCACGTACAATAAGGAACTAGGGCAGGAAGGCTGAACTTCCGGAGGCAAGGTGTCTATCTGTTGACATTTTAGGAGGAGAATGAGGACATGATTGTCACGTACAATAAGGAACTAGGGCAGGAAGGGTGAACTTCCGGAGGCAAGGTGTCTTTCTGTTGACATTTTAGGAGGAGAATGAGGACCAGAAGGCAGAATAAAAGTAAGTGTGAGGAGTAATGATAATCTACCAGAAATGTAAATATGTAAATGAGGAAATATTACAGTTTGTATAGTATCCCTTATCTGAAGTATGAATACAGGAGTTCAAGGTACCTAACTTTTAATATTCTCTCCTGTTAAACAGACAATGGTCAGGTTAAGGTGCAGCCTGTCGTCTGGGGGCGTGGCTTCTAGGTAAGGACGTCTTGCAGTAGCCTGTCGTCTGGGGGCGTGGCTTCTAGGTAAGGACGTCTTGCAATAGCCTGTCGTCTGGGGGCGTGGCTTCTAGGTAAGGACGTCTTGCAATCCAGACTGAAGTAAACAGCGAAAAAGAAACAGCTCGGAAGATTCTACTGTTACCGAAACGTTCTGGAAAGCTGTAAAAACAGCATCCTATGGATTAAGTAATATAGACTATCCAGACTCTAGGAATAAGACCTACCTGGAAGAATAATAGCACTTGCATGTGCACACACATTTACACGCGCATTGACCGGCCTATCTGCCGTCTATAAGTTTCTCTATTAAGCCTTGCTGTACAAATCTAAGATTTTTGTGATGAACTGTTAATATTTTTGTCATGGCAGTTAAAAACCATTAAATTTAGGCGACTTTTACTGATATTTTTTGACTGTGCATATTTTTCCTTGGAACTAGAGGCCAAACATGACTTCCTTATTTCGACATTTAATGAGCAAACGATGTAATTTAATAAATATCGCAAATAGCATTTAAAGACTGTTAGCTTTAGGAGTGACATTATTAGTTTTGTATTCTGCCTTTATTTGCATGAAGTATTATGTACCTTACAAGAATATCACTAAAAATGATATAAATGTTACAGTTTAAAAACATTTAGTTTTGTAGGCCCAGGCTTATGTAAGTGACTTATCGGCAGCAGGAAGGTAGGTAGGCTTGCCGAGCCGTGTTAGCGCGAGTGTGTGTGTGAGGGACACCTGATTCTTTTGGGGGCTTTCGAGTCTGGATGGAGTATATTGCTCCCTCGGTGGTTAGCCGGTGACCAGTCCAAATCTTACAGTAAAGCCTTTGGACATACGTGAAACCAAAAACTCATGTTTGGGCTGATGCGGTCTCTCGAGTTCAAGAATCACGAGTTTAAGGTTTGTATGGGTGACGGGTTCCATCACGAGTTTAAGGTTTGTATGGGTGACGGGTTCCATCACGAGTTTAAGGTTTGTATGGGTGACGGGTTCCATCACGAGTTTAAGGTTTGTATGGGTGACGGGTTCCATCACGAGTTTAAGGTTTGTATGGGTGACGGGTTCCATCACGAGTTTAAGGTTTGTATGGGTAACGGGTTCCATCGCGAGTTTAAGGTTTGTATGGGTAACGGGTTCCATCGCGAGTTTAAGGTTTGTATGGGTGACGGGTTCCATCACGAGTTTAAGGTTTGTATGGGTGACGGGTTCCATCACGAGTTTAAGGTTTGTATGGGTGACGGGTTCCATCACGAGTTTAAGGTTTGTATGGGTGACGGGTTCCATCACGAGTTTAAGGTTTGTATGGGTGACGGGTTCCATCACGAGTTTAAGGTTTGTATGGGTGACGGGTTCCATCACGAGTTTAAGGTTTGTATGGGTGACGGGTTCCATCACGAGTTTAAGGTTTGTATGGGTAACGGGTTCCATCACGAGTTTAAGGTTTGTATGGGTAACGGGTTCCATCACGAGTTTAAGGTTTGTATGGGTGACGGGTTCCATCGCGAGTTTAAGGTTTGTTTGGGTAACGGGTTCCATCGCGAGTTTAAGGTTTGTATGGGTGACGGGTTCCATCGCGAGTTTAAGGTTTGTATGGGTGACGGGTTCCATCACGAGTTTAAGGTTTGTATGGGTAACGGGTTCCATCGCGAGTTTAAGGTTTGTATGGGTGACGGGTTCCATCACGAGTTTAAGGTTTGTATGGGTAACGGGTTCCATCGCGAGTTTAAGGTTTGTATGGGTAACGGGTTCCATCGCGAGTTTAAGGTTTGTTTGGGTAACGGGTTCCATCGCGAGTTTAAGGTTTGTATGGGTGACGGGTTCCATCGCGAGTTTAAGGTTTGTATGGGTGACGGGTTCCATCACGAGTTTAAGGTTTGTATGGGTAACGGGTTCCATCGCGAGTTTAAGGTTTGTATGGGTGACGGGTTCCATCGCGAGTTTAAGGTTTGTATGGGTAACGGGTTCCATCGCGAGTTTAAGGTTTGTATGGGTGACGGGTTCCATCCCGAGTTTAAGGTTTGTATGGGTGACGGGTTCCATCACGAGTTTAAGGTTTGTATGGGTGACGGGTTCCATCACGAGTTTAAGGTTTGTATGGGTAACGGGTTCCATCACGAGTTTAAGGTTTGTATGGGTAACGGGTTCCATCGCGAGTTTAAGGTTTGTATGGGTGGTTGGTTCCATACATGGTTTTACATGTCTTCCCATTATTTTTTTCATACGTCCTGCGGAGAAGCAAATCAAAAATTCACGATCCAAGCCCTAAACCAAACGAAATAAACGAAACCTCGGACTTCTCTTAAGGGAGAAGAGGATGCGTGGTTGGAAGCTCTTCTTTATCAATGTGCAGACTTTAAGAAAAAATAATGAGGAAGGATATGTGGAATTTAAGGTCTTATGCCTTGAGGCAGGAATGAAAAAAAAACTTATCTACTCTCTGTCGGGGCACACAATAGAAACTTTCGACGTCCCGGCCCTCGATGCTCGTAGAGGCCACTTACATTATATTATAAAATTAAAGAAAATATAAAACTGTTTAAAGGTATTTATATTTTCGTTTTGCCGTGCAGTGTTGAATCTTTCTGCAGACGCCGGAGATTCGAGATTAATAGCAACGCAAAGTTTTAAATTATTTATTATCTCTCTTAAAAATAAATGAACTCGTGATTAATATAACTGCGAAGTTTGTTTAAACGTATAGAGGAGCAGCTGGATTACGGAGTGGTGCGAGGGTATTTGATTAGGCCCGAGGATGTGATGCATTCAAGCGATTTATCTAATTCTGCGGGAGAAGTTGAACTTAGTCATTTACTGCGAGGGATGAGTTCAAGGTGGAGAAGCACGCCCCCGGCGACCATGAGATTAATGGTTAATTTACTGTGCGTAAAACGGGCTTCGTTTATAACACAGGCGGATCGCACACGGGAAAATTGTAAATATTTGTAAAGATACTAAAATAATATACTATAAATTACAACAGACATTGTTTATCCGCATGCATTTGTAACAAAATATTGTTCATTTATAAACTAAACCTTAATTTGTATATGTGTAGTCCCTAATGTGAAATTATAATAGGATATTTGTCAATATCTTATATGAACCGTTATACAAGCCCTTCAAATCGAAAACCCTTCAATCATGTGCACAGGTAAAATAAAATTCATACAGTAAAATAATCTATTTCCATTTTACTGTCCACAACGTTAATGAAACTTTAAAGTTTTCATTAAATTAAATAACAACTGCCAAACTTAATTGAGTAAAATTTATGAAAAGTTTTGTACTGCTTTAGTTTTGTAAGTACGCCTTGGTAGAATGTAAACACTGACGAAGATCGAAAATCTTTTGTCTCAGTAAGTTATTCATATATTTACTTAAATTATAAATTACTCAGCAAGTTTTTCCAGTAGAACCTCTCTAATTCGTCATCTTCTCTAATCCGTCACCTCATATGTTACAGTAATAACAAGCATCGTCTGCACTGCCACGTAGTATAAGCCCCATCAGATAAGAATTCTTTAGTACAAAAGAATATGACAGAATTTTTAAAAAGTAAAACATAAATAGATTTAAAATACCTTATTTTTTCTTGCTGATGTTATTGTTTTTAGAAGCTACTGTGATATGTTTTTGTGTCTTCAATGAAAATAGAGTAAAGTACTATTACGTGTATTTGTAATTAATTACGTGTTTTTTGTAATTACGTGTATTTGTAACGAATTACGTGTATTTGTAATCACGTATATTTGTAATTACGTGTACTTGTAATTACGTGCATTTGTAATTACGTGTACTTGTAATTACGTGTATTTGTAATTGTATGTATTTGTAATTACGTATATTTGTAATTACGTGTATTTGTAATTACGTGTATTTGTAATTACATGTACTTGTAATTACGTGTATTTGTAATTAATTACTTGCTTTTGTAACTACGTGTATTTGTAATTAATTACGTGTTTTTGTAATTACGTGTACTTGTAATTACGTGTATTTGTAATTGCGTGTATTTGTAATTGCCTGTATTTGTAATTACGTGTATTTGTAATTATATGTACTTGTAATTACGTGTATTTGTAATTACATGTACTTGTAATTACGTGTATTTGTAATTACGTGTTTGTAATTACGTGTATTTGTAATTAAATGTACTTGTAATTACGTGTATTTGTAATTACGTGTATTTGTAATTACAATTTATACTGCAGGCTACTAGTGTTTTTATAGTGTTATGTAGTAATGTTGTTGGGTTTTTCGGCGACATAAATCATGTAGCTACAACATAAATTACATTACGCACCTATTTATGTTTACCCATATAGGTATGGCCATGTTTACCCATAAATACATGTTAATTTCACGACTTCCGTAATTCGTCCTCCCCCTCGGTCCCGAACTTGACGAACTCGTCCCCCCCTCGGTCTCGCACGTGACGAATTCGTCCCCCTCTCTCGGTCCCGAACGTGACGAATACGTCCCCCCCTCGGTCCCGAACGTGACGAATTCGTCCCCCCCTCGGTCCCGTACGTGACGAATTAAAGAGGTTCTGCTGCATTTAGTCTAATAAAACTTTCAATGTTAAAACCGAGTTCTCTATTGTTTATACATATTCTCATGGGTCATATGTCTTACCAAATAAGTTTTTAATTTCAATGGAAAGTGTTAAATAAGTCTAATAGGTTTATTTCTTCAATCCAAGTGTACAGATGAGTGCAGATATAGACATAAAGTACAAAGTAAACCCTACAGATGAAGATCCGCCTGTTTACAGGTAAGAAGTAATTACATACTAAAACAAGTGTTACAATAGTGCAACGCACGTAGTTGTAACTAATACTATTTAAGACTAAAGATTATGTTTTCTTGTAAAATATATGAAGGCCTTTAAAATTTATAAATCGAAATAATCTAATTAATATTAGTAAAAATTTCGTAACAAGATACGTAATGTGTTGAATTCATTTGCTATCATAAGAAATCGTATTAAACATTTGAAAATAACGTTTTAAAATTTTACAATCATAAACAATACTATTTGAAACAATCTTTAATAAGTTATAAAACAATTATCTTTATTTCTATATCACATCCTCTTGAGATAAAATTTATGTATTATATTATCTTTCATATAATACACACATTCTACATATTTTAAAAGAACAATCGACACAATTTACAAAAAACACTGAAATGGAATAGAAAAATAAAAAACAAATACACAATTTTCAGTGTGCAAAACAAGTAGCCAACCTTACTATGTTAATAATTTATCATGTGCATCAGATACAAACTTCTATCGCGAACTGTCTTACGGTCTGTCTATCCGAACTATTTCGCACAAGACAATATAGTAACTACAACTGACGTTTCTACAATGGTTTTTATAAAATATTTTTATATTATACAAACTTTTAATGTAATTATTTTTGTAAATTATGTTGGTTGTTGTTTTAAAATATAGTAGGCTAATGAATTTATCTGTTGTTGAAATCATAAATGTTTAGCTCCTGAAGAGGTTATAAGTTAAGAATCGAAACGTAAAGAAATGTTTGGAAATATTTAAAGAAGTTAAAATTTTTTTGCAAATTAATATGGCAATTAACCAAATATATCATAAATGATAGTAGTAAAATTGTAAAGTACAACTTTTAATTGACTATTTCTTATGGCAGGCTTGATTGTTTAGCACGAAGAAAGAGCTTAAACTAGGCTTGGTGATAACAGCTGATTTTATGTTACAGGATATCTTATACAGCTGTTTTATTACGTAGGGTAATGCTACTTCAATCAGTAAAAATGTTATTATTAAATAGTTTTTATCAGTTACTAAATATGATAATTTATTTATATTTTAAAAAATATTATAATTAATTCAATATAATGATATTTAGTTACATATTTTTATCCAATTTTTGAAATGAAGACTTTATGCCGTGTTTAGCAATTCTCTCATGGATATATGCCTTAGGTATAGCTGTTCACATGTAAGCTGGCGGGCGACCTCGAGCATAGGTGGGGGAAGGGTAGAGGAAACAAAAGACCGTTCCACAGACATTAGAATATGAGGTATAGTATTTATGTTACAATAAAGTAGATTTCATAAAGGCGAAAGGCCGCCATAAATATTATTTTATTTGATTTGTCATATTAACCAGATCATTTACATAAAGTTTTGAACAAATTTACTTATATCAGTTTTCTAAACGACCGCAACGCCTGCAACTTCTTAGCAATGTCCTCTGATGCAACACGCACTACAAAAACCAATGTTTTTGAATGTGGCTAGCTTTTTGTTTTCTAACGATCGATAGCGCGTGACACCTATAGTGCAATTAAGGAACTCTTACTCTTTGGAAGTTTCATTCCTTAAATATAAATAAATAGAACAAAATAAAGCAAAAGATATTGCCTACTTGACATTTAGAGTGGTAGTGAAGTTTGTAAACACTGTATTATTTACCACTTTGCCAAAATGCGAAAGAGGGGTTGAATTCCTGCTAGGCTTCCCATCTCAACATTTCAAGTCTCTTGCTACATCTCGTAAGTTATAAACGTCTACCAAAGATCTGTTTGGAACTACGCCTGAAGACGGAAGCGTGTTGGTAAAGCGACCGAAAGGTGCGTCTCCTTCGGTTAACTCCGGATACAGATCTTCGGCTATTAATTGTTAGAAAGTAACGGGGAAATGATCTTTAACTTCACTAACTTCGAAAGAGACAACCTTAGATAAATCGATCTTAATCAGGAAAAACGAAGATAGAAAAGTAAGTTTAAACAAACAAAATCAGCAATACAGGAAAATCCTTGAATTAAGCATCGTTACAATTAGAATGTTCATAAAACATGTCAACATTGAATACATTTTAATATTCTAAACAATGCAAATATTATTTTTATCGTAAACCTGAAACATTTTAAGCAGAAAATGTTTATATTATAGAACTTAAAATAGAAGTAGCTTAACTTATACTGTCTCACAATAAAATAGAAATAGCTTAACTTATACTGTCTCACAATAAAATAGAAATAGCTTAACTTATACTGTCTCACAATAAAATAGAAGTAGCTTAACTTATACTGTCTCACAATAAAATAGAAATAGCTTAACTTATACTGTCTCGCAATAAAATAGAAATAGCTTAAGTTATACTGTCTCACAATAAAATAGAAATAGCTTAACTTATACTGTCTCACAATAATATAGAAATAGCTTAACTTATACTGTCTCACAATAAAATAGAAATAGCTTAACTTATACTGTC
Organism: Prosapia bicincta; assembly: GCA_036971475.1. Taxonomy (NCBI): domain Eukaryota; kingdom Metazoa; phylum Arthropoda; class Insecta; order Hemiptera; family Cercopidae; genus Prosapia; species Prosapia bicincta. The sequence goes on from JBAIZL010000005.1 coordinate 190,642,978, forward strand.
TCACAATAAAATAGAAATAGCTTAAGTTATACTGTCTCACAATAAAATAGAAATAGCTTAACTTATACTGTCTCACAATAAAATAGAAATAGCTTAAGTTATACTGTCTCACAATAAAATAGAAATAGCTTAACTTATACTGTCTCACAATAAAATAGAAATAGCTTAACTTATACTGTCTCACAATAAAATAGAAATAGCTTAACTTATACTGTCTCACAATAATATAGAAATAGCTTAACTTATACTGTCTCACAATAATATAGAAATAGCTTAACTTATACTGTCTCACAATAAAATAGAAATAGCTTAAGTTATACTGTCTCACAATAAAATAGAAATAGCTTAAGTTATACTGTCTCACAATAAAATAGAAATAGCTTAACTTATACTGTCTCACAATAATATAGAAATAGCTTAACTTATACTGTTTCACAATAGAATAAAAATATTGTTGTGGCACTCGGGTTACCGACAGAAGTGAAAACGTTTACAGCCACGTCTACAGAAATTCTGAATTGAGAAAAATGTTTAATTTCAAGTCTTTCAAAAGAAGACATGGTTATTCTTTTTGAATTACAACGATGAGAGAACAAATTCAACCCCCCCCCCCTAAACACTCTTTTACTATTGTTTGAGGTAGGTTTATATCACAAGTGTCACATCACTCTACATTTATTTGATATAACACTTTATTAACTGTACGGAGTTTCAATAGTTGTGTAGTAGTGTCCCAGGTGTAACAAAATAACAACACTGACTTTATTCAGAAACGGAGTTGTTCCGAATGGCAGCCCTGCCTGGTCTCTGCTGATAACATTTTTGTTCATAATTAGTTTTTACTGTTTGAAAGCTCTTCCCTACTCAATGAGAAAATAAATATAGTTGGAAAATATTCACAAAAATAAACAAAAGAAGATTATTGTACCCTGTCGTTTACAATGGAGGTGGCATACAATATTGTCCTATGCTAATTATTTTTTAAAACCTACACATAACTTACTTATTTTTTTCTCTTTCAACAAATCTTTACGAATCAAAACTAAAAAATACAATTTTACATTGTGATTATATGTGTCTATAAGATATTAATGTACCTTATTTTTAATGTTATAAATTTCATAAAGTTTTTTTCTTAATTAAAATCAAAATGTTAGATAAATAGAGACTATTATTCGCGAATTTATGACTAATGTTTTCTAAAATTACTATTTTCAACACTATTTTTTCAATCCAAGTATAAAAATTAAAGGAAAGGTCAAATTAGGCTATATAATTCAATACGTGCACTATAATGATATGTCTCGTAAGCTTCAAGGTCACCCCTAGTCCTTGTAATGGTTGCAGACGATACTGAGGTGCTAATCTAGCTATATCCTGAAGTCACGTGCTCACGTACTCCATGCCAGTCTCAAGGAAAATAAAAATCGATATTTACGCAGAATTTATGGCAAACCTAGTATGATAAACTTAGTAACACAAATTCAGAATAATTTATTGTTGATATTTGCTGTAACACACACTCATACACACACACACACACACACACACACACACACACACACACACACACACACACACACACACACACACACACACACACACACACACACACACACACACACACACATACACACACACACACATACATACACATACACATACACACACACACACACACACACACACACACACACACACACACACACACACACACACACACACACACACACACACACACACATATATATATATATATATATATATATATATATATATATATATATAGTTTGAATTTTTAAAAATGATAAAGTTGGATGATAAAGTTTTTAGACGGTAAATCGACACTAGAGAGATTTGATAGAAAGGAAGAAACAACAGATAAATAGTCGTATTCCATATAACAAAAACCCAACTGTAAAAGTATATTGCAGACTATCTTCAAAAAGTTATCATTCTCAAAAACTTAACTTCAGAAAAATTATTTTTCGACCTAACAGAAACATCATTTGGAAAAAGGTGCCGACCTCTGCACAGGGCAGCTTGCGTCACCTGACCTACTCTCACCGAGCTCATAACAACAAGCGATTATAAGAAGAAGACTAGAGACGGTATTTTGGAATTAGGACTAAGGGACAGACATAATGATCCCCTAGTACTATGAGCAGTAGAATCTTATGGCAGGATCACTTTCCCCTGGTTGAGAGCAAGTTTTACTCCTTTTGCTGGGTAGCATACACTCCTACTTAGCTGGGTAGAGAAGAGATGTCTTTACCGCTACCTGACGGATAATACTAAACGCAGACATAGAAACTTTGCGCCTTACGTTGTACCATTCAGGTTACGATTAAAACAAAAGCTAGGAGAATCAGAACTCCAGAAATTAAAAATTTTAAAATAAAGATCATAAAGATCATAACCGACACAGGAAATAGACTCAAATTGTTTAGATCATTTAATGAGAAAGAACGATATTACATCAACAAAAAGTGTTAGAAAGGTGGAAGAACAAAGCCACAGGAACCATTGATAAACATTCAAATTAGACATAGAGAAATATTGATAGTAGTGAAATATGGGAAAATTATAAGACAAAAAGAGTCTGATGTTATACAAATGGGAAAGAACAATTTAAAATTTAATGGGTTTTATTGCTTTTTATTACACATTTTCAATCTAACTTAATTATTGTAATGTTAATGAGGGTGATTGTTAACGGAGTTAAAAATAATTTTTATAGTTAAATTATAAAACTTATTATTTCTTTTTACGATTTTATTGTTAAAAAATTAAAAACAGTAGTGATAAAAGTTAAACTTTATGTATGAAAATGTATAATAAGTGAACAGTGCGATTTTAGGCAATTTTAAACTTAATTGTTTACGAAATCAAAATTTTAAATTAATTACAACAGTTTTCTGAATATAGATCTGAGTTATTATTTATTTACAATTGTTAATTAACAAAATCTGACACAGATTCAACATTTATAAATGTAGGTTTTGGCTAAGTTATGAAGGGTTTATTTTAAAACAGTAGATGCTCTGGTAAACCGGCGAAAGAGATTGTTGTTTTTATTCTCAACTTTGTTGTAGTGTTACGGGGATAATTAACAACAGTAATCAAATCCAAAGCACAGTTCGCCCATTGTATAAAGGTAAATGGGAAATAGAAATTTAGTAAAACATCACAACTAATTGCATCGGATAGAGGCGATTTAACATTGTAATCTAAACTTTTTTAATACAAAAACTCTACTAGACAAATAATGTGATCTAATTTTAAAACGAAAGTTAATTGTAAATTAGAAGTAAGGTTTCCTTGAATAGATTTCACCTGACAAGACATTTTACGTGTAATTACTTCAAGTACTTACTTTTCTTGTTACTTTTTAATAATTATCGCGTTGAAACTTAAAAAGAGGGAAGGTTTGAAAAAATAATAAATTAGTTCAGGGTTAGTTCAGGGTCGCTACATTTGCAAGACAGGAAATCAGCTCTGCATACGTGAGGGTGAAAACTTTTAATTCTTTTGATGTTTCAAACAGTTATAAAACATGTTATACACAATTTTACTGGTTTTGAAGAATCAATTTTTTAATATACTTTTATGGTTTGTCTTTAAAATATTATAAAATGTATACATTTTTTAAAAGATTATTTATTCCATTACTTTTGTACCACAGGTTTAAAAAAGATAACTTTAAAAAGTTATAATTTTGTGTAAAACTGTTGGGAAATAGTTCACTTTGATCACTGATGATTATGAACAGTTCATCTCTCTGTCACGTGTGTAAAGATTGAAGATGCTCCATCTTTGTCTCTGGGCAGAAATAAAATGAGGTTTCAACCTGAGCATTCTGAAAACACTGTCAGCACTCATGGAGGCCAATGTCTGCATGGTGTGTAAAGATTGAAGAGGCTCCATCTTTGTCTCTGGGCAGAAATAAAATGAGGTTTTAACCTGAGCATTCTGAAAACACTGTCAGCACTCATGGAGGCCAATGTCTGCATGGTGTGTAAAGATTGAAGAGGCTCCATCTTTGTCTCTGGGCAGAAATAAAATGAGGTTTTAACCTGAGCATTCTGAAAACACTATCAGCACTCATGGAGGCCAATGTCTGCATGGTGTGTAAAGATTGAAGAGGCTCCATCTTTGTATCTGGGCAGAAATAAAATGAGGTTTTAAACTGAGCACTCTAAAAACACTGTCAGCACTCATGGAGGCCAATGTCTGCATGGTGTGTAAAGATTGAAGATGCCCCATCTTTGTCTCTGGGCAGAAATAAAATGAGGTTTTAACCTGAGCATTCTGAAAACACTGTCAGCACTCATGGAGGCCAATGTCTGCATGGTGTGTAAAGATTGAAGATGCTCCATCTTTGTCTCTGGGCAGAAATAAAATGAGGTTTTAACCTGAGCATTCTGAAAACACTGTCAGCACTCATGGAGGCCAATGTCTGCATGGTGTGTAAAGATTGAAGATGCTCCATCTTTGTCTCTGGGCAGAAATAAAATGAGGTTTCAACCTGAGCATTCTGAAAACACTGTCAGCACTCATGGAGGCCAATGTCTGCATGGTGTGTAAAGATTGAAGAGGCTCCATCTTTGTCTCTGGGCAGAAATAAAATGAGGTTTTAACCTGAGCATTCTGAAAACACTGTCAGCACTCATGGAGGCCAATGTCTGCATGGTGTGTAAAGATTGAAGAGGCTCCATCTTTGTCTCTGGGCAGAAATAAAATGAGGTTTTAACCTGAGCATTCTGAAAACACTATCAGCACTCATGGAGGCCAATGTCTGCATGGTGTGTAAAGATTGAAGAGGCTCCATCTTTGTATCTGGGCAGAAATAAAATGAGGTTTTAAACTGAGCACTCTAAAAACACTGTCAGCACTCATGGAGGCCAATGTCTGCATGGTGTGTAAAGATTGAAGATGCCCCATCTTTGTCTCTGGGCAGAAATAAAATGAGGTTTTAACCTGAGCATTCTGAAAACACTGTCAGCACTCATGGAGGCCAATGTCTGCATGGTGTGTAAAGATTGAAGATGCTCCATCTTTGTCTCTGGGCAGAAATAAAATGAGGTTTTAACCTGAGCATTCTGAAAACACTGTCAGCACTCATGGAGGCCAATGTCTGCATGGCGTGTAAAGATTGAAGATGCTCCATCTTTGTCTCTGGGCAGAAATAAAATGAGGTTTTAACCTGAGCATTCTGAAAACACTGTCAGCACTCATGGAGGCCAATGTCTGCATGGTGTGTAAAGATTGAAGATGCTCCATCTTTGTCTCTGGGCAGAAATAAAATGAGGTTTTAACCTGAGCATTCTGAAAACACTGTCAGCACTCATGGAGGCCAATGTCTGCATGGTGTGTAAAGATTGAAGATGCTCCATCTTTGTCTCTGGGCAGAAATAAAATGAGGTTTTAACCTGAGCATTCTGAAAACACTGTCAGCACTCATGGAGGCCAATGTCTGCATGGTGTGTAAAGATTGAAGATGCTCCATCTTTGTCTCTGGGCAGAAATAAAATGAGGTTTTAACCTGAGCATTCTGAAAACACTGTCAGCACTCATGGAGGCCAATGTCTGCATGGTGTGTAAAGATTGAAGAGGCTCCATCTTTGTCTCTGGGCAGAAATAAAATGAGGTTTTAACCTGAGCATTCTGAAAACACTGTCAGCACTCATGGAGGCCAATGTCTGCATGGTGTGTAAAGATTGAAGAGGCTCCATCTTTGTCTCTGGGCAGAAATAAAATGAGGTTTTAACCTGAGCATTCTGAAAACACTGTCAGCACTCATGGAGGCCAATGTCTGCATGGTGTGTAAAGATTGAAGATGCCCCATCTTTGTCTCTGGGCAGAAATAAAATGAGGTTTTAACCTGAGCATTCTGAAAACACTATCAGCACTCATGGAGGCCAATGTCTGCATGGTGTGTAAAGATTGAAGAGGCTCCATCTTTGTCTCTGGGCAGAAATAAAATGAGGTTTTAACCTGAGCACTCTAAAAACACTGTCAGCACTCATGGAGGCCAATGTCTGCATGCTGTGTAAAGATTGAAGAGGCTCCATCTTTGTCTCTGGGCAGAAATAAAATGAGGTTTTAACCTGAGCATTCTGAAAACACTATCAGCACTCATGGAGGCCAATGTCTGCATGGTGTGTAAAGATTGAAGAGGCTCCATCTTTGTCTCTGGGCAGAAATAAAATGAGGTTTTAACCTGAGCATTCTGAAAACACTGTCAGCACTCATGGAGGCCAATGTCTGCATGGTGTGTAAAGATTGAAGTGGCTCCATCTTTGTCTCTGGGCAGAAATAAAATGAGGTTTTAACCTGAGCATTCTGAAAACACTGTCAGCACTCATGGAGGCCAATGTCTACATGGTGTGTAAACATTGAAGATGCCCCATCTTTGTCTCTGGGCAGAAATAAAATGAGGTTTTAACCTGAGCATTCTGAAAACACTATCAGCACTCATGGAGGCCAATGTCTGCATGGTGTGTAAAGATTGAAGAGGCTCCATCTTTGTCTCTGGGCAGAAATAAAATGAGGTTTTAACCTGAGCACTCTAAAAACACTGTCAGCACTCATGGAGGCCAATGTCTGCATGCTGTGTAAAGATTGAAGAGGCTCCATCTTTGTCTCTGGGCAGAAATAAAATGAGGTTTTAACCTGAGCATTCTGAAAACACTATCAGCACTCATGGAGGCCAATGTCTGCATGGTGTGTAAAGATTGAAGAGGCTCCATCTTTGTCTCTGGGCAGAAATAAAATGAGGTTTTAACCTGAGCACTCTAAAAACACTGTCAGCACTCATGGAGGCCAATGTCTGCATGGTGTGTAAAGATTGAAGATGCCCCATCTTTGTCTCTGGGCAGAAATAAAATGAGGTTTTAACCTGAGCACTCTAAAAACACTGTCAGCACTCATGGAGGCCAATGTCTGCATGGTGTGTAAAGATTGAAGATGCCCCATCTTTGTCTCTGGGCAGAAATAAAATGAGGTTTTAACCTGAGCACTCTAAAAACACTGTCAGCACTCATGGAGGCCAATGTCTGCATGGTGTGTAAAGATTGAAGATGCCCCATCTTTGTCTCTGGGCAGAAATAAAATGAGGTTTTAACCTGAGCACTCTAAAAACACTGTCAGCACTCATGGAGGCCAATGTCTGCATGGTGTGTAAAGATTGAAGATGCCCCATCTTTGTCTCTGGGCAGAAATAAAATGAGGTTTTAACCTGAGCATTCTGAAAACACTGTCAGCACTCATGGAGGCCAATGTCTGCATGGTGTGTAAAGATTGAAGAGGCTCCATCTTTGTCTCTGGGCAGAAATAAAATGAGGTTTTAACCTGAGCACTCTAAAAACACTGTCAGCACTCATGGAGGCCAATGTCTGCATGGTGTGTAAAGATTGAAGATGCCCCATCTTTGTCTCTGGGCAGAAATAAAATGAGGTTTTAACCTGAGCACTCTAAAAACACTGTCAGCACTCATGGAGGCCAATGTCTGCATGGTGTGTAAAGATTGAAGATGCCCCATCTTTGTCTCTGGGCAGAAATAAAATGAGGTTTTAACCTGAGCACTCTAAAAACACTGTCAGCACTCTTGGAGGCCAATGTCTGCATGGTGTGTAAAGATTGAAGATGCCCCATCTTTGTCTCTGGGCAGAAATAAAATGAGGTTTTAACCTGAGCACTCTAAAAACACTGTCAGCACTCATGGAGGCCAATGTCTGCATGGTGTGTAAAGATTGAAGATGCCCCATCTTTGTCTCTGGGCAGAAATAAAATGAGGTTTTAACCTGAGCACTCTAAAAACACTGTCAGCACTCATGGAGGCCAATGTCTGCATGGTGTGTAAAGATTGAAGATGCCCCATCTTTGTCTCTGGGCAGAAATAAAATGAGGTTTTAACCTGAGCACTCTAAAAACACTGTCAGCACTCATGGAGGCCAATGTCTGCATGGTGTGTAAAGATTGAAGATGCCCCATCTTTGTCTCTGGGCAGAAATAAAATGAGGTTTTAACCTGAGCACTCTAAAAACACTGTCAGCACTCATGGAGGCCAATGTCTGCATGGTGTGTAAAGATTGAAGAGGCTCCATCTTTGTCTCTGGGCAGAAATAAAATGAGGTTTTAACCTGAGCATTCTGAAAACACTGTCAGCACTCATGGAGGCCAATGTCTGCATGGTGTGTAAAGATTGAAGATGCCCCATCTTTGTCTCTGGGCAGAAATAAAATGAGGTTTTAACCTGAGCATTCTGAAAACACTATCAGCACTCATGGAGGCCAATGTCTGCATGGTGTGTAAAGATTGAAGAGGCTCCATCTTTGTCTCTGGGCAGAAATAAAATGAGGTTTTAACCTGAGCACTCTAAAAACACTGTCAGCACTCATGGAGGCCAATGTCTGCATGCTGTGTAAAGATTGAAGAGGCTCCATCTTTGTCTCTGGGCAGAAATAAAATGAGGTTTTAACCTGAGCATTCTGAAAACACTATCAGCACTCATGGAGGCCAATGTCTGCATGGTGTGTAAAGATTGAAGAGGCTCCATCTTTGTCTCTGGGCAGAAATAAAATGAGGTTTTAACCTGAGCACTCTAAAAACACTGCAGCACTCATGGAGGCCAATGTCTGCATGGTGTGTAAAGATTGAAGATGCCCCATCTTTGTCTCTGGGCAGAAATAAAATGAGGTTTTAACCTGAGCACTCTAAAAACACTGTCAGCACTCATGGAGGCCAATGTCTGCATGGTGTGTAAAGATTGAAGATGCCCCATCTTTGTCTCTGGGCAGAAATAAAATGAGGTTTTAACCTGAGCACTCTAAAAACACTGTCAGCACTCGTGGAGGCCAATGTCTGCATGGTGTGTAAAGATTGAAGATGCCCCATCTTTGTCTCTGGGCAGAAATAAAATGAGGTTTTAACCTGAGCACTCTAAAAACACTGTCAGCACTCATGGAGGCCAATGTCTGCATGGTGTGTAAAGATTGAAGATGCCCCATCTTTGTCTCTGGGCAGAAATAAAATGAGGTTTTAACCTGAGCATTCTGAAAACACTGTCAGCACTCATGGAGGCCAATGTCTGCATGGTGTGTAAAGATTGAAGAGGCTCCATCTTTGTCTCTGGGCAGAAATAAAATGAGGTTTTAACCTGAGCACTCTAAAAACACTGTCAGCACTCATGGAGGCCAATGTCTGCATGGTGTGTAAAGATTGAAGATGCCAAATCTTTGTCTCTGGGCAGAAATAAAATGAGGTTTTAACCTGAGCACTCTAAAAACACTGTCAGCACTCATGGAGGCCAATGTCTGCATGGTGTGTAAAGATTGAAGATGCCCCATCTTTGTCTCTGGGCAGAAATAAAATGAGGTTTTAACCTGAGCACTCTAAAAACACTGTCAGCACTCATGGAGGCCAATGTCTGCATGGTGTGTAAAGATTGAAGATGCCCCATCTTTGTCTCTGGGCAGAAATAAAATGAGGTTTTAACCTGAGCACTCTAAAAACACTGTCAGCACTCATGGAGGCCAATGTCTGCATGGTGTGTAAAGATTGAAGATGCCCCATCTTTGTCTCTGGGCAGAAATAAAATGAGGTTTTAACCTGAGCACTCTAAAAACACTGTCAGCACTCATGGAGGCCAATGTCTGCATGGTGTGTAAAGATTGAAGATGCCCCATCTTTGTCTCTGGGCAGAAATAAAATGAGGTTTTAACCTGAGCACTCTAAAAACACTGTCAGCACTCATGGAGGTAAATGTCTGCATGGTGTGTAAAGATTGAAGATGCCCCATCTTTGTCTCTGGGCAGAAATAAAATGAGGTTTTAACCTGAGCACTCTAAAAACACTGTCAGCACTCATGGAGGCCAATGTCTGCATGGTGTGTAAAGATTGAAGATGCCCCATCTTTGTCTCTGGGCAGAAATAAAATGAGGTTTTAACCTGAGCACTCTAAAAACACTGTCAGCACTCATGGAGGCCAATGTCTGCATGGTGTGTAAAGATTGAAGATGCCCCATCTTTGTCTCTGGGCAGAAATAAAATGAGGTTTTAACCTGAGCACTCTAAAAACACTGTCAGCACTCATGGAGGCCAATGCCTGCATGGTGTGTAAAGATTGAAGATGCCCCATCTTTGTCTCTGGGCAGAAATAAAATGAGGTTTTAACCTGAGCACTCTAAAAACACTGTCAGCACTCATGGAGGCCAATGTCTGCATGGTGTGTAAAGATTGAAGATGCCCCATCTTTGTCTCTGGGCAGAAATAAAATGAGGTTTTAACCTGAGCACTCTAAAAACACTGTCAGCACTCATGGAGGCCAATGTCTGCATGGTGTGTAAAGATTGAAGAGGCCCCATCTTTGTCTCTGGGCAGAAATAAAATGAGGTTTTAACCTGAGCACTCTAAAAACACTGTCTGCACTCATGGAGGCCAATGTCTGCATGGTGTGTAAAGATTGAAGAGGCCCCATCTTTGTCTCTGGGCAGAAATAAAATGAGGTTTTAACCTGAGCACTCTAAAAACACTGTCAGCACTCATGGAGGCCAATGTCTGCATGGTGTGTAAAGATTGAAGAGGCCCCATCTTTTGTCTCTGGGCAGAAATAAAATGAGGTTTTAACCTGAGCATTCTGAAAACACTGTCAGCACTCATGGAGGCCAATGTCTGCATGGTGTGTAAAGATTGAAGATGCCCCATCTTTGTCTCTGGGCAGAAATAAAATGAGGTTTTAACCTGAGCATTCTGAAAACACTGTCAGCACTCATGGAGGCCAATGTCTGCATGGTGTGTAAAGATTGAAGAGGCTCCATCTTTGTCTCTGGGCAGAAATAAAATGAGGTTTTAACCTGAGCATTCTGAAAACACTGTCAGCACTCATGGAGGCCAATGTCTGCATGGTGTGTAAAGATTGAAGAGGCTCCATCTTTGTCTCTGGGCAGAAATAAAATGAGGTTTTAACCTGAGCATTCTGAAAACACTGTCAGCACTCATGGAGGCCAATGTCTGCATGGTGTGTAAAGATTGAAGATGCCCCATCTTTGTCTCTGGGCAGAAATAAAATGAGGTTTTAACCTGAGCATTCTGAAAACACTGTCAGCACTCATGGAGGCCAATGTCTGCATGGTGTGTAAAGATTAAAGATGCTCCATCTTTGTCTCTGGGCAGAAATAAAATGAGGTTTTAACCTGAGCATTCTAAAAACACTGTCAGCACTCATGGAGGCCAATGTCTGCATGGTGTGTAAAGATTGAAGATGCTCCATCTTTGTCTCTGGGCAGAAATAAAATGAGGTTTTAACCTGAGCATTCTGAAAACACTGTCAGCACTCATGGAGGCCAATGTCTGCATGGTGTGTAAAGATTGAAGAGGTTCCATCTTTGACTCTGGGCAGAAATAAAATGAGGTTTTAACCTGAGCATTCTGAAAACACTGTCAGTACTCATGGAGGCCAATGTCTGCATGGTGTGTAAAGATTGAAGAGGCTCCATCTTTGTCTCTGGGCAGAAATAAAATGAGGTTTTAACCTGAGCATTCTGAAAACACTGTCAGCACTCATGGAGGCCAATGTCTGCATGGTGTGTAAAGATTGAAGAGGCTCCATCTTTGTCTCTGGGCAGAAATAAAATGAGGTTTTAACCTGAGCATTCTGAAAACACTGTCAGCACTCATGGAGGCCAATGTCTGCATGGTGTGTAAAGATTGAAGAGGCTCCATCTTTGCCTCTGGGCAGAAATAAAATGAGGTTTTAACCTGAGCATTCTGAAAACACTGTCAGCACTCATGGAGGCCAATGTCTGCATGGTGTGTAAAGATTGAAGAGGCTCCATCTTTGTCTCTGGGCAGAAATAAAATGAGGTTTTAACCTGAGCATTCTGAAAACACTGTCAGCACTCATGGAGGCCAATGTCTGCATGGTGTGTAAAGATTGAAGAGGCTCCATCTTTGTCTCTGGGCAGAAATAAAATGAGGTTTCAACCTGAGCATTCTGAAAACACTGTCAGCACTCATGGAGGCCAATGTCTGCATGGTGTGTAAAGATTGAAGATGCCCCATCTTTGTCTCTGGGCAGAAATAAAATGAGGTTTTAACCTGAGCATTCTGAAAACACTGTCAGCACTCATGGAGGCCAATGTCTGCATGGTGTGTAAAGATTGAAGATGCCCCATCTTTGTCTCTGGGCAGAAATAAAATGAGGTTTTAACCTGAGCATTCTGAAAACACTGTCAGCACTCATGGAGGCCAATGTCTGCATGGTGTGTAAAGATTGAAGAGGCTCCATCTTTGTCTCTGGGCAGAAATAAAATGAGGTTTTAACCTGAGCATTCTGAAAACACTGTCAGCACTCATGGAGGCCAATGTCTGCATGGTGTGTAAAGATTGAAGAGGCTCCATCTTTGTCTCTGGGCAGAAATAAAATGAGGTTTTAACCTGAGCATTCTGAAAACACTGTCAGCACTCATGGAGGCCAATGTCTGCATGGTGTGTAAAGATTGAAGATGCCCCATCTTTGTCTCTGGGCAGAAATAAAATGAGGTTTTAACCTGAGCACTCTAAAAACACTGTCAGCACTCATGGAGGCCAATGTCTGCATGGTGTGTAAAGATTGAAGATGCCCCATCTTTGTCTCTGGGCAGAAATAAAATGAGGTTTTAACCTGAGCACTCTAAAAACACTGTCAGCACTCATGGAGGCCAATGTCTGCATGGTGTGTAAAGATTGAAGAGGCTCCATCTTTGTCTCTGGGCAGAAATAAAATGAGGTTTTAACCTGAGCACTCTAAAAACACTGTCAGCACTCATGGAGGCCAATGTCTGCATGGTGTGTAAAGATTGAAGATGCCCCATCTTTGTCTCTGGGCAGAAATAAAATGATGTTTTAACCTGAGCATTCTGAAAACACTGTCAGCTCTCATGGAGGCCAATGTCTGCATGGTGTGTAAAGATTGAAGATGCCCCATCTTTGTCTCTGGGCAGAAATAAAATGAGGTTTTAACCTGAGCATTCTGAAAACACTGTCAGCACTCATGGAGGCCAATGTCTGCATGGTGTGTAAAGAATGAAGAGGCTCCATCTTTGTCTCTGGGCAGAAATAAAATGAGGTTTTAACCTGAGCACTCTAAAAACACTGTCAGCACTCATGGAGGCCAATGTCTGCATGGTGTGTAAAGATTGAAGAGGTTCCATCTTTGTCTATGGGCAGAAATAAAATGAGGTTTTAACCTGAGCACTCTAAAAACACTGTCAGCACTCATGGAGGCCAATGTCTGCATGGTGTGTAAAGATTGAAGATGCTCCATCTTTGTCTCTGGGCAGAAATAAAATGAGGTTTCAACCTGAGCATTCTGAAAACACTATCAGCACTCATGGAGGCCAATGTCTGCATGGTGTGTAAAGATTGAAGAGGCTCCATCTTTGTCTCTGGGCAGAAAGAAAATGAGGTTTTAACCTGAGCACTCTAAAAACACTGTCAGCACTCATGGAGGCCAATGTCTGCATGGTGTGTAAAGATTGAAGAGGCTCCATCTTTGTCTCTGGGCAGAAATAAAATGAGGTTTTAACCTGAGCACTCTAAAAACACTGTCAGCACTCATGGAGGCCAATGTCTGCATGGTGTGTAAAGATTGAAGAGGCTCCATCTTTGTCTGTGGGCAGAAATAAAATGAGGTTTCAACCTGAGCATTCTGAAAACACTATCAGCACTCATGGAGGCCAATGTCTGCATGGTGTGTAAAGATTGAAGAGGCTCCATCTTTGTCTCTGGGCAGAAATAAAATGAGGTTTTAACCTGAGCACTCTAAAAACACTGTCAGCACTCATGGAGGCCAATGTCTGCATGGTGTGTAAAGATTGAAGAGGCTCCATCTTTGTCTCTGGGCAGAAATAAAATGAGGTTTCAACCTGAGCATTCTGAAAACACTATCAGTACTCATGGAGGCCAATGTCTGCATGGTGTGTAAAGATTGAAGAGGCTCCATCTTTGTCTCTGGGCAGAAATAAAATGAGGTTTTAACCTGAGCACTCTAAAAACACTGTCAGCACTCATGGAGGCCAATGTCTGCATAGTGTGTAAAGATTGAAGAGGCTCCATCTTTGTCTCTGGGCAGAAATAAAATGAGGTTTCAACCTGAGCCTTCTGAAAACACTATCAGCACTCATGGAGGCCAATGTCTGCATGGTGTGTAAAGATTGAAGAGGCTCCATCTTTGTCTCTGGGCAGAAATAAAATGAGGTTTTAACCTGAGCACTCTAAAAACACTGTCAGCACTCATGGAGGCCAATGTCTGCATGGTGTGTAAAGATTGAAGAGGCTCCATCTTTGTCTCTGGGCAGAAATAAAATGAGGTTTTAACCTGAGCACTCTAAAAACACTGTCAGCACTCATGGAGGCCAATGTCTGCATGGTGTGTAAAGATTGAAGATGCCCCATCTTTGTCTCTGGGCAGAAATAAAATGAGGTTTTAACCTGAGCATTCTGAAAACACTGTCAGCACTCATGGAGGCCAATGTCTGCATGGTGTGTAAAGATTGAAGAGGCTCCATCTTTGTCTCTGGGCAGAAATAAAATGAGGTTTTAACCTGAGCATTCTGAAAACACTGTCAGCACTCATGGAGGCCAATGTCTGCATGGTGTGTAAAGATTGAAGAGGCTCCATCTTTGTCTCTGGGCAGAAATAAAATGAGGTTTTAACCTGAGCATTCTGAAAACACTGTCAGCACTCATGGAGGCCAATGTCTGCATGGTGTGTAAAGATTGAAGATGCCCCATCTTTGTCTCTGGGCAGAAATAAAATGAGGTTTTAACCTGAGCACTCTAAAAACACTGTCAGCACTCATGGAGGCCAATGTCTGCATGGTGTGTAAAGATTGAAGATGCCCCATCTTTGTCTCTGGGCAGAAATAAAATGAGGTTTTAACCTGAGCACTCTAAAAACACTGTCAGCACTCATGGAGGCCAATGTCTGCATGGTGTGTAAAGATTGAAGAGGCTCCATCTTTGTCTCTGGGCAGAAATAAAATGAGGTTTTAACCTGAGCACTCTAAAAACACTGTCAGCACTCATGGAGGCCAATGTCTGCATGGTGTGTAAAGATTGAAGATGCCACATCTTTGTCTCTGGGCAGAAATAAAATGAGGTTTTAACCTGAGCACTCTAAAAACACTGTCAGCACTCATGGAGGCCAATGTCTGCATGGTGTGTAAAGATTGAAGATGCCCCATCTTTGTCTCTGGGCAGAAATAAAATGAGGTTTTAACCTGAGCATTCTGAAAACACTGTCAGCTCTCATGGAGGCCAATGTCTGCATGGTGTGTAAAGATTGAAGATGCCCCATCTTTGTCTCTGGGCAGAAATAAAATGAGGTTTTAACCTGAGCATTCTGAAAACACTGTCAGCACTCATGGAGGCCAATGTCTGCATGGTGTGTAAAGAATGAAGAGGCTCCATCTTTGTCTCTGGGCAGAAATAAAATGAGGTTTTAACCTGAGCACTCTAAAAACACTGTCAGCACTCATGGAGGCCAATGTCTGCATGGTGTGTAAAGATTGAAGAGGCTCCATCTTTGTCTATGGGCAGAAATAAAATGAGGTTTTAACCTGAGCACTCTAAAAACACTGTCAGCACTCATGGAGGCCAATGTCTGCATGGTGTGTAAAGATTGAAGATGCTCCATCTTTGTCTCTGGGCAGAAATAAAATGAGGTTTCAACCTGAGCATTCTGAAAACACTATCAGCACTCATGGAGGCCAATGTCTGCATGGTGTGTAAAGATTGAAGTGGCTCCATCTTTGTCTCTGGGCAGAAAGAAAATGAGGTTTTAACCTGAGCACTCTAAAAACACTGTCAGCACTCATGGAGGCCAATGTCTGCATGGTGTGTAAAGATTGAAGAGGCTCCATCTTTGTCTCTGGGCAGAAATAAAATGAGGTTTTAACCTGAGCACTCTAAAAACACTGTCAGCACTCATGGAGGCCAATGTCTGCATGGTGTGTAAAGATTGAAGAGGCTCCATCTTTGTCTCTGGGCAGAAATAAAATGAGGTTTCAACCTGAGCATTCTGAAAACACTATCAGCACTCATGGAGGCCAATGTCTGCATGGTGTGTAAAGATTGAAGAGGCTCCATCTTTGTCTCTGGGCAGAAATAAAATGAGGTTTTAACCTGAGCACTCTAAAAACACTGTCAGCACTCATGGAGGCCAATGTCTGCATGGTGTGTAAAGATTGAAGAGGCTCCATCTTTGTCTCTGGGCAGAAATAAAATGAGGTTTCAACCTGAGCATTCTGAAAACACTATCAGCACTCATGGAGGCCAATGTCTGCATGGTGTGTAAAGATTGAAGAGGCTCCATCTTTGTCTCTGGGCAGAAATAAAATGAGGTTTTAACCTGAGCACTCTAAAAACACTGTCAGCACTCATGGAGGCCAATGTCTGCATGGTGTGTAAAGATTGAAGAGGCTCCATCTTTGTCTCTGGGCAGAAATAAAATGAGGTTTTAACCTGAGCACTCTAAAAACACTGTCAGCACTCATGGAGGCCAATGTCTGCATGGTGTGTAAAGATTGAAGAGGCTCCATCTTTGTCTCTGGGCAGAAATAAAATGAGGTTTCAACCTGAGCATTCTGAAAACACTATCAGCACTCATGGAGGCCAATGTCTGCATGGTGTGTAAAGATTGAAGAGGCTCCATCTTTGTCTCTGGGCAGAAATAAAATGAGGTTTTAACCTGAGCACTCTAAAAACACTGTCAGCACTCATGGAGGCCAATGTCTGCTTGGTGTGTAAAGATTGAAGAGGCTCCATCTTTGTCTCTGGGCAGAAATAAAATGAGGTTTTAACCTGAGCACTCTAAAAACACTGTCAGCACTCATGGAGGCCAATGTCTGCATGGTGTGTAAAGATTGAAGATGCTCCATCTTTGTCTCTGGGCAGAAATAAAATGAGGTTTCAACCTGAGCATTCTGAAAACACTGTCAGCACTCATGGAGGCCAATGTCTGCATGGTGTGTAAAAATGATTTATCATATTTCAAGACGAATGAGTAATTGAAGTAGGAAGAAATGAAAGAGAATGGTAAGTGTCTTTGAAATAGTAACCTCATCAGGGTACCTCACTAAAGGATCCGGAGGTTACCAGGCGCTAAAATTAGGCGGAAGTTTATCTGTACGATTACTTTACAAGTAGAAAAGTTTACACAATATTTAAATATGGAGATCTGCTCCTCACGTTAAAGGCAAGAAGGTTAGAAGGCAAGAAAAAATAGAGTCGATACTAAGAGGGGGTGTGCGCGCCCTCTAATAGGAAGCGTTCCCATTTGAGTAACATAGCTTACCAAACAAAACTATTATTGATGTATGTATTTCCATTATATACATTGGAGTCCCAGAAGCAGGATGTCAAATCAATAATCTAGTGTTGGTGTGTGTAGCATATATAGGCTAACTAGCACGCAAGTTAATAAGAATACTCAGTTTCCAACCCCTTTTAGCTTTGCTCAGAGTTCTACACCTCTTGATGTACGTAGAGCTAGATTGGTCACTTTACTTTGTACTACATAACAATCACAATATTGTGACGATCTTTCAATCCACCCATTGCGATTCGGACGAGATTTTGTTTGCTTTTTTAGTCTACTCATGTAATTCTGCATAGGCAACAGTAGCCTACATTTTATGAGATGGGATACAAAACTATAAACTTCATACAGTAAAAAAACCAGTGTTTTTCAGTTAAACAAGATAATCTTAATATATTACTTACACCGAATTATGCGATATTAGTCGTCCATTTAAAGATAAAAACAAGCTAATAATGTAACAACATTACCTATTCATTACTTTACAAAAATAGAAAAATAAGTGTAATTACATAGTTAACAATGACGTTTAGGTTATTATAGTGTAAATAAAACTTGCATTAAAAACGTTTTGATAAAATTAATTTTTATCTCATAAATTTAAATTTATTTAAACGCCAGACACATAATTCCTAGGATATATATTAAAGATTAGCAGCTTTAATGCCACAATAACCTTGCATTGATTGTGATAAGTAGGTCAAACTTTAAAGAGTCAGAATATATTTATGTTTGACCTATGTAATTCAATTATCTAGAAGAAATATAATATTTGTTCTCCAAGTTAAAGAAGTCTTACGTTTAATATAATTTGTTTTAATGAGTAATTTTACACATGAACAGGGCGGCATTTCCTAATGAACTTGTTTTTTTTACTGTGAAAATCAACAGAAAACAGAATAAAACTATTAGTGATGTAGAAAAGTAACAATTAGAAACTAAGACATGTTTAAAATATTGTTTCCTTTTGTAGAAATATAAACACAATGTATAACCAGACTTAATATATAACCAACTCAAAATTTCTCATGAACATGTTTTCACTAAAAGTTTCTCAATTGAAGTAATATTTTTTCTTAAACAAAAACAATTTTGTCATCGTGTTTATCATTCTAAACCACTTACATTAGGTATAAATAAAACATTATGCTTTAAATTGTCAATATTTGAACTATTTTTTAAAACTAAATATTTAAAGAAAGAAAATTTCTAAAGATAAGCAACTTTTATAATTAGTCTCATATAAAGCGAGTCGGATCACCTGGCTCTTAACAGCTGACTTAGGTTTGTGTCTACCCGCATCCTAACATCTGGCCTAGGCCCACTAATCACTACCATCTGTCTAGTCAAGTATAAAACCAGTTTTTTTAAGCAATTGCATTAAAGAAGAGATTCAGTTTGTCTGCATATACTTACTTGTTTATGTATTTATACATAAATTATTATAATGGAATTTCCAGGCTTATACATTGACTTTTACAATATTTGCAAGTCTGCAAATATCCAAGGTCGTCAACTGTCTTTAAAAACTACAAACGTGTTTCTCGACGTTTTTTCCTTTCAATTCCTTCTACTAGCTCACACTCTCCTGACATATATATTTTGTACACATTCCTTCTACTAGCTCACACTCTCCTGAGATATACATTTTGTACACATTCCTTCTACTAGCTCACACTCTCCTGAGATATACATTTTGTACACATTCCTTCTACTAGCTCACACTCTCCTGAGATATACATTTTGTACACATTCCTTCTACTAGCTCACACTCTCCTGACATATATATTTTGTACACATTCCTTCTACTAGCTCACACTCTCCTGAGATATACATTTTGTACACATTCCTTCTACTAGCTCACACTCTCCTGAGATATACATTTTGTACACATTCCTTCTACTAGCTCACACTCTCCTGAGATATACATTTTGTACACATTCCTTCTACTAGCTCACACTCTCCTGAGATATACATTTTGTACACATTCCTTCTACTAGCTCACACTCTCCTGGGATATACATTTTGTACACATTCCTTCTACTAGCTCACACTCTCCTGAGATATACATTTTGTACACATTCCTTCTACTAGCTCACACTCTCCTGACATATATATTTTGTACACATTCCTTCTACTAGCTCACACTCTCCTGACATATATATTTTGTACACATTTTCAATCGTAATGGTTGTACAAAATTTTGGAATGATTCAACCCAAAATCTTTAAGAAAAAAAAAACCAGGTTTAGAGAATCCATCTCAGCTCTCTGACACTCTACGCTCCCTTGCGACAGGAGACTCTTAGCATTCTCTGATGCGCCATGAAGATCTCCAAACTATTTCTGTATTCGTGACAGAGCTTTGTGACGCCATTATTGAGGCCCTTCCCGACTACTTTAAGGTAAAAAAATATTTAATCACTTTTTATACAAATAGTTTTTATTTCCATTATTAAAATACTAGACACATTAAAAGTAAATCGTTTAGGTACAAACATAATTAACCGTATTTTAACATATCTAAAGAATGGATTCGTAAACAGAATAAGCTAAAGTGTTAATATAAGTTAAATGAATGACAACTTGTAACTGAATTATTGTTATGGGACAGACTGAATGGATTTACGGCTTCTTTAAGGACGAGTGCGTTGGAATAGTCAGGAATGGTCATGAGTGCTTGTTTTGCGAATTTGGTCTGAAGAGCCTTTAGAGGTTTAAAATCTTTAGTTCTGGTCGCTTTTGAGGGGGGGGGGGGTTAGCGGGAAAGCTGTTGATGCCGGTTCTATTCGAGAACTTTCAGATTGAATAGGAATTTGGCTTTATTTTGTTTTTCATTCCAGTATAATCTACTACCTATGTGTCTGACAATAAGAACAAAAATACAAACTACCTCGACATTATCATTTGTTCTTCTTGGTTTATTCTTGTTAGCCAGAAACCTAGCTCGGAAAGCAAAGCATGCTTGCTTTTGTATCCTTCGTCCACATTCCTTTCAGTTCTTTGGTCTCCGTATCTTTTTCTCTTTACCTCGTGAAGTGACTTTGTAGATTTTTCTACTTTTCTTTGAGTTTATTGTTTGTTTATTCTAAATGAAGCCGCAAGTTCAAGTGAATTATTATCTCTCCCGTTTTTATTTTTTTAGTGGTCGTTATTACTGTGCCCCAATATCGAATGAGTACTTTTCCCTTAAACTAAATGTTTCTTCGTCCTTCTAGACAATGGCGAAAATAAAAACTGACTTTAAAACTCCCCTAGCGGAACGTCCACACTATGTACGTCGTTTCATTTCGGTGCGGCTCTTTGATCCGGACCGACCTGTTTCGGGTTGAGTTCGGCATCATTCGGGTCGGCTTTCGGCACGTTGTCGGCAAGGCCGAGCAGCACATCCCCACTTATAATTAGGCTTTGAAGGGCGGCTCGGGGGTCAAGCCGAACGGCATAGTGTGGACGCGTCCTAAGAATAAAACGTATATATATCAGAAATACTTATTAATAAATTTGTCAAAATAAAAAGTTTTGACTATACTCATGAGGAACTTTAAATGACTGAAATTTCCACAGCAATACTAAATAGTTAGTCTAGTAAATAGTTAGCTAATTATTATTTACTGCATACAAGGCGTCCTAATAATTATATCCCAAAACTGCCTAAATCGAAACTTAATTTTACATGAAAAC
>JBAIZL010000005.1:190671519-190674019 GCA_036971475.1 Prosapia bicincta
CTCGCTATATATATTTATTTATTTATTTATTTATTATGTAACTTATTCAAATTTTTAATCGTTAATAAAATATTTTTAAGTCATCCACTCATATTCAGATATATTTTATTAAACTTTTAATGAATGCCACTTGATGTAAATGCAGTTTTTAAAAATAATAATTTAATAACTAAATCAATTGAATTAATTTTAATAATTCTATTTTGCCACTCAATATAGTGATATGTACAAACATATTTATATTAGTCTAACAGTAAACAATTGATAAAAAGTAATTCAAATAAAATTCCAATAGGTATATATATATAATTTATATATATTTGTATTATTAATATATTATATAAATATATTTTATAAATATAATCCCAGATATCCATTAAGAATATCTTTAATATCTTCTGTAGCACCTACAAATATTTTATTATAATAAAAATGTTAATATCTTTTCCAATGGTATAATAATAACAAAATTTCAATGTAAAACAATTTATTTTAATCCCTACAGCTGCCAGTGTTCCCAAACATACGCGGCATTAAATGCAGCAAAATTCCCTTCTCAAGAAGAGTCGAGGTGTACAGTCCGAGTTCAAAGTGGGACACATCTCCATTAACTAACGTCCTCATTTAGCAAAAACGTAAATGTACAGGAGAGTTCTTACGTATTAATATATGTTAGAGTGTACGAAGGAGCACTTACGTTTGATTGAAAGAAAAAATTAAATATGCAATGTACTTTATGTCTCCCAGTCAGGGAAACAAAACCGCACTTTCCCGGAAAAATGTATCAATCCGGGATATTTGTGAAAGAAATTATCGTTTAGCAAAGCCTAATTAATAAAATGTATAATAAAATCTGATAACAAGCTGTAAAAAAATATGTATCAATCCGGGATATTTGTGAAAGAAATTATCGTTTAGCAAAGCCTAATTAATAAAATGTATAATAAAGTCTGATAACAAGCTGTAAAAAATATGTATCAATCCGGGATATTTGTGAAAGAAATTATGGTTTAGCAAAGCCTAATTAATAAAATGTATAATAAAATCTGATAACAAGCTGTAAAAAAATATGTATCAATCCGGGATATTTGTGAAAGAAATTATCGTTTAGCAAAGCCTAATTAATAAAATGTAGGCCTATAATAAAATCTGATAACAAGCTGTAAGAAAAAATGTATTAATCCGGGATATTTGTGAAAGAAATTATCGTTTAGCAAAGCCTAATTAATAAAATGTACAATAAAATCTGATAACAAGCTGTAAGAAAAAATGTATCAATCCGGGATATTTGTGAAAGAAATTATGGTTTAGCAAAACCTAATTAATAAAATGTATAATAAAATCTGATAACAAGCTGTAAAAAAATATGTATCAATCCGGGATATTTGTGAAAGAAATTATCGTTTAGCAAAGCCTAATTAATAAAATGTATAATAAAATCTGATAACAAGCTGTAAAAAAATATGTATCAATCCGGGATATTTGTGAAAGAAATTATGGTTTAGCAAAGCCTAATTAATATAATGTATAATAAAGTCTGATAACAAGCTGTAAGAAAATATGTATCAATCCGGGATATTTGTGAAAGAAGTTATCGTTGAGCAAAGCCTAATTAATAAAATGTATAATAAAATCTGATAACAAGCTGTAAAAAAATATGTATCAATCCGGGATATTTGTGAAAGAAATTATCGTTTAGCAAAGCCTAATTAATAAAATGTATAATAAAGTCTGATAACAAGCTGTAAAAAATATGTATCAATCCGGGATATTTGTGAAAGAAATTATGGTTTAGCAAAGCCTAATTAATAAAATGTATAATAAAATCTGATAACAAGCTGTAAAAAAATATGTATCAATCCGGGATATTTGTGAAAGAAATTATCGTTTAGCAAAGCCTAATTAATAAAATGTAGGCCTATAATAAAATCTGATAACAAGCTGTAAGAAAAAATGTATTAATCCGGGATATTTGTGACAGAAATTATCGTTTAGCAAAGCCTAATTAATAAAATGTACAATAAAATCTGATAACAAGCTGTAAGAAAAAATGTATCAATCCGGGATATTTGTGAAAGAAATTATGGTTTAGCAAAACCTAATTAATAAAATGTATAATAAAATCTGATAACAAGCTGTAAAAAAATATGTATCAATCCGGGATATTTGTGAAAGAAATTATCGTTTAGCAAAGCCTAATTAATAAAATGTATAATAAAATCTGATAACAAGCTGTAAAAAAATATGTATCAATCCGGGATATTTGTGAAAGAAATTATGGTTTAGCAAAGCCTAATTAATATAATGTATAATAAAGTCTGATAACAAGCTGTAAGAAAATATGTATCAATCCGGGATATTTGTGAAAGAAGTTATCGTTGAGCAAAGCCTAATTAATAAAATGTATAATAAAATCTGATAACAAGCTGTAAAAAAATATGTATCAATCCGGGATATTTGTGAAAGAAATTATGGTTTAGCAAAGCCTAATTAATAAAAT
>JBAIZL010000005.1:190686519-190704019 GCA_036971475.1 Prosapia bicincta
AGTGAATTATTGGGGTAAACTAATGGAGGACAAGTGTAAGGAGAACACCTGTGAGAGAGATATCAGTGAGAGAGTTATCTGTGAGAGAGATATCTGTGAGAGAGATATCAGTGAGAGAGTTATCTGTGAGAGAGATATCTGTGAGAGAGATATCTGTGAGTGAGGTACCTGTGAGAGAGGTATCTGTGAGTGAGATATCTGTGAGAGAGATATCTGTGAGAGAGATATCAGTGAGAGAGTTATCTGTGAGAGAGATATCTGTGAGAGAGATATCTGTGAGTGAGATATCTGTGAGAGAGATATCTGTGAGAGAGATATCAGTGAGAGAGTTATCTGTGAGTGAGATATCTGTGAGTGAGATATCTGTGAGAGAGATATCTGTGAGAGAGATAACAGTGAGAGAGTTATCTGTGAGAGAGATATCTGTGAGAGAGATATCTGTGAGTGAGATATCTGTGAGAGAGATATCTGTGAGAGAGATATCAGTGAGAGAGTTATCTGTGAGTGAGATATCTGTGAGTGAGATATCTGTGAGAGAGATATCTGTGAGAGAGATATCTGTGAGAGAGATATCTGTGAGAGAGATATCTGTGAGAGAGATATCAGTGAGAGAGTTATCTGTGAGTGAGATATCTGTGAGTGAGATATCTGTGAGAGAGATATCTGTGAGAGAGATATCAGTGAGAGAGTTATCTGTGAGAGAGATATCTGTGAGAGAGATATCTGTGAGAGAATATCTGTTAGAGAGATATCTGTGAGAGAGATATCTGTGAGAGATATCTGTAAGAGAGATATCTGTGAGGGAGATATCTGTGAGAGAGGTATCTGTGAGTGAGATATCTGTTACAGAGATATCTGTGAGAGAGATATCAGTGAGAGAGTTATCTGTGAGAGAGATATCTGTGAGAGAGATATCTGTGAGAGAGGTATCTGTGAGAGAGGTATCTGTGAGAGAGATATCTGTGAGAGAGATATCTGTGAGAGATATCTGTAAGAGAGATATCTGTGAAAGAGATATCTGTGAGAGAGGTATCTGTGAGAGAGATATCTATGAGAGAGGTATCTGTGAGAGAGGTATCTGTGAGTGAGATATCTGTGAGAGAGATATCTGTGAGTGAGGTACCTGTGAGAGAGGTATCTGTGAGTGAGATATCTGTGAGAGAGATATCTGTGAGAGAGATATCAGTGAGAGAGTTATCTGTGAGAGAGATATCTGTGAGAGAGATATCAGTGAGAGAGTTATCTGTGAGAGAGATATCTGTGAGAGAGATATCTGTGAGTGAGGTACCTGTGAGAGAGGTATCTGTGAGTGAGATATCTGTGAGAGAGATATCTGTGAGAGAGATATCAGTGAGAGAGTTATCTGTGAGAGAGATATCTGTGAGAGAGATATCTGTGAGTGAGATATCTGTGAGAGAGATATCTGTGAGAGAGATATCAGTGAGAGAGTTATCTGTGAGTGAGGTATCTGTGAGTGAGATATCTGTGAGAGAGATATCTGTGAGAGAGATATCTATGAGAGAGGTATCTGTGAGAGAGGTATCTGTGAGTGAGATATCTGTGAGAGAGATATCTGTGAGTGAGGTACCTGTGAGAGAGGTATCTGTGAGTGAGATATCTGTGAGAGAGATATCTGTGAGAGAGATATCAGTGAGAGAGTTATCTGTGAGAGAGATATCTGTGAGAGAGATATCAGTGAGAGAGTTATCTGTGAGAGAGATATCTGTGAGAGAGATATCTGTGAGTGAGGTACCTGTGAGAGAGGTATCTGTGAGTGAGATATCTGTGAGAGAGATATCTGTGAGAGAGATATCAGTGAGAGAGTTATCTGTGAGAGAGATATCTGTGAGAGAGATATCTGTGAGTGAGATATCTGTGAGAGAGATATCTGTGAGAGAGATATCAGTGGGAGAGTTATCTGTGAGTGAGATATCTGTGAGTGAGATATCTGTGAGAGAGATATCTGTGAGAGAGATATCAGTGAGAGAGTTATCTGTGAGAGAGATATCTGTGAGAGAGATATCTGTGAGTGAGATATCTGTGAGAGAGATATCTGTGAGAGAGATATCAGTGAGAGAGTTATCTGTGAGTGAGATATCTGTGAGTGAGATATCTGTGAGAGAGATATCTGTGAGAGAGATATCTGTGAGAGAGATATCTGTGAGAGAGATATCTGTGAGAGAGATATCAGTGAGAGAGTTATCTGTGAGTGAGATATCTGTGAGTGAGATATCTGTGAGAGAGATATCTGTGAGAGAGATATCAGTGAGAGAGTTATCTGTGAGAGAGATATGTGTGAGAGAGATATCTGTGAGAGAATATCTGTTAGAGAGATATCTGTGAGAGAGATATCTGTGAGAGATATCTGTAAGAGAGATATCTGTGAGGGAGATATCTGTGAGAGAGGTATCTGTGAGTGAGATATCTGTTACAGAGATATCTGTGAGAGAGATATCTGTGAGAGAGTTATCTGTGAGAGATATATCTGTGAGAGAGATATCTGTGAGAGAGGTATCTGTGAGAGAGGTATCTGTGAGAGAGGTATCTGTGAGAGAAATATCTGTGAGAGAGATATCTGTGAGAGAGATATCTGTGAGAGAGATATCTGTGAGAGAATATCTGTTAGAGAGATATCTGTGAGAGAGATATCTGTGAGAGATATCTGTAAGAGAGATATCTGTGAGGGAGATATCTGTGAGAGCGGTATCTGTGAGTGAGATATCTGTTACAGAGATATCTGTGAGAGAGATATCAGTGAGAAAGTTATCTGTGAGAGAGATATCTGTGAGAGAGATATCTGTGAGAGAGGTATCTGTGAGAGAGGTATCTGTGAGAGAGGTATCTGTGAGAGAGATATCTGTGAGAGAGATATCTGTGAGAGATATCTGTAAGAGAGATATCTGTGAAAGAGATATCTGTGAGAGAGGTATCTGTGAGAGAGATATCTATGAGAGAGGTATCTGTGAGAGAGGTATCTGTGAGAGAGATATCTGTGAGAGAGATATCTGTGAGAGAGATATCTGTTAGAGAGATATCTGTGAGAGAGATATCTGTGAAAGAGATATCTGTGAGAGAGGTATCTGTGAGAGAGATATCTATGAGAGAGGTATCTGTGAGAGAGGTATCTGTGAGAGAGATATCTGTGAGAGAGATATCTGTGAGAGAGATATCTGTTAGAGAGATATCTGTGAGAGAGATATCTGTGAAAGAGATATCTGTGAGAGAGGTATCTGTGAGAGAGATATCTATGAGCGAGGTATCTGTGAGAGAGGTATCTGTGAGAGAGGTATCTGTGAGAGAGATATCTGTGAGAGAGATATCTGTGAGAGAGATATCTGTGAGAGAAATCTGTAAGAGAGATATCTGTGAAAGAGATATCTGTGAGAGAGGTATCTGTGAGAGAGATATCTATGAGAGAGGTATCTGTGAGAGAGGTATCTGTGAGAGAGATATCTGTGAGAGAGATATCAGTGAGAGAGTTATCTGTGAGAGAGATATCTGTGAGAGAGATATCTGTGAGAGAATATCTGTTAGAGAGATATCTGTGAGAGAGATATCTGTGAGAGATATCTGTAAGAGAGATATTTGTGAGGGAGATATCTGTGAGAGAGGTATCTGTGAGGGAGATATCTGTGAGAGAGGTATCTGTGAGTGAGATATCAGTGAGAGAGTTATCTGTGAGTGAGATATTTGTGAGAGAGATATCTGTGAGAGAGGCATCTGTGAGAGAGGTATCTGTGAGAGAGATATCTGTGAGAGAGATATCTGTGAGAGATATCTGTAAGAGAGATATCTGTGAAAGAGATATCTGTGAGAGAGGTATCTGTGAGAGAGATATCTATGAGAGAGGTATCTGTGAGAGAGGTGTCTGTGAGAGAGATATCTGTGAGAGAGATATCTGTGAGAGAGATATCTGTGAGAGAGATATCTGTGAGAGAGGTATCTGTGAGAGAGGTATCTGTGAGAGAGATATCTATGAGAGAGGTATCTGTGAGAGAGGTATCTGTGAGAGAGATATCTGTGAGAGAGATATCTGTGAGAGAGATATCGGTTAGAGAGATATCTGTGAGAGAGATATCTGTGAAAGAGATATCTGTGAGAGAGGTATCTGTGAGAGAGATATCTATGAGAGAGGTATCTGTGAGAGAGATATCTACGAGAGAGGTATCTGTGAGAGAGGTATCTGTGAGAGAGATATCTGTGAGAGAGATATCTGTGAGAGAGATATCTGTTAGAGAGATATCTGTGAGAGAGATATCTGTGAGAGAGGTATCTATGAGAGAGGTATCTGTGAGAGAGGTATCTGTGAGAGAGATATCTGTTAGAGAGATATCTGTGAGAGAGATATCTGTTAGAGAGATATCTGTGAGAGAGATATCTGTGAGAGAGATATCTGTGAGAAAGGTATCTGTGAGAGAGGTATCTGTGAGAGAGATATCTGTTAGAGAGATATCTGTGAGAGAGATATCTGTTAGAGAGATATCTGTGAGAGAGATATCTGTGAGAGACGTATCTGTGAGAGAGGTATCTGTGAGAGAGATATCTGTTAGAGAGATATCTGTGAGAGAGATATCTGTTAGAGAGATATCTGTGAGAGAGATATCTATGAGAGAGGTATCTATGAGAGAGGTATCTGTGAGAGAGATATCTGTTAGAGAGATATCTGTGAGAGAGATATCTGTTAAAGAGATATCTGTGAGAGAGATATCTGTGAGAGAGGTATCTGTGAGAGAGGTATCTGTGAGAGAGATATCTGTTAGAGAGATATCTGTGAGAGAGATATCTGTTAGAGAGATATCTGTGAGAGAGGTATCTGTGAGAGAGATATCTGTGAGAGAGATATCTGTTAGAGAGATATCTGTGAGAGAGATATCTGTTAGAGAGATATCTGTGAGAGAGATATCTGTGAGAGAGGTATCTGTGAGAGAGATATCTGTGAGAGAGATATCTGTGAGAGAGATATCTGTTAGAGAGATATCTGTGAGAGAGATATCTGTGAGAGAGGTATCTGTGAGAGAGATATCTATGAGAGAGGTATCTGTGAGAGAGGTATCTGTGAGAGAGATATCTGTTAGAGAGATATCTGTGAGAGAGATATCTGTTAGAGAGATATCTGTGAGAGAGATATCTGTGAGAGAGATATCTGTGAGAGAGGTATCTGTGAGAGAGGTATCTGTGAGAGAGATATCTGTTAGAGAGATATCTGTGAGATAGATATCTGTTAGAGAGATATCTGTGAGAGAGATATCTGTGAGAGACGTATCTGTGAGAGAGGTATCTGTGAGAGAGATATCTGTTAGAGAGATATCTGTGAGAGAGATATCTGTTAGAGAGATATCTGTGAGAGAGATATCTATGAGAGAGGTATCTATGAGAGAGGTATCTGTGAGAGAGATATCTGTTAGAGAGATATCTGTGAGAGAGATATCTGTTAGAGAGATATCTGTGAGAGAGATATCTGTTAGAGAGATATCTGTGAGAGAGATATCTGTTAGAGAGATATCTGTGAGAGAGATATCTGTGAGAGAGGTATCTGTGAGAGAGATATCTGTGAGAGAGATATCTGTTAGAGAGATATCTGTGAGAGAGATATCTGTTAGAGAGATATCTGTGAGAGAGATATCTGTGAGAGAGGTATCTGTGAGAGAGGTATCTGTGAGAGAGATATCTGTGAGAGAGGTATCTGTGAGAGAGATATCTGTTAGAGAGATATCTGTGAGAGAGATATCTGTTAGAGAGATATCTGTGAGAGAGATATCTATGAGAGAGGTATCTGTGAGAGAGGTATCTGTGAGAGAGATATCTGTTAGAGAGATATCTGTGAGAGAGATATCTGTTAGAGAGATATCTGTGAGAGAGATATCTGTGAGAGAGGTATCTGTGAGAGAGGTATCTGTGAGAGAGATATCTGTTAGAGAGATATCTGTGAGAGAGATATCTGTTAGAGAGATATCTGTGAGAGAGATATCTGTTAGAGAGATATCTGTGAGAGAGATATCTGTAAGAGAGATATCTGTGAGAGAGATATCTGTGAGAGAGATATCTGTGAGAACATGTAGTTCAACGTGTTCGGATTTCCACTGAAGGTTTTGAAGTCTACCTCTGTATAGGTCGAACGCTATGTTTACGAAATTCCAGTAGAAAATGTATTGATGATACTTTATATAGGTAGTCAAATTTATTTATTTATTATTGAATTACTAATACATAGTTTTACATATAACAACCCGTTTTTTAAAGATGTTTAACGTATTTCCCAACATAATCCCGTTTTAGCTCTACACATTTATCTCAGCGATGTAACCATGTAACCACAGATCAAGTATGAGACTTGTACTTTGATTTCTGTTCTTTACAAAGGACTTTTAGAATCCTCTTTCTAAAAATCCTCCCCATGAATTTGAAATAATAACCCTTTTGGTCCCGTTGGAGTGTACATCCTTATAACGAGAAAATAAAT
This sequence comes from Prosapia bicincta, assembly GCA_036971475.1. Lineage (NCBI taxonomy): Eukaryota > Metazoa > Arthropoda > Insecta > Hemiptera > Cercopidae > Prosapia > Prosapia bicincta. The sequence goes on from JBAIZL010000005.1 coordinate 190,692,980, forward strand.
TTTAAATATAGGTAAATAAATAATTTAGCAGATTTTTCCAGAATATATCTCGGATAAAACATTGTTACAACATTACATCCTTGTATCTTGAGTTAATAATTTTAGGAAAGATAATATTTTATGCCCCCAAGGGCAGAATATAAATATATATAGTTATGTCGTATAAGTTATTCAAGTTGTAGCTTAAGATAAAATGTAGCTTATTTACAGCCTGCTAACTATAAGTTATTCATGTTATATAAGTGGTAGCTCAAAGATAACTTATTTACAGCCTGCTAACTAGAAGTTATATTAAGGTAGTCACTCGTGTGTGGCTCAACTTGTGAGGAACAAGGGCGCCAGCAAAGGACATTTCTATTTCCCTTTGCATATTGGTAAATCCCTAAAATATGAGGGAGGGGTAACTTGAGGCACAACAGCTCTGTAAAACTATACTAAAATAGTGATACTATATTGTAATAAACGAAAAGAATAAAAGTACCTTGTGTTTAGCTTGGGGATTGAATACAGATAAACGTAAACTGTTTAGATACGTGATTACTAATGCATAGGAAGAGGTTTAGTTTAGGTAGATATAAGTAAATATAACAGTTTTATCTATAAACACTGAATAACGTAACATATTATTTGAAGTTCTATTATCTTTAGTGAATAATATTTTAAAATTTTTATAATTAGCTTCACGTTTCCCTTGCCTAAGGTATTGGCCTGAGTCTGCAACATTTAGGTGGGCAATTTAAAATTTATCGACTGAGCCCTACCAACGTCCGTGCATTAACCATCAAGCCACGTGCTTCCTGGGTGGGAGACGAGCCTTTAAAGAGCCCCGAAACTAGACCTGTATCGCTTTCATTGCAAGTTAAAGTACACTGGATCATTACATTTGATTAAAGTTGCATAAATATATATATACACACACACAGTATATATACAGTATATATAATATTGCGCCCTATGTATTTCACTTTACAGTCAATTATCTAGTTTTCTTGGGCAGTAGTTACTATTAAAAATGGTTTCATTCAGCATACACAGGCAGATTTATGTTTACATATAAGCAATTGTGTTTATGTTTAAACACGTAAATATATTAATTTTAACTTGCATGATTGTTTTCACAAATGTTGAGCGAGTTTAATGATTACATTACATAATTTGTTATTATATCATTACAACAGTGATTATCGAACTTCTAGACACTAACGGATTGCACTGCGACATTAACGGATTGCACTGCGACATTAACGGATTGCACTGCGACATTAACGGATTGCACTGCGACACTAACGGATTGCACTGCGACACTAACGGATTGCACTGCGACATTAACGGATTGCACTGCGACACTAACGGATTGCACTGCGACATTAACGGATTGCACTGCGACACTAACGGATTGCACTGCGACACTAACGGATTGCACTGCGACACTAACGGATTGCACTGCGACATTAACGGATTGCACTGCGACACTAACGGATTGCACTGCGACACTAACGGATTGCACTGCGACACTAACGGATTGCACTGCGACGCTAACGGATTGCACTGCGACACTAACGGATTGCACTGCGACATTAACGGATTGCACTGCGACGCTAACGGATTGCACTGCGACACTAACGGATTGCACTGCGACACTAACGGATTGCATTGCGACACTAACGGATTGCACTGCGACATTAACGGATTGCACTGCGACGCTAACGGATTGCACTGCGACACTAACGGATTGCACTGCGACATTAACGGATTGCACTGCGACGCTAACGGATTGCACTGCGACACTAACGGATTGCACTGCGACATTAACGGATTGCACTGCGACACTAACGGATTGCATTGCGACACTAACGGATTGCATTGCGACACTAACGGATTGCACTGCGACACTAACGGATTGCACTGCGACACTAACGGATTGCACTGCGACACTAACGGATTCCACTGCGACACTAACGGATTGCACTGCGACACTAACGGATTGCACTGCGACACTAACGGATTGCACTGCGACACTAACGGATTGCACTGCGACATTAACGGATGGTTTGGAAATTATCTTTCGAAGATTGGGAAGTCGGAGGGTGCTGTAATGTTTATGCATAGTTTTATGAAGGACTCGACTTTTATCAAACAGTTATTGTACAGAATGGCCTACACCGATTAGGCCGTTTCAAATTACTGCAACAAAACATGCGAACAATTAAGTTTTAATTAAATATTTAAAGGTAAAATACTCATGGTTTGATAACACGTCACATAACCGAATCACGTTGACATTTAATTAATTTTAATTAAGTAGGTATAATAGCAAACATGTTAAAGGTAAGCCTTTATATAAAGGTAGCCCAATTACTCGGTCGACTAATTTTATAAAACTACCTTTTATCTCCACACAACTGCCTAAATATACAACTGCGTAACTCTACCACTGTCTAACTACACAACTTCCTAACTTTACAATTGCGTAACCATACAACTGCCTAACCCTACCACTGCCTAACCACGCAACTGTCTAACTTTACAACTGCCTAACCATACAACTGCCTAACTACACAACTGCCTAACCACACAACTGCCTAGCCATAGAACTACCTTACCATACAACTGGCTAAACCATGCAGCTGCCCAACTATACAACTGCCTAACCGCACAACTGCCTAACCCTACCACTGTCTAACTATACAACTGCCTAACCACACAACTGCCTAGGGCTACAACTACCTAACCATACAACTAGCTAAACCCTGCAGCTGCCCAACTATACAACTGCCTAACCGCACAACTGCCTAACCCTACCACTGTCTAACTATACAACTGCCTAACCACACAACTGCCTAACCCTACCACGGCCTAACAATACATCTGCATAGCCATACAACTACCTAACCATACAACTAGCTAAACCCTGCAGCTGCCCAACTATACAACTGCCTAACCACACAACTGCCTAACCCTACCACTGTCTAACTATACAACTGCCTAACCCTACCACTGCCTAACCACGCAACTGTCTAACTTTACAACTGCCTAACCATACAACTGCCTAACTACACAACTGCCTAACCACACAACTGCCTAGCCATAGAACTACCTTACCATACAACTGGCTAAACCATGCAGCTGCCCAACTATACAACTGCCTAACCGCACAACTGCCTAACCCTACCACTGTCTAACTATACAACTGCCTAACCACACAACTGCCTAACCCTACCACGGCCTAACAATACATCTGCATAGCCATACAACTACCTAACCATACAACTAGCTAAACCCTGCAGCTGCCCAACTATACAACTGCCTAACCACACAACTGCCTAACCCTACCACTGTCTAACTATACAACTGCCTAACCCTACCACTGCCTAACCACGCAACTGTCTAACTTTACAACTGCCTAACCATACAACTGCCTAACTACACAACTGCCTAACCACACAACTGCCTAGCCATAGAACTACCTTACCATACAACTGGCTAAACCATGCAGCTGCCCAACTATACAACTGCCTAACCGCACAACTGCCTAACCCTACCACTGTCTAACTATACAACTGCCTAACCACACAACTGCCTAGGGCTACAACTACCTAACCATACAACTAGCTAAACCCTGCAGCTGCCCAACTATACAACTGCCTAACCGCACAACTGCCTAACCCTACCACTGTCTAACTATACAACTGCCTAACCACACAACGGCCTAACCCTACCACTGCATAACATTACAACTGCTTAGTCATACAACTACCTAACCATACAACTGCCAAAATATACAACTGCCTAACCACACAACTGCCTAACCCTACCACGGCCTAACAATACATCTGCATAGCCATACAACTACCTAATCATACCACTGCCTAACCACACAACTGCCTAACCCTACCACTGCCTAACCCTACCACTGCCTAACAATACAGCTGCCTAGCCATACAAATACCTAACCATACCACTGCCTAACCACACAACTGCCTAACTATACAATTGCCTAACCCTATTACTGCCTAACAATACAACTGCCTAGTCATTCAACTACCTAACAATACAACTGCCTAACCCTGCAACTGTCTAACCACTCAACTGCCTAACTATACAACTGCCTAACCCTACCACTGCCTAACAATACAACTGCCTGGCTATACAACTACCTTACTATACAACTATCTAAACCCTGCAGCTGCCCAACTATACAACTGCTTAACCCTATTACTGCCTAATTATACAACTACTTAATACACGACTGCCTAAACATACCACTGCCTAGCTACACAACTACTCACCCATACAACTGCCTAACAACACGACTGCATATCCCTACCACTGTCTAACCACACAACTGCGTATGATGTTGCTAATATAATGGTATAATTTAGTAGAATTAAGACTTGCTGTAGTTTTACTTAATGCAAATTCGTAAAAACAAAAGTTTGGCTTAATAAGGTGTTATAGATATCCTAGAAATATAAATTCCTCAAGTTGTCATCTTACTAAAAGGGAAAAATATAAGTCTCACCAAACGTAATGAACAACAATATCCATGAGTACATTTTAAAGTTAGAGCTTTAAATCCAAGGAAAGGAAAACAACGGAAGAAAGTTTATTCAAAATTAGACGAAAATATATGTACAATATGTATATAAAAACTTTACACATGTTCAAGTTTTGATCTCGTCTAGAAAAGTTTCTGCAAATGTTCCAATTTCTATGAATGTTATAATAAAGTGAATATTAAAATGTAAACAAAATAATTACGTAGTGAATGTAGAAACGTGGGACATATCCTTTAGCCCTTTACACATTGGTACGCTCCAGATATACCCAATCCTTACCACAGGGTCTCTATATTCTTACAACCATTACCCACATCATGAGACCTTTGTAACCATGCTTTTATAGAACTCCTTGCTGCGAATTCATTACAAGTGTTTACTGGCAAACTATTTTTGGTAATGTATTTTCAAATTAAGAAACCTATTTCTCTAAAGTTCAAAGTACTGCAACGGAATTCCAAACGTTAACAATCAACGCCTTTACGTTATCGCTAACAATCAAAGAATTAAATTTGTAATATATTCAGGTTATTACACTTATATAATTCGGAACGTATGTTTTGTGTCGTGTGTCAATCGATCAATATTTGATAAATTTATAATTGGAAGTTGTTTTTATTAAATTAATTATAAAATTAATTGGTTCTAGTTCGACCCCAATAGGTAATAACAATCACGCGGCACAAATAATAATTTATTGCGTTGTAACATTTCGCTACAATAGGCGCTTTCCGTTGTTTATGATTGGTTTCCTTTATATAATACGTAATTTTATGTTTGTAAATATAAATATAAATTAACAGAACTATTACAAAAGTGATTTTATTTACTTAATTTGTATAATTGATTCTAGTTTGCCTCCGATATAAAATATTATTCACACACCAGCTTCACTAATTGCGATGTAACATTTTGTTTTGATGAGGGCTATTTGTTTTTATTGTTCAAGATTGTTTTTTTTTAAAATGAGTGTGTATTTGTAAATATGTACAAATTATAACTATATAACAATAAATTATTTATTTTATACACATTTTGTACTTATTGTGGATTTAAGGAAAAATAAAAGATGAGATGTAAGGGAGATAATTTAGAGCACAGCGTTTACGGATGTCACGTGACAAAGCTGTGACCGAACGATTCAAGCATTCGCTATTGAGGAGAAGATATAAACTAAATCAATATAGACTGTATAAAATAACATGAGCCTGCCATCCATAGAAACAAAGCTGTCATGCATTTTGGATTATCAGACCTGCTCATTAAATCTTATCAAGCATTGAGACTTAAGTCGATGAAGCATTGGTATCATCAAACATTTAGTTATTTATTAACAATTTTTAAATGACACAAGCGAGGGAAGTTTCCTTAAGACGCCCTGAAAGAAAAAAAATATACAGAAATAATATTTTAAAGAAAATCTCGAGATTCAAGAAAACCGTTTTCCCGTACAGTATAAGCGAATCAATTTTAAAGAATATTATAAAATAAATTTTAAAACCAATAATTTTCTATATCAGAGTACAGTTTTAGATTAATATGAATTCGTTTTAATGTTTTATTTTTTACACGGGTGATTATTAATTCTTGGAGTAAATTAATTTTAATCCTATAGCTTCCGAGGCATAGCTAGGGACATAATATAAGCACGACTAGTGAAGGTGGAAGCCCAGACGACTGTGTACCTCCCCTCCCCTTCTCTCTCTCTCTCCCTCTCATCCAGGCACATCTGTGCAAGACCAGTAGTTGCGGCTGACCGATGTTTGTAGCTGCGAGGTTAGACAGACACCTAGTTTCCTGGCTCCCTGTGAGTTGCGGCCGGCTTCGTCTCTTGCTATATCGCGCGACTTACTCAGATTGTAATCTTTGACAAAATCTACATAGTTTCGTCGCCAATTAGTTTTAGTTTTTATTTTCTACTTTCAGCTTGTCCAACTCTCAAGTCTGCGACAGCTCTAATGAGAGTTCTTCTCTAACTTTAATGGTTGAGGAGAAATCTTGATGTTATTAACTAAGGAACTAAACACAGATGAAACTTGTACCAATCCGTATTTGGGGTTGAATGTATCCCCTCTTAGAAATAGGATATTAACACTAAAGTAAAGTACGAGGCTTTAGATTAAATTAAGTTAGTTGCTAAAATAAATCATCTATAGGATTTAGCAAAGAAAGACACAAATAGTTTTCTAGGCGGACAAAGCAGGTAACATGTCATTATCCTTTCCAGGAAAGCTATAAGTTGAGTCCGGCAACCATAGACAATAGAGAAGGGTCCATAGTTGTTAAGACGGGAAATCCAGCGGCCAATATAGCCTGGGAAAATAACCGTGTACCGTTAGGTTTAGCTAATTGTAGAACTGTGGGAAACTTGCAAAGAACGTATTGGTGGTAGTGGGAGAGATTTGAATTCATAAAAAATAAATGATCGGGAGTTTAAGGGAGTTTTTGAGGAGAGTCTCAGAGGAGGAAGGCAGGTTGGTGGGGACCAGGACGGAAGTGTTGAAAGGGAGAAATTGATTAAATTAAGTAAAGTTTTTTATAAGTAAATTTTAAAAGTGCGACGTAAAAGTTTTTTTGAAATATAAATTAAGTTTTTTTTGTGTCAAGTGTAAGCGCGGAAGTGAACAAAGCCAGAATTCCAGGGTCTCTTCAGAACAATAAGTATATTTGAATATAAGTGTAGCCAACAGACATCTATCTTTTAGTTTAAAACAATTTTAAGCTCATCAAAATTATTCTAGTCACCATTTTTAATTTAAAAGCAAAGTTCCCGTAATAGCAACCCCAAGAACAAGAATAAAATTTTAATACTGTTTTTTTTCTATGTTATTCTATTAGAAATCTAAAGCCTCAGAAGTCCACCTTTTATCATTGTAATTTTAGTTAAGATATCAATCCTGTCACTGCACAATATTAATATAAATTTGGAATAATGTGTAGAGTTAATTGAAGAGAATAAATGATGTTTAAAAATTGATAAGATTGTTAATTCTTTTATAAACCTGAGAGTGTGACATTAATAGGTAAGGTATATAAATAACATAAAAATAAATTTAATTATAACAAAAGTTAAGTTATAATATATACAGTATATATATATATATATATATATATATATATATATATATATATATATATATATATATATAAAGACAAAAAGATTCTCTATTCCCTGTAATATAGAGGAGGATTATGGTTCCCATTATAATTACAGGATTATAATCAGGGTTGCAAAGTAGACACACAAATTTGGAATGGAAGATACTTTAACCTTTACTAAAGTTCAAGCTTGCCGCTTACATCATTAACATTCTCATAAAAAAACTATATACTTATGGCTTACCAATAAACCAAGAATATGTCAATATTCGATCATACAATATTTATTGCATTCCAACATTATTACCATATCTGTAGCATTACGTCATCAAATCTTTGATTTTACGTTGTCGGTAAATTGCCAAATATGTAAAAAAAAACCATTGAGTTTTTATTTTCTCTGAGTTTATTGATTGATCGTAGTTTTGTGATTATAAATTTTCATATTTTGAAAGACATCTATTTTTGAATCATTGTTAATTCTTTTTATTAGTAGAACTATATAAACTTAATTTTTATTTTTAAATAAATAAAGCCTCTAAACCACAAATAACTTTTATTTAAACCTTATGTACATTTCAATTGCACAGCAATCATCTTCAGAGGTATTTAAGTATTTTTAAAAATATTATCTTAATATAATAATAAATAATATTACTTTTTTTTCATTGTTTCCCTTATTAAAAGAAAAGAACGTCATAAAAATATACAAACGTGGGTTTAGACTATACATAAAAATATACAAACATGGGTTTAGACTATACATAAAAATATACAAACATGGGTTTAGACTATACATAAAAATAAAATTATAGTGATTGTACTTACGACTCAATGTTTCGCTACTTAAACAAGTAGGCTAATATAAAATTTAAAGAAAAAATCAGTTCCTACTTAAGTCAACAAAGAAATATTTTATTTTAATTTTTTTTTATTTTATAATTACAACTAATATAAATATTTAGACTATATACATATTCCAGAATAACAATATTAATTAATCACTTCAACAACAGTTTATAACTATCCAAACTTTAAATTTTGTAAAGCAGCTACAATTATTTACTTATTGTGAATAAAGTGAATAATTGTAGCTGCATTACAAAATTTAATGTTTGCATAGTTATAAACTGTTGTTGAAGTGATTAATTAAGATTCACCGAAAGTAATGAGCTACAATATTCAAGAATTTAACTATATTAAGTGGGAAAATAGGAGGCGAATTTTCTTGCGATTTTCCATTTTTCTTTCTGCGTATGGTATTAGACTATTATTTTTGTTGTTTACTATTTATACGCTATCTTTTTTTTAAGCTTGCATCATGATATAGTTTCGTTTCGCAATGCCCGATTGTGAAGCAAAGTTCTATAACGTTAATCTAGTTTGTTCGTTTATCTTCTTTTCATTCATTTTTAATCCTTGAGCAATATTTATTGTGTGGTAACCATGGTAACTATTTAAAGTTGTACAATGGAGGTTTCGATGGCAACCAGAAGGGAGCAAAAGAAATATTAGTATATTTCTTTGAGAAATACACTTCTGGCTAATGGTAAAGTTGGATCATTGCCAAAATAGTTAGAATTCGAACATGACAATACTCAGTTCGAATCCAATCTAGACCACCAAAATTTTATAATTTAATTATTTAATAAATATTTGAAAAAATCTTTTTCAACATCAATTGCCATCTACTACAGGTTAAACAATGTATTTGAACGTGACTGGATGAATAAAAATATATTTTATTAACCAATGAAAATGTGTACATGATAATATATAAGGAAGTTGTGAGCTAATAGAAGGAATTTAATATTAGTAATAAAAAACCTACTGAATTAACATTCTTGTACAAACTGTAAGAAACTTTAAAACTAAAACCCACCACCCTGTTTCATTAAACTAAATTTTACAAAACCTTAATCTACTTAAGACCTTCCGGTTGATATAATTTGTAACAACTGACCTCGATTTCTAACAAGTTTGAGGTGCTTTAGCCCAACTGGAAAAAATATTTTACACTTAGATAACCTAAATTTGTTTTTCTTTAATAAAAAAAAAACGAATTACAAAAAATATTGTGAATAATTTAAAGTAGTTTGTTTATAAACAACGCTAAATATTAAAGTTCAATCAAAATCGCACTACACACTAGATTATTAATACATGCAGACGTGTTTCGACGTAGATGCCGCCTTCATCAGCGATTGGCTACTACTGTGTTAAGTGTTTATATTTAAACTTTTAAAAATTTTACTCTAGTAAAAGTTTAAACTTTCGGGGTGGCTAAAAATGTTTACAATATCTAATGACAACTGATATTGACTAAGAATGAATATTGATTCCTCTAATTTAGCCTTTATAATTTTACGGTTTTAAGAACCGAGAGCTCGATGTCTATGAGTGTCTTACAAATGTATATAGAAGTATGGGATTTAAATAGCTACTTATGTATAACCTCAAAATGTTCTCGTATTCTCAACGTTTTAAAAACAATTAAGTCATTTTTGTTTTTAATTACATTCGCGAAAGGTAAATATTTTGTTTTTTTTTCAAACCAAGTATACGTCCTTCAAGTTTAAATACATATTATCTTCAATTCACAAATTATCAAATTGTAACATCTCATAGGCATATTAATTTTTTATATTTATAATTTAGAAAATCTAAACAGTAAGTACGAGTAATTCGTAGCATTAACTTGACCTAAATATTTTAAATCAATTTAGTGTATAATATATGCAGTACAAAACAGCTCACTTATGAAGGTGTAAAATCGCCTTAAGTGAACTTGTATTAGGTTCCCACAAATTATGAAAGCATAAACTTTGGGGCGCTTAATTTTATCAAAACCAATATGCGCAACAGCCTTACAAGCTATTGTGTTGTAATTTTTACAAATTATAGTCATTGCATAACACTGATGGTCAAATTATTAGTTTTTTTATAAGTTTAAACAAATCCCTTTACCTTGAAAACTGATGACGTATTGTTATCTAAATATTTTGTGTTATTCAACATGTTTGATCTTGTTGCTATGGCAACCACAAAATCTACAATTAAGTAAGAAGATGGTTATATTAATTTCATAATGATGTCATTGTCACAGAAAAACGTCAAGCAGAAAGCTGCCTAAAATATTTTACAATTTAAATACCTCCTGCAAAAAAAAAGAAACAATGAAAGTTGTAATTTGTTGTTCGGATGAGCAACAAAGCACTGGAAGCAATAATAGCCTCATAAATAAGTTTCACGTTGCTATAAATACGGGTATGAGGGTGACAAATAGCAGAATAGGGCGGCCGAATGGAGAACGCTGGCTATACGTACTCATCATAAACACAATAAATGTCACGAAAAGGCAAATATATGTTTTTGTGGCGCA
>JBAIZL010000005.1:190709019-191006519 GCA_036971475.1 Prosapia bicincta
AAAATAGTATATATAATATATAATAACTATTAATATTATATAATATATTAATAATATAGAATAATAATAATATATTATAATTATATATATATATATATATATATATATATATATATATATATATATATATATATATTTAACGTTATCCATTGTTTTTCCGTTGCACTGACTTTATGAAGTTAATATATTACTATGTAAGTAATTAAAAATTACTTACATAGTAATATATTAACTTCATATATATATATATATATATATATATATATATATATATATATATATATATATATACATATATTTATATAAATATGGGTAAAAAGTACCAATACAATTGTTTACCACTACGGGCTTCAAGAATTACACATAAGTAAATCTATCCTTGTAATGCAGCAGCGAAATATTAGACAAAAAAAATTGCAGCCAAGCCTTGTAATACTCATAGTCTTTTAGAAAACGGAACTAATCTATTAGGAGAGGTGTAAGTTCCTCTCCAGAGGATTCGTGTTTTGAATACATGCGTAGGAAATGAAAGACAATGCAGTTTTCATAAAATCCTTTAACAACTTCTTAATAAGTAAAGTCGAAAACCTTAGTTCGAATTTACTTTTGTGGTTTGAATCTTTGAATTTTATAATTAAATGTTACGTACTATTACAACTACTTTGTCACAAAGAAAAAATATAGATTTGTTATTGTTATTCAATTTTGTTTTAATCTACTAATAATATGTATTGAAATGATTTCCACTGTTTAATCAAAGTCCATAGATAATTTAGGCTACGCTTCCAATGTGTTGGTACTTTACACTCTGGGCAGGGAATTAAAATTACTTTTTTCGTCACAAATAGTAGATTATAGCTCACTCTAGAATCAACCAGGAAGCATCACTACAGGGAAAGGGTTTGTATGATGGTTTCGAGTCCACATTTCCATGTGGCTGATAGAGCTGTCGGTATCATAGAGACTAGTTTAATTCATCGTAAATTAGAATTAGTCTATTAGAAGTTGGACACAATTGCCTCGCTCGCCAATTGATAGAACTATTGTGAAATCAAGGGGTTTCAAACGTGCAAATATCTAGGGGCAATTTTAAATGAAGAAGACGATAGTGACAATGAAATCTGGGAAAGAAGAAACAAAGGCAAAACGCTGACACGGGCCTTGACCTATCCTCACTGGCAAAAGGCAATCACGAGAGAAACAAAGAAACACATTTATAGAAGTATTCTTCAGAGCAGTATACTCTATGGTTCAGAGGTAAAGGGTGCTACCAGAGCTAATAGTAACAAATGAATGACGATGGAAATGAAGCTGCGGTAAATCGAGATTGGAAAGCGTTAGAAATCTTTCCACGAAATGGAAATTGATAAGAGTATAAGGGGGGGGAGATATAGAGTAGGCAAATGGCATGGTTTGGAGATGTAAAGATGATGACAGAAGACAGGTGGCCCCGAAGGATACTAGAGTGGACTCCCCCCCCCCAGAGAAAAAAGAAAAAGAGGACTATCACGAAGAGGTTGGCGTGATGGCATCGACGAAGTAATTACTACAGAGACCTGGAAGGGGCATTAACGTGTGACCGAAAAAATTGGAAATTGTGGACGGAAAGGAGGCGACAGCTATGTAAAAATATTTCTGCGCTATTCAACATTAATGAAAATTCCTTGTAATTGAAGGGCTCACAAATAAATCCCAGATGCTTATAGTTGATAATATTGGACTTATCAAGACCATCGAGAACAAAACGAATATCCCGAGGAAGAAACGAAAAAGAAATAACGAATAAGATAAGGTTAGTTTCCCATTGTAGAAACATCATCTGTTTGGCAACTGAGTGGACATCAGGAAATCCCAAATCCTGTCAAATAACTGTCTTTTGGAAATGAATTGAATATCGGTGATGTGTCATTCATTTTTAAAGTTCTACAGACCAATGGTGTCTTTGCACCAACATCACTTTGTATACGGCGCGGACTTGCTACTCCGGTACCACAGTTAAACACAAGACACAGTACCTACTCACAGCAATATAGACATTCAACAAATTCTCTCTCTGTCTCTCTCTCTCTCTCTCTCTCTCTCTCTCTCTCTCTCACTCTACATCCAATGCCAGGGGGATTTTCATTTTTCACCTTTACTCCCCCTACTCTTCAACATTTTTCTTACAGCTTAGTGTAAAGGTGTAAGACTTAGCAACTACTAATGTTTATTTTTCATTTAAATTATAATACCTATACGGTATAACTGTTCGTTTAGTTTTATAATTCAATTTGATTTTCATTGAACACATGAATTATTTAAAAAATACCAAGTTTCGAGCACTGTGGGTAACACAGTACTTTCATACTTGAGTAAATGCAATATTTCCACACTATTGAGACAAAATTGTTACTTTAGAAAGCAGTTTAATATAATTACCTATAATCTGTATATAGAAAACTGTTATGTTACTTCTGATTTATATTAATGTCTTGGCTATTGTATTGATAAGTATTTTCATATTGCAGAGTGTGTGAGGGGACAACATGCAGCAAACAGCAGACTTCATCGATCTCACGTTTTCGATTAAAACACAAGCGAGTGATTGGCTAAACAGGATAGGGGTATAATATGTTTTATAATGATTCTATTTATTGTACCAGCATGACCTACAATGCAACTGCATTATTTGAATATTGAAAAGGAATTATGATTTAATCAATTCGAACGCAATTAAATTTTCAAGTTGTGGCTTAATATTACATTTATGCGAATGATTAGTGTACTTTGTGATTGTATTTCATTAACAATTATAATTTTGTATGTTGATTTCATGATTATAAAATTAAACAATTTCGAACGTTTTCAATAGTTAACAGTATTTGACACCGGTTTCGACATTGCTGTTTTTTAAAGATAATATTAGAACAAACAAAACTTACAAAATTATAAGACTTTAGTTTAAGTGCCTTTGTTGTGAAAAGTGTACATAATCATATACTTACATACTAACTAGCCTAGTTTAATGATTATTACGAAAACAATGCATTACAAAAAATCGTTATAGTTATTTGAAACAAAAATGTAATTATAAATAATATTCGAGCTGGCTTGTGAGTGAAAGTTATAATTAAAGAATAAAAATATGGTACAACTCACAAATATACAATTTTTTATTTCAAACGCGTTTCAATGACTAATTTGTCGTCATCCTCAGTGAAAATATACAAATGAAATTAACTAAAAAATATATATATATATTAAACATAACCTATAAAGTTTTAGCAAAAGTAAAAACAAAAGTTATTTTGATTAGATCTGATTTACACTTTTGTTTTACTTTTGCTAAAACTTTATAGGTTATGTTTAATATATATATATATATATATATATATATATATATATATATATATATATATATATATATTTTAGTTAATTTCATTTGTGTATTTTCACTGAGGATGAAGACAAATTAGTCGTTGAAACGCGTTTGAAATAAAAAATTGTATATTTGTGAGTTGTACCATATTTTTATTCTTTAATTATAAAAATGTAATTGTGCATTTAATAAAACGGTTTTAAATTTTTAAAAGTACTCAAATCATCAGTTACATTTATATTCGTCATTGTAATAGAATTTGTGTTTAGATTATTTATAACGACTTTTTTGTAAAACGTTGTTTTTGTTTTAAATGTTATGTTACGCTTGTTAGTAGACTATTTAAGTACATGATTATTTACACTTTTCATGGTAAAACCATTTAACCTTTAACAAATTTATTATATTATATTTGTTTATGCTTTAGGAAGTTCTAATATTATCCGATAAGAAACCGTGATGGAAAACAACGATCAAAAAAAGTTAATTAGCGTAATATAGGAATATCATTTTATTGATTTTATATATTCGCTTGTGTAAATATTTTATATTCATTACTGCAATGAATTTTCACAAATAAAAAGTATTAAATATCGATTTTTCTGGATTTCAACTACATCTTGTAATTTTGTTCATGAATTTCTATCAAACTAAAATTAATTCAAAGAAAGTTGCTGAGATGCAAGAATTATTCAGGAATACCAACTGTTAAAACATTACTGTATATATGTTTAAAGGTAGGCCTAATAAATAGGGCCTACTAGTGACCCAAATTCAGTTTACAATTTATTGAGTTATTTTCCGACATTGCAGACGCTTCTAACTAGTTTGGTAATCAAATAACTAATTTAGTTCAAAATACTAATTTTCCAACGAGAGACATTTTATCCAATTAGTTGGTTTCAAAATTAGAAGAGTTAACGGTTGGAAGATTAGGTGATGAAGATTAACCCTGCATCAGCTGACTGGATGCGGGATTAATGGAAATATAGATTATATTGTCTGCTGTAAAGATGCTGTTTCCAGCTGTAAAGCTTGGCGTAAAGCCACCAAACTCACCTTTTAATAAAAGGAAGGGAAACGAATAATGGGAAAGATATAACAGATCAATTCGACCATGTTATGTATCAGAATGGAAAACAATTAAACGCTTTCATACTTGGTACAGTAAAGTCTTACGTTTACAAGTATTATGCACATTTACAATAAAGTCTTACGTTTACAAGTATTATGCACATTTACAGTAAAGTCTTACGTTTACAAGTATTATGCACATTTACAGTAAAGTCTAACGTTTACAAGTATTATGCACATTTACAGTAAAGTCTTACGTTTACAAGTATTATGCACATTTACAGTAAAGTCTATCGTTTACAAGTATTATGCACATTTACAGTAAAGTCTTACGTTTACAAGTATTATGCACATTTACAGTAAAGTCTTACGTTTACAAGTATTATGCACATTTACAATAAAGTCTTACGTTTACAAGTATTATGCACATTTACAGTAAAGTCTTACGTTTACAAGTATTATGCACATTTACAGTAAAGTCTTACGTTTACAAGTATTATGCACATTTACAGTAAAGTCTAACGTTTACAAGTATTATGCACATTTACAGTAAAGTCTTACGTTTACAAGTATTATGCACATTTACAGTAAAGTCTATCGTTTACAAGTATTATGCACATTTACAGTAAAGTCTTACGTTTACAAGTATTATGCACATTTACAGTAAAGTCTTACGTTTACAAGTGTTATGCACATTTACAGTAAAGTCTAACGTTTACAAGTATTAAGCACAATTACAGTAAAGTCTTACGTTTACAAGTATTATGCACATTTACAGTAAAGTCTTACGTTTACAAGTATTATGCACATTTACAGTAAAGTCTTACGTTTACAAGTATTATGCACATTTACAGTAAAGTCTTATGTTTACATGTATTATGCACATTTAAAGTAAAGTCTTACGTTTACAAGTATAATGCACATTTACAGTAAAGTCTTACTTTTACAAGTATTATGCACATTTACAATAAAGTCTTACGTTTACAAGTATTATGCACATTTACAGTAAAGTCTTACGTTTACAAGTATTATGCACATTTACAGTAAAGTCTTACGTTTACAAGTATTATGCACATTTACAGTAAAGTCTTACGTTTACAAGTATTATGCACATTTACAGTAAAGTCTTACGTTTACAAGTATTATGCACATTTACAGTAAAGTCTTACGTTTACAAGTATTATGCACATTTACAGTAAAGTCTTACGTTTACAAGTATTATGCACATTTAGAAACATTTTGAGGACATACGAGAGAATATTACATCAAAATTCTATGAAATTGATTTTCATATGAAAACAATTTGCATCTCCATTACGCAGTGTATTTCATCACAAAAATATACTCGTCTGAAAAATATATCTGTTTTTCATTTTCCGATATCTATAACATTGGCCGAGGAACTTTCATGTAAATAAAGTCCAAAAACACTTATGTAAGATCTCTCAAAGCAGTTTCGTCTTCAACTCATCGATTCATCATTTACCTCCATGTATATTAATCTACAGGCCTTCGTTGTACAATCATAATAATTGGTTGTGGAGGGTCAGTATTATAATTCCCTCCACAATCATCTATATTACATCTTTTAGATCTATTTACAGTAATCCAATGGTCCACTTTAACCTCCGTTTACGGTAATCTAAAGAAGTGTCAACTCCATCCTCAATAATCCACGGTCTACTTTTAACTCCGTCTACGGTAATCTAAAGCCGTGTCAACTCCATCCTTAATAATCTACGGTCCACTTTTACCTCCGTCTACAGTAATCTAAAGCCGTGTCAACTCCATCCTCAATAATCCACGGTCTACTTTTAACTCCGTCTACGGTAATCTAAAGCCGTGTCAACTCCATCCTTAATAATCTACGGTCCACTTTTACCTCCGTCTACAGTAATCTAAAGCCGTGTCAACTCCATCCTCAATAATCCACGGTCTACTTTTAACTCCGTCTACGGTAATCTAAAGCCGTGTCAACTCCATCCTTAATAATCTACGGTCCACTTTTACCTCCGTCTACAGTAATCTAAAGCCGTGTCAACTCCATCCTCAATAATCCACGGTCTACTTTTAACTCCGTCTACGGTAATCTAAAGCCGTGTCAACTCCATCCTTAATAATCCACGGTCTACTTTTAACTCCGTCTACGGTAATCTAAAGCCGTGTCAACTCCATCCTTAATAATCTACGGTCTACTTTTAACTCCGTCTACGGTAATCTAAAGCCGTGTCAACTCCATCCTCAATAATCCACTGTCTACTTTTAACTCCGTCTACGGTAATCTAAAGCCGTGTCAACTCCATCCTCAATAATCCACTGTCTACTTTTAACTCCGTCTACGGTAATCTAAAGCCGTGTCAACTCCATCCTCAATAATCCACTGTCTACTTTTAACTCCGTCTACGGTAATCTAAAGCCGTGTCAACTCCATCCTTAATAATCCACTGTCTACTTTTAACTCCGTCTACGGTAATCTAAAGCCGTGTCAACTCCATCCTCAATAATCCACGGTCTACTTTTAACTCCGTCTACAGTAATCTAAAGCCGTGTCAACTCCATCCTCAATAATCCACTGTCTACTTTTAACTCCGTCTACGGTAATCTAAAGCCGTGTCAACTCCATCCTCAATAATCCACTGTCTACTTTTAACTCCGTCTACAGTAATCTAAAGCCGTGTCAACTCCATCCTCAATAATCCACGGTCTACTTTTAACTCCGTCTACGGTAATCTAAAGCCGTGTCAACTCCATCCTCAATAATCCACTGTCTACTTTTAACTCCGTCTACAGTAATCTAAAGCCGTGTCAACTCCATCCTCAATAATCCACGGTCTACTTTTAACTCCGTCTACAGTAATCTAAAGCCGTGTCAACTCCATCCTCAATAATCCACGGTCTACTTTTAACTCCGTCTACGGTAATCTAAAGCCGTGTCAACTCCATCCTTAATAATCCACTGTCTACTTTTAACTCCGTCTACGGTAATCTAAAGCCGTGTCAACTCCATCCTTAATAATCCACTGTCTACTTTTAACTCCGTCTACAGTAATCTAAAGCCGTGTCAACTCCATCCTCAATAATCCACGGTCTACTTTTAACTCCGTCTACAGTAATCTAAAGCCGTGTCAACTCCATCCTCAATAATCCACTGTCTACTTTTAACTCCGTCTACGGTAATCTAAAGCCGTGTCAACTCCATCCTTAATAATCCACTGTCTACTTTTAACTCCGTCTACAGTAATCTAAAGCCGTGTCAACTCCATCCTCAATAATCCACGGTCTACTTTTAACTCCGTCTACGGTAATCTAAAGCCGTGTCAACTCCATCCTTAATAATCTACGGTCTACTTTTACCTCCGTCTACAGTAATCTAAAGCCGTGTCAACTCCATCCTCAATAATCCACGGTCTACTTTTAACTCCGTCTACGGTAATCTAAAGCCGTGTCAACTCCATCCTTAATAATCTACGGTCCACTTTTACCTCCGTCTACAGTAATCTAAAGCCGTGTCAACTCCATCCTCAATAATCCACGGTCTACTTTTAACTCCGTCTACGGTAATCTAAAGCCGTGTCAACTCCATCCTTAATAATCTACGGTCCACTTTTACCTCCGTCTACAGTAATCTAAAGCCGTGTCAACTCCATCCTCAATAATCCACGGTCTACTTTTAACTCCGTCTACGGTAATCTAAAGCCGTGTCAACTCCATCCTTAATAATCCACGGTCTACTTTTAACTCCGTCTACGGTAATCTAAAGCCGTGTCAACTCCATCCTTAATAATCTACGGTCTACTTTTAACTCCGTCTACGGTAATCTAAAGCCGTGTCAACTCCATCCTCAATAATCCACTGTCTACTTTTAACTCCGTCTACGGTAATCTAAAGCCGTGTCAACTCCATCCTCAATAATCCACGGTCTACTTTTAACTCCGTCTACGGTAATCTAAAGCCGTGTCAACTCCATCCTCAATAATCCACTGTCTACTTTTAACTCCGTCTACGGTAATCTAAAGCCGTGTCAACTCCATCCTTAATAATCCACGGTCTACTTTTAACTCCGTCTACGGTAATCTAAAGCCGTGTCAACTCCATCCTTAATAATCTACGGTCTACTTTTAACTCCGTCTACGGTAATCTAAAGCCGTGTCAACTCCATCCTCAATAATCCACTGTCTACTTTTAACTCCGTCTACGGTAATCTAAAGCCGTGTCAACTCCATCCTCAATAATCCACGGTCTACTTTTAACTCCGTCTACGGTAATCTAAAGCCGTGTCAACTCCATCCTTAATAATCTACGGTCCACTTTTACCTCCGTCTACAGTAATCTAAAGCCGTGTCAACTCCATCCTCAATAATCCACTGTCTACTTTTAACTCCGTCTACGGTAATCTAAAGCCGTGTCAACTCCATCCTTAATAATCTACGGTCCACTTTTACCTCCGTCTACAGTAATCTAAAGCCGTGTCAACTCCATCCTCAATAATCCACTGTCTACTTTTAACTCCGTCTACGGTAATCTAAAGCCGTGTCAACTCCATCCTCAATAATCCACTGTCTACTTTTAACTCCGTCTACGGTAATCTAAAGCCGTGTCAACTCCATCCTTAATAATCTACGGTCCACTTTTACCTCCGTCTACAGTAATCTAAAGCCGTGTCAACTCCATCCTCATTAATCCACTGTCTACTTTTAACTCCGTCTACAGTAATCTAAAGCCGTGTCAACTCCATCCTTAATAATCTACGGTCCACTTTTACCTCCGTCTACAGTAATCTAAAGCCGTGTCAACTCCATCCTCAATAATCCACTGTCTACTTTTAACTCCGTCTACAGTAATCTAAAGCCGTGTCAACTCCATCCTCAATAATCCACTGTCTACTTTTAACTCCGTCTACGGTAATCTAAAGCCGTGTCAACTCCATCCTTAATAATCTACGGTCCACTTTTACCTCCGTCTACAGTAATCTAAAGCCGTGTCAACTCCATCCTCAATAATCCACTGTCTACTTTTAACTCCGTCTACAGTAATCTAAAGCCGTGTCAACTCCATCCTCAATAATCCACTGTCTACTTTTAACTCCGTCTACGGTAATCTAAAGCCGTGTCAACTCCATCCTTAATAATCTACGGTCCACTTTTACCTCCGTCTACAGTAATCTAAAGCCGTGTCAACTCCATCCTCAATAATCCACTGTCTACTTTTAACTCCGTCTACGGTAATCTAAAGCCGTGTCAACTCCATCCTCAATAATCCACTGTCTACTTTTAACTCCGTCTACGGTAATCTAAAGCCGTGTCAACTCCATCCTTAATAATCTACGGTCCACTTTTACCTCCGTCTACAGTAATCTAAAGCCGTGTCAACTCCATCCTCATTAATCCACTGTCTACTTTTAACTCCGTCTACAGTAATCTAAAGCCGTGTCAACTCCATCCTCAATAATCCACTGTCTACTTTTAACTCCGTCTACGGTAATCTAAAGCCGTGTCAACTCCATCCTTAATAATCTACGGTCCACTTTTACCTCCGTCTACAGTAATCTAAAGCCGTGTCAACTCCATCCTCAATAATCCACTGTCTACTTTTAACTCCGTCTACAGTAATCTAAAGCCGTGTCAACTCCATCCTCAATAATCCACTGTCTACTTTTAACTCCGTCTACGGTAATCTAAAGCCGTGTCAACTCCATCCTTAATAATCTACGGTCCACTTTTACCTCCGTCTACAGTAATCTAAAGCCGTGTCAACTCCATCCTCAATAATCCACTGTCTACTTTTAACTCCGTCTACAGTAATCTAAAGCCGTGTCAACTCCATCCTCAATAATCCACTGTCCACTTTTAACTCCGTCTACAGTAATCTAAAGCCGTGTCAACTCCATCCTCAATAATCCACTGTCTACTTTTAACTCCGTCTACGGTAATCTAAAGCCGTGTCAACTCCATCCTTAATAATCTACGGTCCACTTTTACCTCCGTCTACAGTAATCTAAAGCCGTGTCAACTCCATCCTCAATAATCCACTGTCTACTTTTAACTCCGTCTACAGTAATCTAAAGCCGTGTCAACTCCATCCTCAATAATCCACTGTCTACTTTTAACTCCGTCTACGGTAATCTAAAGCCGTGTCAACTCCATCCTTAATAATCTACGGTCCACTTTTACCTCCGTCTACAGTAATCTAAAGCCGTGTCAACTCCATCCTCAATAATCCACTGTCTACTTTTAACTCCGTCTACAGTAATCTAAAGCCGTGTCAACTCCATCCTCAATAATCCACGGTCTACTTTTAACTCCGTCTACGGTAATCTAAAGCCGTGCCAACTCCATCCTCAATAATCCACGGTCTACTTTTAACTCCGTCTACGGTAATCTAAAGCCGTGCCAACTCCATCCTCAATAATCCACGGTCTACTTTTAACTCCGTCTAGAGTAATCTAAAGCCGTGTCAACTCCATCCTCAATAATCCACGGTCTACTTTTAACTCCGTCTAGAGTAATCTAAAGCCGTGTCAACTCCATCCTCAATAATCCACGGTCTACTTTTAACTCCGTCTACGGTAATCTAAAGCCGTGTCAACTCCATCCTCAATAATCCACGGTCTACTTTTAACTCCGTCTACGGTAATCTAAAGCCGTGTCAACTCCATCCTCAATAATCCACGGTCTACTTTTAACTCCGTCTACAGTAATCTAAAGCCGTGTCAACTCCATCCTCAATAATCCACGGTCTACTTTTAACTCCGTCTACAGTAATCTAAAGCCGTGTCAACTCCATCCTCAATAATCCACGGTCTACTTTTAACTCCGTCTAGAGTAATCTAAAGCCGTGTCAACTCCATCCTCAATAATCCACGGTCTACTTTTAACTCCGTCTACAGTAATCTAAAGCCGTGTCAACTCCATCCTCAATAATCCACGGTCTACTTTTAACTCCGTCTACGGTAATCTAAAGCCGTGTCAACTCCATCCTCAATAATCCACGGTCTACTTTTAACTCCGTCTACAGTAATCTAAAGCCGTGTCAACTCCATCCTCAATAATCCACGGTCTACTTTTAACTCCGTCTAGAGTAATCTAAAGCCGTGTCAACTCCATCCTCAATAATCCACGGTCTACTTTTAACTCCGTCTAGAGTAATCTAAAGCCGTGTCAACTCCATCCTCAATAATCCACGGTCTACTTTTAACTCCGTCTACGGTAATCTAAAGCCGTGTCAACTCCATCCTCAATAATCCACGGTCTACTTTTAACTCCATCTACGGTAATCTAAAGCCGTGTCAACTCCATCCTCAATAATCCACGGTCTACTTTTAACTCCGTCTACAGTAATCTAAAGCCGTGTCAACTCCATCCTCAATAATCCACTGTCTACTTTTAACTCCGTCTACGGTAATCTAAAGCCGTGCCAACTCCATCCTCATTAATCCACGGTCTACTTTTAACTCCGTCTACGGTAATCTAAAGCCGTGTCAACTCCATCCTTAATAATCTACGGTCCACTTTTAACTCCGTCTACAGTAATCTAAAGCCGTGTCAACTCCATCCTCAATAATCCACTGTCCACTTTTACCTCCGTCTACAGTAATCTAAAGCCGTGCCAACTCCATCCTCATTAATCTAAGGTCTATTTGTTACATCCATCTACAGTAATGACTTTCAATGATTACAGTAAACTGTATTGTAAAATTGTTTATTATAAATGTATTAAAATACAGAAAATAAATTTCATAAACTAGTATTTGTATATAGTAATACTTTTATAGTAAATAATATTACTAGAAAATATGTTTTATCTCTTTGGGAAGAGTAATAATATTCTAGTTTGTAAAAGAAAACTTGTTTTGTTGCAGACATTTTTTTGTTACTGAAAATATTTCGTTATAAAAACTAAATGTTTTAAAAATAATAATTAAATAGTAACTTATCATATTTATAGGAATATCTTGGAGGGTTTAGAGGTCATCTGTTTGTAAATAGGCCACAACTTGTTTTGTTGTTAAGTTGCAAGTGACAGAAACAAGTTCCGGCCGTTACAAACCAGCAACAGGTGCAAAGTACGGCGCTATCGAACCTGTTCTAATTAACCATGGTTTTATGCTCTCAACCCTTATAAATAATTACAAAGCCCCCTTATGCTAATGCAAGCGTATACATAGAGTGTTCCCCTTTGCATTCAGGAAACTGCGTCATGTGTAATGTAAAGTAGGCGAAGCAATTTATAGAGGGCGTTTACTAACAGCAAAGCAACGCATTTTAAATGTTTGCAGCATACAGTCAAATAAAGTAGCCAATTTTACTATGGAAAATCTCTAAGGTGTTGACATCTTAAAGGAACTTATGAATGCAGTTTTCTAATTAGCAATACAATTTCTAAATATAAATTTAATTAATATTGAGCTAATATAGGCCTAAATATTTTTGTGTACATTTCAAATGAAAATTACTTTCCAACTCCATCCTATACATTAATATGTATGACTTTTCAATTCTTTCTATTACCTAACACTCTCATATATATAGCCTAATTTTTACAAATTTTCAATCGTTAATAAAATACATTTTTTCTATCCTATCACGTGCAAATAATTTTTTTCCTTCTGAGGGATGACAATTGATGTTAACCACAGTTTTTTTCAAATATTTATTTAATAATTAAATTCTAAAAATTTGGGTGGTCTAGGCCGGATTCGAACTGAGTATCTTCATGTTCGAAATCTAGCGCTTTGGCGATGATGTAACTATCCCATTACCTAGAAGTGTATTTTTCAAAGAAGTATATTAATGTTTCTTTTGCTCCCTTCAAGATGGCATCTAACCTCCATTGTACAACTTTAAATAGTTGCCATGGTTACCACACAATAAATATTGCTCAAGGATTAAAAATGAATGAAAAGACGATAAACAAACAAACTGGATTAACGATAAAGAACATTATTTCACAATCGGGCATTGCGAAAAAACTATAACACAATGCAAGCTTAAAAAAAGCGTATAAATAGCGTACAAACAAAATTAATAGTCCAATACCATTCTTAGAAAGAAAGACGGGAAATTGGAACGAAATTCGCTTTCTATTTTTCCACTTAATATTGTTATTTTATCATATGTATATGCATAGGCCTATTCATATTAATTGTGTAATAAGCTGTACACTCACAAAATTTTGTTAAGTAAAAACTCGGTTGATGTGTGTGTCAAATTTTTAATAAATTAGGTTTCTTAGACTCACGCATTAACCGAGTTTTTACTTATATTAGTTGTAATTATAAAATAAAATAAATACATTTTTCTTTATAAATACATAACTTTATATTAACTCAAAAGAATGTGTTTATAAAAATCATTTATTATATGTAAAAATCTAAGTAAAAAATATTTAGAACTTTTGAAAATGTAAACGCTATTTTTACTTACTTATTTTAACAATTCAAATTGTCCTTTAGTATTAATAGACTACGATCAGCAGAGTAAGATGTCACATTGTTTACGATTATTTTCGCAGGAGAAATAGTGCGACCATTGGAAGCAAAGTGGAAGATGGAACCTAACTTCAAAGTACGTAGAATCTGTCCTTGGCTACGAGCGGAAGAAAGATGAATAGATCGTTAATAAGATTGGTGCTCTAGAAAAGACTGTTAACGTTCCGGCATTTGGTAGTACTACAGCGGTCCTGGGGGTGGGAAAGGGGTTTGGTGACTATAATTTTAAAAATTATAGTTATCCATATTTTAAAAAAGAACTATAAACTTAAATTTCCTCATGTTGGTTGAGGCTACTCACAGCAGCGGCCTGTAAAAGGCGCCCTCCTTACACTTATCATCTCTTCCCCAATACCAGTGCATAAGAGGTTAATGTCAGATTGAGATGTTTTATGTCTTTGTCCTAATGTCACATATATCTTCTTTCTACTTACCTGTAACTGGAACCTATGACTTCTCTCCTACCTACGTATGGCTGCTACAGAAGAATTCCTAATTGCCTTCCTATGGTTGCTACTTATTCCTTCCTTTCTCCTAATCCGCTTACGACTGATACTTATGTCTTTTCTCCTACCTACGTAGAACTTCTAGGTATGAAACCTTACTTACAAACCTACTACTGCTACCTCTGCCTTCCTTTCTACCTACTTATGACGACTACCTGCAATTTCCTTCCTAGCTACCTGTTCCCTCTGTCTATTGCTGTTGCCTACGACTTGGTTCTGACATTTCCTACCTACAACCTGTCACCCCTGTACTACTGCTACCTATGCCTTCCTTTCTACCTACCTATGACGACTCCATGATACTTCCTTCCTAGCTACCTGTTACCTCTGTCTATTGCTGTTGCCTACGACTTGGTTCTGACATTTCCTACCTACAACCTGTCACCCCTGTACTACTGCTATCCATGCAACTTCCTTCCTAGCTACCTGTTACCCCGGTCTATTGCTGTTCCCTAAGACTTGGTTCTGACTTTTCCTACCTACAACCTGTCACCCCTGTACTACTGCTACCTATGCCTTCCTTTCTACCTACCTATGACGACTCCATGATACTTCCTTCCTAGCTACCTGTTACCTTTGTCTATTGCTGTTGCCTACGACTTGGTTCTGACATTTCCTACCTACAACCTGTCACCCCTGTACTACTGCTACCTATGCCTTCCTTTCTACCTACCTATGACGACTCCATGATACTTCCTTCCTAGCTACCTGTTACCTCTGTCTATTGCTGTTGCCTACGACTTGGTTCTGACATTTCCTACCTACAACCTGTCACCCCTGTACTACTGCTATCCATGCAACTTCCTTCCTAGCTACCTGTTACCCCGGTCTATTGCTGTTCCCTAAGACTTGGTTCCGACTTTTCCTACCTACAACCTGTCACCCCTGTACTACTGCTACCTATGCCTTCCTTTCTACATACTTATGACGACTACCTGCAATTTCCTTCCTAGCTACCTGTTACCCCGGTCTATTGCTGTTCCCTAAGACTTGGTTCTGACTTTTCCTACCTACAACCTGTCACCCCTGTACTACTGCTACCTATGCCTTCCTTTCTACCTACCTATGACGACTCCATGATACTTCCTTCCTAGCTACCTGTTACCTTTGTCTATTGCTGTTGCCTACGACTTGGTTCTGACATTTCCTACCTACAACCTGTCACCCCTGTACTACTGCTACCTATGCCTTCCTTTCTACCTACCTATGACGACTCCATGATACTTCCTTCCTAGCTACCTGTTACCTCTGTCTATTGCTGTTGCCTACGACTTGGTTCTGACATTTCCTACCTACAACCTGTCACCCCTGTACTACTGCTATCCATGCAACTTCCTTCCTAGCTACCTGTTACCCCGGTCTATTGCTGTTCCCTAAGACTTGGTTCCGACTTTTCCTACCTACAACCTGTCACCCCTGTACTACTGCTACCTATGCCTTCCTTTCTACCTACCTATGACGACTCCATGATACTTCCTTCCTAGCTACCTGTTACCTTTGTCTATTGCTGTTGCCTACGACTTGGTTCTGACATTTCCTACCTACAACCTGTCACCCCTGTACTACTGCTATCCATGCAACTTCCTTCCTAGCTACCTGTTACCCCGGTCTATTGCTGTTCCCTAAGACTTGGTTCCGACTTTTCCTACCTACAACCTGTCACCCTTGTACCACTGCTATCCATGCAACTTCCTTCCTAGCTACCTGTTACCTCTGTCTATTGCTGTTGCCTACGACTTGGTTCTGACATTTCCTACCTACAACCTATCACCCCTGTACTACTGCTATCCATGCAACTTCCTTCCTAGCTACCTGTTACCCCGGTCTATTGCTGTTCCCTAAGACTTGGTTCCGACTTTTCCTACCTACAACCTGTCACCCCTGTACTACTGCTACCTATGCCTTCCTTTCTACCTACCTATGACGACTCCATGATACTTCCTTCCTAGCTACCTGTTACCTCTGTCTATTGCTGTTGCCTACGACTTGGTTCTGACATTTCCTACCTACAACCTGTCACCCCTGTACTACTGCTATCCATGCAACTTCCTTCCTAGCTACCTGTTACCCCGGTCTATTGCTGTTCCCTACGACTTGGTTCTGACATTTCCTACCTACAACCTGTCACCCCTGTACTACTGCTACCTATGACTTCCTTTCTACCTACCTATGACGACTCCATGCCACTTCCTTCCTAACTACCTGTTACCCCGGTCTATTGCTGTTCCCTACGATTTGGTTCTGACATTTCCTGCCTACAACCTGTCACCCCTGTACTACTGCTACCTATGCCTTCCTAGCTACCTGTTACCTTGTCTATTGCTGTTCCCTACGAGACTATTTATTGTTAATGAAATTTCATTACTGAAATTAATACTAGTTTCATTCTATTTTAGCAATATTGTCTCTAGTTATAATGGATTAAAAACAGACTAGGAGAGTGGTATAAATATTTTTTTTTATAATTCCTAATAAAATTTATTTATTTACCAAACATTTACTCATTTGATCAAAATTTCCATTGTCTATCATCCGAATATAAAAAATTCTTCCCCCCGTACATTTCTGTTAACCGTGTAATTATTTCTATAGACTTTGCCTTTGATGGGAACTGAACGAATGTCGGGAAACGCAATATGTTGTGACTGTGGAAAGGTAGTTGAAGTAAAAGGAAGCATCTGCTGTTCCATTCGCTGATGTTACACTTGATAAACTGATGTTAGACTTCCGGTGCGTCGCGGCAGTTAACTATATAGAAAGTCCAATTCTGTTTAGAATTTTCCCTGTTTAATTCCGTTCACTTGTTTGTTCTTTGTTATTACGTTTCCTTGGAGTAATTTTAGGAGGAAACACAGCGCTGCAATATTGTGAATTCCTATAATATTATCGCGCATCTGCATGAAAGGGACTTTACTATTCCAGCTTGATTTATTCGCACTGAATGGAAATTTACATAAATATAATCGTGTATTGAAAAATATTTTTTTTTACTTCCGGGGAGCTATGGAACTCATAAAAATCTTAATAATTTTGAGTAGATGCAAGCCATTTTCTAAAATAAAATGACCAGGTTAAAGGTGTCATTGGCGTTATCTTAAAACTAATGGGTAATTTTATTTAACAATTTTGTTTATCAGTATTTGTTCAAGTACCATGCTTCGTCAAGGCAGGTGTCTTAGTGTAAACAAGGGACAGTCAAATTACTTTTGAAATATTGAGGTAATACAATCTTAGTGTAGTTGAGTAGTAATTGTGAATTTAATGGTTTTATTTCTAAAATACCTCTTTAGTTAAATAATTATATAATTTAATGGTTAGATTTATGCTCTCTCTGGATAATTGCAGTCGTTTTAGATTTTTTTAGATATTGTTATGTTATAGATATAGTATTACATAATATTGTATTGCAATGGATCCCCAGTCATTGTGGTGTTCCTGGGAATGAGGAAGCTGACAGATCTGCCAAAGGAGTCATGCTACTTGTTTCCATCTCCTGAAAGTTGTTACTCCTTAACTAATTGCAAAGAGGCAGTTGATAAAGAATCTCACATCTGTTGGAGAAAGAAATGGAGAGAATGCAATACTGGGCGCGAATATTATTCATTACAAAAACAACCTAATTATCCAAAGATCTTCAAGTCATTATCACGTTCAGTGGCATCTTTTGCGGCACGATAAGACTCGTATGGGACACATTGTCACCAATACATATTTGAAAAGGTTTCATATTACTAACGACTCTATCTGTGGAGTGTACAAGCAAGAAGAGGAAACATTAGAGCACATACTTTTGAAGTGTCCTGTAACAGCAGCAACAAGGAGTCCCTTGATAAAACATCTAGGACGGGAATGTACCCTGGACAGAATCTTGAAAGAAAGTTGTTTCTGGCCATTGGCAGAGTGTGTGTATAGGAGACATCGAGCCATCGAGGCCAACCTTGGAAGCTCGTAATAAGAAGTAAGAAGTAAGTATATAGTATTACATTTATATTTATCATAAAAAGAGTGCATTTATTGTTATCTGGATGAAGTGTTGCTTCATATCGTATTATGTGTTAACTTAATTAAATTTTATTTTAAAAATAAACAAAATATAAATATGTGTGTGTGTGTGTGTGTGTGTGTGTGTGTATGTATGTGTGTGTGTGTGTGTGTGTTCACTTATCACTTAATACTTTTATATACTTAAACAAGAATCTTACTTGTTATATTCACGAGTCAACACTCGAGTACATATTAATAAGAGTGCTCTCATTTTTGAGCTTCTTAGGAAATTCGAAAATGACAACACTTAATTAATGAGTAGTCGAAAGTCGACTGGCAAATATAACAAGTAAGATTCTTGCTCAAGTATATTGATTTTTTTTTTCCTGGCGAAAAACCAATTGGGGTTATCATCGCGGAACGCAATATTAAAAAAATAAAAACAAATAAATTTAAATACAACAAAAATTACAAAAGAGAAAACATAACAATAAATAACAAACAAAACAACAACAAATCTAACAAAATAAAAAATTAAAAGAGAAAATAAAAACTATAAATAACAAAATAACAACAAAAACAATATAACAATAAATAAATGATAACAGTATGTAAAACAATAATAGGTAACAATTTATATATAAATAAGTCTCAAAAAACAATAACAAGAACATAAAATAAATTAAATTTAAATAAATAAAATAAACACGTAGAATTATATGTATAAATAAAAAATATATATATTTTAAATATTAAATTTTAAAAAATATTTTCAAGTAGTGCAAGAAGGCGATAACTCGGTCAATGGCCGAGGTATCGTCCCTTAGTACCACCTTTAAACTGCCTTTAAAATTAAAAAGTGCACGAATATTTCTTATACTAACACAATCTACTAAAATATGTTTAATTGTGAAGATACCACCGCAGTATTGGCATATTGGTGGATCTTCACGACGCATCAAATATCCATGAGTTGCAAAAGAGTGGCCAACGCGAAGGCGTGTAACCACCACTTCCTCCCTAAGGTTTGAACAAATTGAAGACCTCCATGGATGGACGGTATCTTTAATTTCCCTCAGCTTATTCTCAATCACGGTATGCCACTCGTCATTCCAAGCCGCGAGCATTAAAAGTTTTGCAAAACACAGATAATCAGATGCCATAACTCTTTGAGTAATGGGCACCAAACGTGTTGCATTCTTAGCCGCTTCATCCGCTTTTGTGTTTCCGAGTATTCCGCAGTGTCCAGGAACCCAACAGAACGTTACCCCCACACACCCCAATTGAAGCCTGTGTACAGCACACAAAATGTCCCTAACTAAAGAGTTGACGGAGAAAACATCCTGAAGAGCACTTTTGGAATCAGAACACAAAAGATAGTGGGAGGATCGAGATCGAATATCAGTTAATGCTTTTAAGATGGCAAAAAGTTCTGCCGTGAAAACACTGCAAGCTGAGGGCAATCCGTACGTGTAGCTACATCCAGATGCATAAAACGCCCACCCAATGCCATTGTCCAGTTTAGATCCATCAGTGAAAATAATTTCACTGTGTTGGTGAGATTTATAAAAGGATAAAAATTCCTGGTGGTAGACCACAACAGGAGTATCGTGTTTTATATAACTGGACAATGAGAAATCGAAGTGCGGCGTTTTTATTATCCATGGAGGTAGATAGCACATTTGTCGTTCAAACATAGTTGGAAGTTGCAACTCAAGGTCATAAAATATTCTTAACGTTCGTATGCCAAATGGAGCGGTCGAACGTTGACGTGTATTGTACACTTGATTTAGCGTGTTATTAAAGACTATTTCAAATGCCGGGTGATTGGGTTTGCTTCGAAGAACAGATATATAAGATGTTTGTAGCATCTGACGTCGTCTTGAAAGAGCGGGCTCCCCAGCCTCGACAAGAAGACTAGGGATTGGGCTAGTTCTAAATGCACCAGTAGCAAATCTAAGTCCAGAGTGGCGGACAGCATCGAGAGTTTTCAGAGCTGTAAGTCGTGCGGATGAATAGGCTTGACAGCCATAATCAATGCGCGATCTAACGACCGCGCGATAAAAGCGAAGCATACTAGTTCTGTCTGCTCCCCAATTCGTACCACTAAGGACTCTTAACATATCCAATTTCTTGTTGCATCTCACCTTCAAATCACGAACATGTGGGATCCATGAGAGTCTTTTATCAAATAAAAGACCTAAAAATCGAACACTATCCGTGGTTTGAAGTTGAATCCCATCAAGATAAAGGATCGGCTCCCGGTGTTGCCTAAATGCTACACATTGGGTCTTCGAAGCAGAGAATTTAAAACCTGTAGTTCTTGACCATTCCTCTAATCTGCTTATTGCTAACTGCAAAGATCTTTCCGCAGTTGCCATACTACGAGCAGGCACATATATACAAAAGTCATCTACAAAGAGTGAACAGTGAACCAGAGATCGTATATAACTCGTGATACTGTTTATTGCAACGGCAAATAGCGTGACGCTCAACACACTGCCCTGCGGTACACCATTCTCCTGTTTATAACTGTTTGAATACGTGCCTCCAAGACGAACGCGGAAAGATCTATTTGATAGAAAGTTAGCTATGAATGCTAAGACATTCCCTTGTATACCCCATGATTTAAAAGTGTTCAGAATTCCTCTTTTCCATGCCATATCGTATGCCTTCTCAAGGTCGAAGAAAACAGCAACAAGTGTTTGACGCAAAAGAAAGGCATCTTGAATAGCGGATTGTAACAAAACCAATTGGTCAACGGATGATCGTCCTTGCCTGAAACCACACTGTTCGTTGCAAATAAAATCATTGGTTTCTAGGTACCAGACAAGACGGTGGTTGGCCATTTTCTCCAGTAGTTTGCATAAGACGCTTGTAAGGGATATAGGTCTATAACTACTGGGATTGGTTTTGTCTTTACCTGGCTTCAAAAGAGGAATTACAGTCGATTCTAACCATGCATCGGGGAAAGAGCGCTCCTCGAATAAACGATTGTATATTCGAAGGAGGACAAGTTTCGCCGATGACGGTAGATGTTTCAGCATGGAGTACACAATGGAATCAGGACCTGGTGCAGAGTCCTCCGTTGACTTAAGAGCTGACTCCAATTCCCCTATAGAGAAAGGAGTGTTTAAAGGAGAGTCCCCAGACAACCCAACAGTAAACGGTATTGCTTCTTCCTTCAGTTTATAAATCTGGAATCCAATGGGAATCTAAATCCAACGGGAATTTCGAGCATAACAGGGTTGGGAGTCACATAAATTGATCTTAATAGGCACATGGTCGCTTCCATACAAATCATTGAGTACCGACCATGTGCATCTAGTAGCTAATTGAGGGCTGCAGATCGATAGGTCAACAGCTGTCCATCCACCAGTAGATGCTGCTAAATGGGTAGGCGAACCGTCATTTAGCAGACATAAGTCCAGTTCCGTTCTCACACTCTCCACAAGTTCACCTCGAGAGTTGCTAGTCGGAGATCCCCAAGACAAATGGTGGGCATTGAAATCTCCTACCAATAAGAACGGAGTCGGTAACTGGCTTATCAAATTCACTAGATCCCTGTGTTGCAGATTTTCATGTGGTGGCAAGTAGACATAACACACAGTGATTGTATACGGGACAGATGTTTGAACGGCTACTGCTTGCAAAGGGGTTATTAAGTTTAGCGGAGCAGCATCGATACAGTCACGGGCTAGGATGGCTACGCCACCTCTAGCTCGGTCTTCTGTAACGAAGTCTGATCTGAAAACTGAATACTCCCTTAAATGAAAATTATGCGATTGTTAGAGATGCGTCTCCTGTAGACATATAAACATCGGATACACATCTCGCACGAGTACTTTAAGATCTTCTATGTGACTCCTAACACCGTTGACGTTCCACTGTATCACTGACTTGCTAAGCAAAGTCATTTATTAGCTTAGCAAAGGGTTTATTTGACACCCATTGGTGCTCTCTCCTTTCTTGCCTGGGACGTTTTTAGACGTCTCAGGCTTACATTTCTCAGATTCCATATCCACCCGTTCAGGGATGGAATCTGAGGAAGTTTTGGGTTTAGGAGGGGTAGTTTTTGCATTCCCTCCTTTAATAGCATTTTTTTTTAATACCCGGTAACGACGGTGGCGATGTGGTCTGACGTAACACTGGTTTACGTGGTTTGGATTTTTCCAACGTCTTCTGCACAGAAGGATTATTACCCGTTGACAATATCTTCTGCACAGAAACACAAGGCTCACTTGGTGATTTATTTCGTGCTCCAATCCCCCCAGTGGAAGGGATAGGTACACGAGGTAAAACACTATCCGTTGCTGCAGGTTGTAATAAATTTAAAGAAGGACCATTTGTGACTAAGCACAAAAGGCGAGACACTTGTTCAGTTAGAGCTTCAATCTTCTTGGACAGCTCAGCACAGTTGGTACAAGACGATTTTGAAGCGGTCAGGGTAGCGGCATAAGTCTTACTGTCTGCCTTTGGCTGAGTGGATCTATAGTTTTTTGGCCTCTGGAAACGACAGCTTGTCTTTCGCCATGATGCCTAGGATAGCTTTCTCTTCCTTGAAAGTAGGACAGTTGTAGGATCGCGCTGGGTGGTCACCACCACAGTTGGCGCATTTCGGAGAATTAACACATTCCTTATCATCATGGCCTTCAACGCTACATATACCGCATACGTTCTGCTTCGAACACGTAGAGCTGATATGCCCAAATCGCTGGCACTTGAAGCAGCGCCTAGGGTTAGCCACGTATGGTCTCACTGAGAGCCTTTTGTAACCTGCATGTAAGTATTCGGGTATTTCCGGTTTGCCAAAGGTGACGATAAAAGAAGCTGTTGCTACTTTTTCTCCTTTGTCCATTTTCATGATAGGGACAACGTCCGTAACTGACTGAGACGACAGTTCGGACTTAATTTCATCAACTGGAATGTACATTAAATCCCTACATGTGATGACCCCCTTTGAGTAATTCAAGGATCTGTGGGGAGCCACAGATACCTTGACCTGGTCAAAGAAAGAGGTCATTTTAGATAGAGCACGGGTTTGTCTCTCGGTGGAAGTCGCAACTAACAGTGTTCCGTTTCTAAGTTCCTTAATAGAGACTACTGGACCTCCAGCACAGGCAGTAATAGCCTTGTTGATCAGGAAAGGAGAAACTTTGGAAAGATCTTTTCCTTCTTCGGCACTAGATACAACTAAATACTTTGCTGATGGCAATGTCTGTGACGTTACCACCATCAACTTTTTACTCAAATCTTTACTAATTAGATCGTCAGGAGAATCCTGGCGTGTCCTCTTCAGACTAGTCATATTTGACGTGGTTTTTGAATTCATAAATATTTTTTTCCAGCCATCGTGCCAAGCGTTACGGGCGAGACTATAGGAACGGGTACACCCTTGGATCACATTAAGATCATTTCCAACCCTCAGAACTCTGAGGCCTATAGCTTTTCTCCTTACCTCGACTGGAAGGGCATCAGTCGAGAACTCGTAATACTGTGCACAGGCTCCGACACCCATGCACCGCGGACACTCCCTGACCAAGGACCGAAGCGGCTGGTAGACCAGAAACCGCGCTTACGTCTTCGGCAGAGCAAGCTCACATCAGCGTCCCAGACCAGAGTTTGTAAAGCTCTGGACTTTTCAGCACTCCCAACGCGCAACGGTTCTGACCAGTCAAAATTCCCTAAGAGAAGATGTAAGTGTTGAAATGTGTATAGATTGTGTTGGTGTGTGTATGTGTGTATGTGTGTATGTGTATGCTTTGTGAGTGGTGTAGAGTTAGGCTAGGGTACCGCGAGGGACGCCAAATCCCTCGTAGGTGCGGCTAGTCCGCACCCCCCTGCGGGTAAGTACATTGAAATGTAAGTAATAAGTGAATGCAGGAAATCCGAGTTGCTAACCTTAAATATACATATATTATGTAAATATCACTTTCGCTATATATAATTAAACCTGAATATTACTTGGTATTTATCCCCACAGAGTTGATGCTCTACAATGAAGATACTATCAATCTTTGAAAGTTAACTCGCATAAATACCAAGTAAGATTTTTGTTTAAGTACATATAGTGAAAGTGATAAGTAAATACAAGAAAACAGTGTTGCAAAGTTATATATATATATATATATATATATATATATATATATATATATATATAACTCAATGACTAAATTGTAGATTGTTGTCTATTTTAATAATAAAATGTAATATTAAATGTGTATTAAATTAACATATAATAGTAGTCTATATGATAACAGCAAAATTTCATCCAGATCACAATATATTAATAATAATGTATATTATATAACTATAAAGTCTTATACAACCTCATTAATTATTATTTTTATTATTAATATTATACTTATCAATGTCCATATTATTATCACTGTTACTATTATTTTTATTACATATTGAAGTTTTTGTGCAAACGTGGGATATTCCAACTTCAAAAATAAATTCAATATTTAACCAGCAATCAATTAATATAAGGGCTTAGGACGGCGATTTCCCGATGTTTGCATTAGATACAACTTTAAATTAAACATTACATGGGTCCGGAGGCTACGTTTAAAACTAGAAGAGGAAAAAGCATTTGAAATTATTTCAGAAAGGCTACTACAGTGGGTATTTGTTGGTCAGTCGGAGGTGGAAAGCCTGGCATTCTATGCATTTAGCATGGCCTTCTATAGTCATGAGTCAATAAATCTATAGAAAAAGTCTTTGTATTTTAAATACATTCATTAAACAAAAATATTTCATTGGATTTAGTATTTTATAAAACCACATTAAAGTAAATATTAAATTAAATTAAATTTTAGTTTTTAGAAATCAACGCACATGACGTTACTCGTTGGCATAGTAAATACATTCACTTGTTTTATAAATTTCTAGTATTAGATTCACAGGTAGCAGAGTTCTTTTACCAGAAATTATATTACTTTATAGAACTGTTCAAACCCCAGTGTCTGTTCCTGATCAGAGTAGATCGCGACATATAACATTTATAATAGCATAAACCAGTTGCGCAGGTGAGACGTTTGCTATCCACCTGTCCCTCACCTTTACGCGCCACAAGAACTCAGGTCCAAGTTGGCCAATAGCTGTATATAACTCGGTTTCGGACTATATTCTACGTCTTTAAATTCGCATTTTAAATTTTCTGTTCTAATAAACTTTACTTATTTCGCTGAAGAGAAACATTTTTCATTTCCAATGTGTAATTCAGTCAAGTGTCCAGTACTGTTGTGTTCATTGTTAAGGAAGAGTTGAAAGCCTCCAACAAAGGACGTGTGTAGTCACATCTGTTGAATACAACCATCTGTTCTTACCGCTGTTGTCATTATTTAAACCTACCTGTTTCACAATGTAAGAGAGATTAACAATTTATATTTGCTATTCTGTTAAATTTATATAATAAAGTCACAATGACTGAGATCCAGTGACGGCCTTCTTCGTATTTTTTGCATTTAAAATATGCTTTAAAACATAGAAAATAAAACTGATTTATTTGGCAAAAATATAAAAAAGGCGTAGTAAAAATATTTTACGTCAAGCTACAAACTCTAGAATATAACTACATCCTATCCCTATGTTGTGCCTCATTGTGGAATATATATGTTTTTATTAGAAATATAAACAGAAATGGTTTTATACTAAAAGTTTTTTTATGTTACCGAAATTATCTTTTAAAAAAAAAAGAATCCCTTGGCAGTCGTGGAGCTGCTGACAGTGGTAAACCTTCAAAATATTTAATGTGAAATTATATAATTTAAATGATTAAGAAGTCTACAATAAATTTATATAACTTGAAACCCTTTATTATTTCAAATTTTTATGAAATATTTATTTTAGAAAATAAATAAAACCTATATTTAAGGGCATGATATTAAAATCCCTATAACCGCTAAGGGCGTGATTTTACCCTTAATCATTAATATAACTTTACTTATTCAATTACGTTGAAAAATGTATGATTGTGTAAACTTTTAAGTTTTCCATTTGAATATTTATCAACTCAATACACAAATCATTAAGAAGGAAGTGTAATAGTAAATGTATTTGAGGTTAATGTATTAAAAAAATAATACAGTTTTGCTTAGGCCTACATTGTAACTCTGTCAATGTACACTAGAAACATTAACACTATCTACGGTAAACTACGATCAATGTGTTGTATGGAACTATACGCTATCACGCATATTAAGCAAATATTAAATAATTCTGAATGTGCAATAGCTCCTAGCGTTAAACTAGCGCCATATTTTCTTTTTCTTTCTGAAATCTTTAAGAAAATAAGTCTTATATTTACGCCTTGAGAAAATTCCCTTCGATCAAACTTGCATAGCTTTAAACTTGAATAGATTTTGGTGATTGTATTTCTCTGAACGACGGTTACTGACTAAGCGTTTCTGAGCGAACCTGACCAGAGGTCCAAAAACTTGTAATACTCACTGACCTTTGACAAATTATTGTTTCTATTTAAACTGCGAAAGGTTAGGTTAAAGTTCTACGAGAAAATGTCATCAAAGTTGTATGAATTTGCAAGAGGATTATTCAAAAAATTTTAAAATAATTACTTCAATTTGTTTATAATTAAATTTCTAAATGCTTAGCATATAAGGCTACTGATTTGACTGTTTACGGTTTGACAGCTTAAGATTTCATATGTTAAGGTTTAAAAGCCTAAGGTCTGACAGTTTAAGGTTTGAAAGTTTAAGGTATAACAGCTTAATATTTGATGCTTAAGGTTTGACCACTTTAGGTTCCAGACATTAGGGTTTGAAAGCTTAAGGTTTGATGCTTAAGGTTTGACCACTTTAGGTTCCAGACATTAGGGTTTGAAAGCTTAATATTTGATGCTTAAGGTTTGACCACTTTAGGTTCCAGACATTAGGGTTTGAAAGCTTAATATTTGATGCTTAAGGTTTCACCACTTTAGGTTCCAGACATTAGGGTTTGACAGCTTAATATTTGATGCTTAAGGTTTGACCACTTTAGGTTCCAGACATTAGGGTTTGAAAGCTTAAGGTTTGAGAGCTTAAAATTTGTTGCTTAAGGTTTGCCAGGTTAAAATTTGTTGCTTAAGCTTTAAAACACTAAGGTTTGACAAGTTAAGGTTTAAAAGCTCAAAGTTTGACGCTTAAGTTAAAAACTTTAGGTTTTACAGATTAGGGTTTGATAGCTTAAGGTTTGAAATGTTAAGGTTGACAGCTAAAGGTTTAAATAAATATAAGTTAAATTTAATTAGTTTAAGATTTTTCCTAAGCCCGTCAAAGCTTAAGATCTGTCAGGTTAAAGTTTAAAACCTTAAGATTTGACAACTTTAGGCTTCTCAAGTTAAGGTTTAAAAGTTTAAGGTCAAACCACTTAAGTTTTGACATCATACTTTGAGGTTTCTTAACTCAAGGTTTGACAGCTTACGATTACACGCTTAAGTTTTGATACCTTTAAGTATCACAGGCAAGGGTGTGACAGTATAAGATTTAAATTAAATGTAAGTTAAATTTACTTAGTTTAAGGTTTTTCCTAAATTTTTACCTAACCCAATACAGTTTAGGTGTTCATATTAACTATAGGTGGCATATTGCACTACATCCTTAACATATTTAATCAAAATATATGTTTGTTGAAAAAAAGCACCAATATGACATCCTGAAAGAATACCACTTGTAAGTTTATTGATTAGAATTTGATGGACTAATTATATTTTTGAAAATGAATTTTTTATAATATTTGATTTTTTTATTTTTAAGGCGGGAAACATCAAGCCCCTCTGGATTAGAATCCCCATGAGTTTATAAACATAAACAAAAAAGATTTAGTACCCTTAGAAAATACTATATTAACATTTACTTCTATAAATTAAATTAAAATTATACAATACTTGTTTTTTTGTTTTAAAGAACATTGTGTACACAGGGACTATACTTTTAAATAGAAACGTGTTGAAGCAATGTTCCCAAAGTGCAAGTCTGCTGAATGGTTTGAACGCTTCCATATTTTATTCGATTACGATTAAAAGTTGGAATAATTTCGTAACATATCTGGGTTCATTAAAAAAATGAAAAAACTTTACATTATTTAAATTCCCTCTGATGCTAATGGATTAAAATAATTTATTTAAAAAAATGTTTATATACTTCATAACCAGTATAGATGTTGCTCGGCTCTACACACTTTATATTTTCACTAAACGGTTCTTTAATGGTCTCGTCAGTTTTTTACAAGTTTTTAATTAAAAGGACTGGGACGATTCGAATTCCGTGTAAATTTATCCAACCGTTCTTGGATTTAGTTTCGTTAGGCCGTTAATCGAGATTAGTTTTTCAAAACAGCTGAAAATAAACATAATTTAATTTAAAAAATGTGATTACTCTGTTTACATAACTGCAAACTAAGCCTACCACTCGTAAATTCGACAATTTTACCAGATTTAAAAACTTCAAATACATTTACTTTATTTATCACTTAGAAACAAGGCGTGCTAGATAAAAGCTATAATGCAGTAGTCTTTAATTTCATAAGAACAATTACGAATTTTTTGAGAAAAATTACTTAATTTTTTTTTTTTTAAAGAGAGTTTGAAATAGGTTCTCAAAGGAAAATGTTCTTAAAATCTGGCTCCTCAAGACAGGTAATTATCAATAGATACTTTTCTAAATCGTTTCTTAAGACAGATAATTATTAATAGATAATATTTCTAAATAGTTATCTAGGACAAAAAAGAAATTATAATAATAATTTTGTTATATCTATAAGGCAGGTCAAATTCAAAACAGCCGCCTAGTTTACTTACTTTTGAAGGTCAAATGTTTTATCTTACGTACTCTACCATGCACCTTAACTAGCACGATCTGCACCTTATCATAGCACCTTCTACACCCAACTTATCTGGCTTACAATTGACAGGGTTGTTTTTCCGTCGTGCTGTTCATACCTGCCTTTTAGAACTGTTCCATATCTCTACTTCACGTCGCACTTACCTTTTTGATTAATTTCACTATCTTGTGACTATTTAAATACAGGACATTAGCTTGGTCAGTCATGAATGCAAAATTTACGCTATGACGGGTAAATACTCACCTTGTATGTGGTTGGTGAGTAGTTTTAATGCATGACATGTATTTAGGATGGTCTGAAGTGTAGACAGCTTCATCTAAAGCATGGAAAGTAACAGTTAAAAGCTACACGAGCCGGAGTCCCACATAACTAGTTTGTCTGTTCAGTAATTTTCAACCTCTACAAATGATTAGGGTAGGTTTTTGCGATTGAACTACCCCGTTAAATTGCGTATAAATAATGGAAAATGTTGAATAATATTTGTAGAACATTTTATTCCCGAAAAAACAATGTAAATAAAGTCAACAAAAACCGAAATAATTTGTTTTATTCAATTTTATTGGCTACTTCTTTAGCAATAAGTAATTTTCATAGTTTTTAGTTTTGCGTGTTCCTTAATAAAATTGAATTTAAAAGAAAACGATTCTGTTTTTATTGATTTTATTTACATAATGTTTTTGAGAATAAAATTCTCTATTAATTTTACTAAATGTTTTATTTTGTTTATAGCCAATTTAACGGAGTTATTGCAGTCCAATCGCAAAAAAGTGTATTTTCGACCTTAACCATTTTCTTTGCCCCAATTTTCTCCTAAACTATTGTAGTTAGAGTTCTGGAACAGGTTTTATAAGATATGTCAGCTCATTTTACATAATTAATACACTCAATTAATGCCCTAAAAATTTCAGTGTGATTTAAATTTACTGAAGAAACTGAAATTCAGGTGAAAGCTTTGTTCCTGTATAACTCGACAGCGAAGCATATCCGGGCCCATCTTTATATGAACTTTCTGCATTATTTTTATAAGAAGAATAAGCTTGTGCAGTATGGCAGATTCCTCCTGAAACACTTTATATATATATATATATATATATATATATATATATATATATATGTAAACATCGCAATATGTTGATACTGTTTGCCAACGAAAAGCTTTGAATTGTAAATCCAATAATAATAATTCGTGTATTTGTATTTTGACTTATTCCTTTATATATATATATATATATATATATATATATATATATATATATATATATATATATATATATATATATATATATATATATTTGAATTATTAAACTGCACAAATTAAGAAACCTAGACTACACTCGGAATTTTCCTGCCCTCCACTACAATTTCCGGTTGTATTCTACTTGCTTACTTCCGGCCCCACTTAACAATACTGCTTAAAGATGTTCGATCTCCCCACCCCTCTTTTACAACGCTGAAAGTGGATTACTTTCTTTAATAGCTTCCCGACAAGCAGATGTTTTTGAAATTCCATTAACTATATTAATTATACCATTAGATCGAAAAACATATTTGGTTTTAAATCCTTATTACAATATCCAGCGAAGCAGTAGAATACTGGATACAGGAGAATTACTTTAGAAGAAGGTAAGTTATACGTAATTAATATTTTCCAATGTAACTTAATGTCAACGTCGCTTTTTGTTATTCTTTTCATGACAAATTTCATGTCATACATTTTGCCTGTAAGTTAAGCAGCCGTATGTAAGTAGTATCTAAACTTTGTTGGAGCAATAAACCGAATTATTTATTATTTTATAGTAACAAATTATCTCTCCTATGAGTTGCATGACCTTGACGTTGGAGGAGAGGCTTAATTCGCGCAGGGAGCGGTTGGTGCGAAGCTGTATGTATGTGGCTCCTTGTAAACAGGATCAAATGTATGATTGCATGGAGGCGGCTAAAAATAAGGGCCAGTCCTAGCACTTAAAGGGTTTTTATCTGCCCGACTCTCGCCCTGACCTTCCCTTGGGGGCGGCAACCAAGAAGCACCCCGCATCCAGGTTAATGGTCTGGATAGGTACTTACACCACCAATTTGAAGGTGTTATGCGATCCGTGACGATGTAGATTCGTGCCCCTCAAGGTGAAGAGGGTGTTTAACGGAGCCTCAGGAGCACCTGGCGCCACCCCTGAGTATGTAAGTCGCCTTACCGCCCTCACTGGGGCTCTGCAGCGGCTGACCTTTCTTCCCTAGCTGTTTGTGGGAATAAACAGGACAGAGTACGATAAAACACTTTAACCTACCGACGAATCTGTCCCAATGGATGTGGCTTCAGCTCCCGTGGAGACAGATGGAAAACTAGCTGCGAAGGCAACAGGAGGAATGAGTGGGGCACAAAGGAGGAAAGAACTCTGGCTTTCCTGCCATGAGGAAGCAAAGAACGCAGAGAACCACCGCCATCCCTTTGAGGAAACACCGGTCCAGGAAACGGAAGGGTTTGGCGGAGGCTGGGGTTAGAACCCGCCCTGTCATCTCGGAAGCAAGTGGATCTG
The DNA here is from genome assembly GCA_036971475.1 of Prosapia bicincta. Taxonomy (NCBI): domain Eukaryota; kingdom Metazoa; phylum Arthropoda; class Insecta; order Hemiptera; family Cercopidae; genus Prosapia; species Prosapia bicincta. The sequence goes on from JBAIZL010000005.1 coordinate 190,740,802, forward strand.
ATTAGACTTTAATACGACAGGAGTAAGAGAGGAAATATAAAGAAAGGGTCTAAGCCAGTTGGGTCGGGAGGTTAGTCTTTCTCGACGATCTTCGCCAACCTACCGAGGATACTAGTGACCTTAGGGGGATAGTGTAGGCGTGAGGATGAAGATGGCGGCGTTCGACCACCTTAAGGGCACTGTCATGGACCGTATTTTAGACATTCCTAGAGGAGGTTTTGTTCCGCGACACGTACTTTTGTTAGAAGCACGTATTTAACAGAAAGATTCACAGGGTTCATTTGTGCTGAGGAAGAATCGGTATAAAGGCTGCGAGAAGTGGTGCTGTCAGTTAGGCTCGAGGATGGGACTCGGCAAGGTTAGTCCTGCTTGATGAACTGATGAAAAGAGTGAAAGCAACTGTGCGAGAAGTGGTACTGTCAGTTAAGCTCGAGGATGGGACTCGGCAAGTCTAGTCCTGCTTGATGAACTGATGAAAAGAGTGAAAGCAACTGTGCGAGAAGTGGTACTGTCAGTTAAGCTCGAGGATGGGACTCGGCAAGGTTAGTCCTGCTTGATGAACTGATGAAAAGAGTGAAAGCAACTGTGCGAGAAGTGGTACTGTCAGTTAAGCTCGAGGATGGGACTCGGCAAGTCTAGTCCTGCTTGATGAACTGATGAAAAGAGTGAAAGCAACTGTGCGAGAAGTGGTACTGTCAGTTAAGCTCGAGGATGGGACTCGGCAAGGTTAGTCCTGCTTGATGAACTGATGAAAAGAGTGAAAGCAACTGTGCGAGAAGTGGTACTGTCAGTTAAGCTCGAGGATGGGACTCGGCAAGTCTAGTCCTGCTTGATGAACTGATGAAAAGAGTGAAAGCAACTGTGCGAGAAGTGGTACCGTCAGCTAAGCTCGAGGATGGGACTCGGCAAGGCTAGTCCTGCTTGATGAACTGATGAAAAGAGTGAAAGCAACTGTCGAGAAGTGGTGCTGTCAGTTAAGCTCGAGGATGGGACTCGGCAAGGCTAGTCCTGCTTGATGAACTGATGAAAAGAGTGAAAGTAACTGTGCGAGAAGTGGTGCTGTCAGTTAAGCTCGAGGATGGGACTCGGCAAGTCTAGTCCTGCTTGATGAACTGATGAAAAGAGTGAAAGCAACTGTGCTCGTACTACCACCAAAAAAGAAGGCCACTCAGTTGGTCGAGCTCATGGGGATGCAGAACCCGGAAATTGACACTTCGAAGTGGAAGATCCTACAGTGTATTCAGCGGGGACCTGCAAGCCTCCTCTACCTAGAATTGGATGAGGCATCGGCCAGCTTCTCAAGACAAGAGATAGAAAGAGGGGACTGGAGAGGTCACATTTAGGTGGACCTCTAAGGACCCCGAAGAGAAGGGGGAGAGGGAGAATCAGGAGAAGGCGTAGGGGTCAGTTGGATATGGGGGGTCCTTAAGCAATGATCCTGCAGATTGCACCACAGTAAAAGCCCCTCTAACCAGGTGCTTAAATGTGAGGCATACATTACCAGAGCTTGCGCTGGTGGAAAACCGTGGTCAGGATCCGTACAAGGGACGTAAGGAACATGAGGAGCACAGGGCATGTGTGATAGTCAGAGGACTAGAAGCCCCGCTGATTCAAGAACTCTCAACCAGGGACCTTGCGGTAATTAGAATTCGAGGTAAGTGTGAGGTAAGCCAGAGCAGAGAGTTCATCTCCACTTACTGCGCCCACAATAGAGAATCGCCCCATGCAGAATTACGTAAGTTAGTTTGGTACTGCAGGGAGAGGAATATAGCAATCTTAGTTGTGGATATGTGGAAGGGGCGTTTAATAGCACCTCTAGACTGGCCATCAAGAGAGCAGCCAAGTATCACGGGATATCTAACGGAATATTCTAAGGAAAGGCGCTTTTCGGGAAAACAAAGCAAGCAACGGAATTTTAAAAAAGTCCCAAAAAAGAAAACAAAAGCAGTACCAGTTGACTATAATAAGAAAAAACTTACAACTTTAAATGAAAAGACAGATTATCGTAAATTGCTAAGGAAAATACGGCGACCCCCTCTCGATGATTGGATACAGCGCGGGCATTGTTTTGAATGGACTCAAGAAGGTTGTACACCCTATTGCTGATTGGGATCATATTTCTGTGAGCTATGTTGAAGTTGAAGTTGAAGTTGACGAACAATATAATTTCATTTTATACTACTTATAAAAATTTTTTCAAGTGTAAGGTACATTTTTTTAAAATTCTTTGGTGTAATTAATGTTATTTTGTAAAATTAAATGTTATGGAGATATTTTGTACTTCCATGCATTTTTTTCACAACATATTTCCTCTTTCAATCTAGTGTGTGCAAAATTCACTTTGCCTGGGTTACATTATTCACTTTGCCCAGGGTTCATGGGCAAAGCAAATAATTGATATTTATATATAAGTGATTTATTTACATCCCTGCATTTTTAGTTTCGTAAATAATTATTTTCCCATGATAGTTTATGAATGTTGGATGATATTTAACACTATCGCTAATATTTATTTTACCTCATACAAGATTTGTCAGCTGTTAAAAAAAAACTTTTCCACTTTGCCCAGGTCTCCCCTATGTTAAATTTTGTAAAGGTCTAAAAATAAATATCTAGAATAATTTTAAAATGTAGACACAAACCTAACAACCTATTAGTAAATCGTTACAAACAGAACATCGAAATCAAACTGTACCACAAATATAGATAAACCAACAAACATCTTAAATACCAGAAAACTATTCAACAAAAAATAATGAAGTATTTAAACATCACCAAAAACCTACCATAAAAAATTTTAAATAACAATATATTGTTTAATATATAGTGTAAAATTAATATTACACCAAGCAACCAGTCTATGGTCATTTGAAACACATCACACATGAACCACAAATACAAATTTACATACAACGACTAACAGCAGGCCTTAAGTTTTGTGTTCACAACATTGAAAAATGTACTGAACTAGTTAAACACTTCTGCTAAATGTTTACTTTCAGTAAATTATTCTTAGACAAGTAATCAATCTTAAATTAGAAAATTTAGAAACCCTAAAATGAGTATCTAATCACACTTTTTATCTGATGCAAAATATTTGCTCATTTTTCTATTTCAAATGAGGAATTAGCATAAGCCAACACTTACAGCCATACAGTGATAATTTCCTTATTGAAAGGAGGGAAAGACCTTGAAAGAGTCAAAAATTTGTGTTAACCCTATTAATTCTATATGATTATTGGAGTAGCTACACTATTTATATATTGTCCTCAATATATAAATATTGAGGAGAATATATAAATGAATATATTTAGGAGTAGCTACCTACTATATGGTCCTCAAGACTTAAATGTGTAGATAGTGAGCCTCTGCTAATGGTAGAAGATCAATTTACTATAAAAGATAGAAAAAGGGATTGACCCTTCATGTTATTTAAATAGCTATAGTGTATTTTTGTCTTTATAAAGTATTACATCCAGAAGATTGTTTTTAACTGGGTCTGGATCTGCTAAAAAAATAGGAATGGGTACTAAAGTTTAAAAAATAAGAGTAAAAGAACTGTCTATATTGGTACATTCAATTTTAAAACTTTCATATTGTTTCTAAATCTATAGTGAACTGAACTAAAGTAAATGATTGCTCCCAATAATTTCCATTCAATTTAATTTAGATCTATTGCTGATATTGTAGGATTTTTGGATGTTTGAGTTTGATCATGAATGTTGAATAAGATTCTATATAGGACATCCATGGAAAATCACATTTATTCTCTCTTCACGCGAAGATGGAATCAACAAATGTTATTTATTCTCTTTAACAACTTTGTATTTAAAGCTTATGTTGTTTTAAACTTACAAGATTATTTGTTCTTGCAATGATTCTACTACTTGTCATTATATAACACATGATTTCTACACATTATATTTGAAATATTTATATTTGAATACCCTAAAGTTTTTAAGACATCATTTATGGGTGTGTGTGTGTGTGTATGTGTGTGTGTGTGTGTATTGTATATATATATATATGTGTGTGTGTGTATGTGTCATGATGTTAGCCCACTGAAATTGTTTAGATTAGAGCCTCCTGTAGTATTATACATTGACACAAAGTTTGTCATTTTGTAGACTCTAGAATGGCTGACAGTATTATAGGTGCCAGACGACACCCGTTGCACCTTGTGTGTATAAACCTCAACTACTCAACAAATAATAGAGAAATTTATGGTGTGGTACATAATTAGGAATTACAATTTTAAACTTGTAAAACATATCAAGTTCTTAATAACAAACACTAATTTTTTTTTGTAAACTACATTTCTATAAGGAGTCTACAACACTTCTTCAAAAATTCACTAAAAATATCGAAATCTTGTTGCTGTTGATGACGAGCTGGTTGTTAATACTTATTACACTTTTGCTATTACTTGCGACCAGACTTTTTGTTAACTAAAGGTTGTTAAATTGTTAACTTACACTTGAAGGAAATGTTTTCGTCTTACGACTTCTTCAGCCTCGTATTTTTGCCGCTAGGAATGTTGCAGTTGTGCTTCCTCGGTACCATTTTTTTGAAAGTTAGAAGTGATGTGATCGAAGAGTATGTGTGATCTATGCTGTGTTTGTTCATTTAGGATGTCATTTTTATATGTGTTGCTATGTCTATATATTTCATACTGTTCTAGTGTGTTTAATTTATGGCCTTTGTTGCATGTGTGGAGGATGCTTATGTTATTTTCCATACTTTTGCATTAGTGTTTAGTGTCCATGATGTGATTTGCGAAGGTAGATTGAATAGAGTGTGCTTTTGTGTTTTTTATATCTTTCGGCAAAAGATCTGCTGGAAAACATTTAACTCCAGCTACAGTGATTTCATGATGGATAGATAGAAACCATACCTAGTCCATTACAGCACTCTTTGTGAGTTTTATTTCCAAAATTTGCAGTTATCACTAAATAATGTTAGGCACATTGAAGACTTTTACAGACATTGTACATGAAAATTGAATAACACTCTCAGTTTTCTGTCAACTCATTTCATAGGAGAACTATCTTGAATTTATAATATTTGAATTTCTATATGACTGTGAAATTTGTTACAAAACTGGCTAAATTAAAGCAATTATTTTAGCAGATAAGAGATTTTTCTATGTTCAAGCTTTCAGGGGATTAATCTACGAGATCCCTGTCACTGTACTCCTGATTGAACTTAGGTAGGTATAGAATTTATAAAACAAAACTAAGAGATGATAAAATTTATTTGGCACTAAATATGCACTGATCTCTTACATTCTAAAACAACATTATACATGAAGCAGATAATCTTTCGAAAACTTGCAATTTAGATTTTAGATCTGGAAGTATTCTTTGTACAATTACTATTTTTACGTCAGAGAAAAGACAAATGAAAAGGATTTAAAAGTTTTCATGTAAAAGGCTTATTCATTATCTAAGCAAAACAATAAACTTACAAATGCTGTACAGTAGACTATGAGAACTATTTTCATTTATTTGAAATTAGTTTTTACAAATAAGTAAAAATTAAAGTAAACTTTATCACTTAGTATATAATATTACCTTTCAATTTCTTTTTCTTTTTTCACTGAAACCTATAAAATTTCTTTAAAATATTTCACTATTTTTATGACTAACAAGTTTTTTTTATAAAATCTTTGTTACTAATTACCTAAAAGAAACTTAACGTTTTTGTTATTTAAAAACTTGAATAACTCTGTCATTTCATTGCTTACAAGCAAATGAAAACACATGGTTAAATAAGTTTCTTGATATTTCAAAAAAAAATAATAGTGTCCAATCCAGTTGAAAATTCTACAATATTTAGAACAGCAAATGTTGTCCTCACTAAATAATCCCGAGGAGTTATAAGACTCTTTGAATATATTGCTTATAATATTTTTAAAAATGTATTTGCTAGTTAAGATATATAATGAATATGGATTGATTATGTTCATAACTGATTACGAACTATTATTTTCTACCTAATTAGCCACATAATGAAATACAATTGTTACAAATAAGACAGTTTAACAAGCTATGTTTAAATACTACTGTAGAATGTGTAAAACCAGTAAATAAATATTAAAAGTATTGTGAAATTAGATTTTTGTTTAGTACCACATGCAAACAGAAACTCATTTCCAATTAACTTCTAATTGCTTCTTGTAAATGATCAAACTGCTATTATAAATACATACAGAATTTTTTTTATTGCTATTCTTCTTCAACTTTTAATTCTCTAATCTTAGTTTCTTGGTTTTGAAACAAATCCCTTATATCTTTTAAAAAAGGGATGAATCTGTCATTGGCATATAATAACTTTTTCTTATGAAAGTATAAAAATGTGTAAAGGCTCATGTATGAGTTACTTTTGACATGTGCTGCTTTCAAAGACCTCCACATTCGAAACAAGTTCAGTAAATGTATGTCTGGATCTCTTTTTGAAATGCTCCGAGGACAGTTTTCTACAGACTCACATGTATATCCAAGTATTTTTAATTCTTCACAGAAGCTGTAACTACTTATAATTTTTGTTTTTGGTAAAACAAAATCCTCAATCTTCTGTAAAATAATTTCTTTTTTTGTACTGTCTATATATAAAGCAAAACACTGTTTTGAATTTCTATCGATCCCACCAACTATAATGGTCTTTGCCCCATTTGATGATAGAACAATATGACCAACTTCAACTATATGACCTTTACCTCCAATTTTTTCTTGATTCTTCATATAACTTAACAGACAGACTTCTCTGCAATGGTTGTACCATTTAATAGTTTTTTCAATACTCATCTAAAAACAAAAATAAAGTAATTTTGTAATAAAAGAATCTAAAAAAAGTAGTCGATTTATAGAATTATTTTAATGGTCCATTGTTACAATAGTGAATCAGCTAATGTGTGGAACTTTCTACCTGTAAAATAATAATTATTAATTACTATTTAAATTTGTTGAAAAGAAATAAAGGTAAAATTGAAATATTAGTTAGGCCAGGCAGTGTGCCCGATTAGGGATTAACCTTTGCTTTGCAAATAAACTCAGATAATAAAGTACTTATTTATTAAAGTAGAGGGTCGAAAATCCAGATCAATTGGCACCAAGACCAATCTGAACTACTGATTTATCCAGATTGTCAAAGGATCTTTAAACTACTGTGTATTATTGATATTTCACAAACTTTAATCTATTATAATGCTTAGAGTACCGTGTAGGTTTGAGTTAAACCAGGAAAACAAAATAGAGTCAGAGGGCTTTAAAACTACAAAAGAATGTAGTGAAAGAACATATAATGTACATAGTAATGGATAGCACAGAAAACAAAAAAAACATACCTGTACAAACCTATTAAATGAAAAAGCTCGTTATTGTTTTTTGAACAAAAGTAAAAAATTACAAAATATTTCATTATATATGAATAATAATATTAAAAGAATATTATATAAAAAATTATTTAAAGATTGAATTTAATAACAAATTTTGCTATTTTGCTGATTGGTTACAATACACGTTATTGGTTAGGGTGCAGAGCATACAAAATCTAAACCAATTTAAATAATTTAAATATACTGTATGTTGTGATTTAAATTTATTTATGATGCATTTTTCAGGAATGGTGTATCTTCTTTGCATTTATAATCAAAGAAAACAAATGGTTATATTTATTATAACCTATTCTGGTCTTAAATATATAAAATGAAAAAATTTTGTCCTGCAACCTTTTTAATTTTTTTACCAATAGCCAACTTTATAAGATACCTTATGCAAAACCAAGCTTAACTTTGAATTTTCAGTTTTTATTTTGAACAATAGTTTAAAATATTTTTCTCCAACATTGGGTCTCATGATTCCTTAAACCGAATAAATTGTGAGGAATTTTAAAAAGTTTGTATGCAAACAAAACTTTTGAAAATAGTTGGAAGGTTTCTTTTTTAACAAAAGGCATATAGTTTATTTCTTTTTAAATTTAGCTTTAATTTTTAACACAGATCAAAAACATCTTAGTTTTGTTTTTGCATTTCAACCGCACTGCAGTTTTAAGTAAGACATAAAAATTTTTCAGTGGCACTTTTATCAAAGATAATTGTTAATTTGGTGGAGTTAATGGTAAAGTCTGTAAGTAACGAAAAGCTATTTTTACCGGAGAGCTACAAAACACTTTCTTCAGATGTTATAAAGAGTGGTGTAATAGAGACATAAATCCAATGATAAGCAAAACTACAACTAAATTATTGTATTCAATAAAATTTAAAATGATAGAAAGAAACTGCTATATACCTAATTTTTTATTAACTCAGATACAAATTTTATACGTCGTCAGAATCTTCATTTGAACTACAACAATGTTCACCACATATGTTCCTATAAAGTTCTCAATATTTAGGATCTAATTCAGTCAAACAAAGTAGGCCCTTTTTTAGTAATTTTTTTCTGTCCTACACAATCCAAAGATGTCCAATAATCAAAGACAAATTAATAATTTTGTTTTAACACGTTAAAGTCATTCCAATTGTTTATTTCAATAAGTACATATTTTATTTCAACTTTCCCAGAATGAACACTCACGACATGCAAATGAGAAATGTTACTTCCTTGAAGATGTTCAGTTTTAATGAACTCTGGCTAAAGCACCAAAGTAAAAATATAATCACTTTTGAACAACTTAATCACTTCAAAAAGATTTTGTAGCCTTGCCCTTTTAACGATTCTTCTCAGCTCTTTTGGAATTCCAATACAGCAAAGAGTTAAACACAATGTGAGTATGACATTGGCAGTTCATTCTTTACTGGATTGCTCAGCTGTTATTTACGCTACTAGCCGAATCTTCCAACGTCTCTACAAACTAAAATAGGTTTTACTGGCATGTATAGATATTACCAGGTTACCAATCTTTTGAACAAACAGTACCTATTTTAATTTATCATGGCGTTTAGAGCCTTACCATTTACACTCCTCAATTATTGTAAAGGAAATGCAGTTTAATTTTTTACAAAAAATCAATAGTAATGGATGAAAGCAATAATTGTTGTAATTTTACCAACTAACCAGCATCAAGTAATAACTCATGTCCAAATTTATGGAATATAAATACATTATACTGTGAAGGACAATAATTAATGCACCACTCTACTAGAAGTCGTATCATATTTATTTTTGTACTAATCTCTAGGACAACCATATATACACATCCAACTCTGTTGTAGACAACCTTATAAGATGGTGAACTTAAGTGTCAGAGAGCCTATTTCTATTTTGTTTTTAATAAACTTCATAGTTGAAAAGACACTTTCATATATGCTGGTACTTCCAAATATTTTCAGAATAAAATTTTGTGAGCCTGGAAATTTATCTTAGAGCAACAATATGTACCTTTTTCATTTCAAATCTGAAGAAATAGATTAATTAGTTCAAGTTGCAAATGGGGTTCTTGCTCTTCAATTTCAATGCTGAACAGTGATGCACGTGGTTTCAACTTGTCACATTCACCAAACTGACTTTAAACTGTTCAATTATTTCTTGAATTTCAGAACTAAAATCAGTAATTTCAAATCTTAACCTTTGTCATTGAATTCTTGTAACATTTATTGCTAGCTAGGAATTTATTATATCAATTCAGTTTTCTCTAAAGAGTGCTTAAAAATCATTAACTCATTATCAAATTAAATTACCACAGCCACCATGTCTTGTATGAACTTGTGTCACTTTAAAGTTAAAGATTGAAGTTATTCTGATGAGTCAATTTTTTTGCTGCTATGAAAATTCTATTTGTAAATTTTTTTTCTAAGTATGCAGTACCAATCTTTTCATAGGATTTATCAATCTTGCTTCTGATTGCAATAAACCTAAGCTTTTAATGCTTTTGGCCTACAAGCTTGCTATAACCTAAGCCTATAAGCTTTTATAAAACATTATTCTTATCAAATGCATTAACTCCATCACAACCAATTCCACAACTAATATTCCATAAATTTTAAAAAATTCATTAGCAAAACTTTTCCATTCCAATGACATTCAAAATTCCAAAAACGTTCTATATCACTTTTTTTCAAAATTGTCTCATTTTATCAAGGAATTATTTGTGCACTCAACAATTAGTTATTATTTCATCATTCAAGTTAGCAAATAGGGACATTTACATTGTTTACACTGTGTGCCAAACACAGTGTATGGAAGGCATATATTAAATTGGAGCATGCATTCATGGAGATCTCGGTGAATATAAGACTAGGAGTTTAAAATATCAATGAGTTGGTTTTGGCTGTTTATGCCTCTCAAGATAAAACTTACATGTATCAAGATGAGATTTTCATGAGAGTTCTATCCCTTGTTATTTCTTTCTTTTGTATGTTTTTTAGCTGCCTTACAAAAATTATTGTTATCATTTACATATAGACTTTTTCTTGCAAAACACTTACATGAAAAGTTGTTTGAATTAACCTTAATTTAAGCATAATAATAGTCAACTCTTATTTTCGGAGGACTGGAAAGATATGGAGGGGCCTGGCGCACACAGTGCTAATACCACATAGCCTACCTAGAGTGGAAGCTGTTGTCAGATTCAGAATGCTTACGGGCCATGACTATCTGCAAGCCCACGTATATAAAATAGGAGTAGCAGCCTCAGATATTTACCCTTTGTGCAACTGTCAAAAGATGGACACTCCACATCTTCGGAATTGCACAGCATTGCAAGATGAGGAAGACAGAAGCCAGCATTGTCTGTACTGTGAGGCAAGGAGGAGAATGGCAGAAGTGCCCAGATCTGGCATTGGATAAAGTAAAGTAAGTACTCAACTCTTAACATTATAATTATAATTGAATAATCATAACTCTTATTTATAAACAATAAAAAAACTTATTTTTAAAAGACAAATTTGGTGTCGCAGATTACAGTGGGGATCTAGGTTTAACAGAAGTACCAGACAAATACATTTTTGCAAGCAAGAATTTCAAGATTGTGTCATTACATGAGCAAGCAAGGAAAGTAGCTGTTCAAAGTCGAGCATATTGCATAGTAGTGGAGATCGGAGCTATATGGTGCACGGGTAAGGTGGCACAGTGCTGGTAAATTTTCTTCTGCTGGGATGATAGCCCTGTGAATCACGTCACGTGATGTTCCTGCCACGAGGCAGTAGGCCATATAATATTGAATAGTTTAGTGAGGTCTGTCTGTCAAGTTTAGTGCCAATTATTATTATTTTTACTCAAGGAAGTAAATTTTTATATCATTACTCTTTTGTATTCATAAAAATCACTGTTAGTGACAAATAAGAAAACAATATACCTATGGTTTCTGAGTATTTTATGCTACAAAGTAATAGTTTTGTTTTGGTGGTGCGCCAATAATTGTTGGTCCTTCTGTAACAAATTTTCAAAATGGCTAGATGGGGCAGGGTGGCACACAAACCCAGGGCTAAGTGGCGGATGCACCATTTTGCCCCAAATTGATTAATCTTTTGGTGTTACAATAGCAGTAGAATTTATTTCATAAATAAAGGCTAATTAATGTAGGCGATAAGTAATTATAAAAGGAAAAATAATTCGGTCTTACATCTTTTTCAAGAAAGTTATTTCATGTTGTTTTACGTGACTGATAGGCTTCGCTCCAACAGTGCTTGGGGCAACAAAGAAACTGAGAGTATCTATTCTACAGTTGTTACAAAACCTACTATACACCATACAGTACTAGGAATAGATCCAGGTTGTTCTACCTCTCTCTCTTCAGAACCTACGGCACCAAAATCTAACACACTTGCTACAGTAAGAATCACTCCAGAACAAATCCGGCTTTATCCAAAAGCAGGAAAAAGAAAATTAGGCACAAAAGGAAAAGTTAGGAGGCATATTGTCAGATACTTCAGTAAAAAATACCCTAAGGGCAGAAAAAGAAGCGGCTAAGAAACAGAATATTGTCAGAAAACCAAAGTCGAAAGGGTTGACCAAACAAGCTAAAACCAATTAGAAACAGAAACTAGTGAAAGGAAAAGAAATGAGGTAAGAAAACGAAGAAGAAAAAATCTTTTTGTCTATACTGCTTATCACCGTTTAGTAAAAGTAACCTCGATGATCAGTGTATCCAGTTTACTTTCTATTAGCCATCTTATCCCACATATTGAGCCACTTTACCCTGCACACCAGGTAAGATGGCCCACTTGCATTCTGCCTAAATTAGGCAAAAAATTCTACTTTTATATTATTATAATTAAAAATTGGCTACCATAACTAATATAACAAGTATGGTTTTAAAAATGATTTCTATCTAATATCATGAGTTGTTGAAAAAATACTTCCTTAAAAGTTCGCCACATAACGTCTCCCCTTCTAATGACAATAAAAATCTTATATTAAAGTGATTTTGCTATTTCTGGTATTCACACTAGCATAATCTCTAAAAGTAGGTCAGTTGCCTTATAGTTAAATGGACATTGTAGTTAAAAGTCTGAGAACAATTGTTGTTGCAGTAAAAATTGCCAGTGTTATTGTGTCAAGGCCTAAGTTTAAGGACTTTTCGATATTCATGGAACGAAAGGAGAGTAAACAAAAACAAATTCACATTCATTATGAATGAAGAAAGGGGCTGATGAGGTATAAAGTTTTGCTAGAGTCTTTCCACTCAAGAAAACTTCACTGCTTTTCTATTAGGAGTATTTTGTGACAGTAATTTCAAGGATAATTTTACTATAACATCTAGTGCTTTGAGTGTTCCCAAAGCTACAATTCACGGCAATTACATCTGTAAGTTTTATATTCAAGTAAAAGCAATGGCAATTAAACTTCAATTAAATTTGTAAAACATTAATTGAGATCACAGGCAGCATTATTTGTTTTAGCTGACTGAAACCTGGAAGAACTAGGTGAATTAGTGATTTTTTCTGTTGTCCTAAGCAAGACATAGCTGAAAAATAATGTGATTTACAACTGTGCAACTCTTTCTGAGATGCAAGCTATCATGTTCATACTCTACAAATAACTTCATTAATAAGCCGCATCTATAGATCACTTGCTCTGAGAAACAGGCAGCCTAGAATCCTAAAGTATTTAACTTATGGAAGATGAGGTTTTCTCTGAACAGATTGATAGTAGGCCCTAAGATAATTGTGAAGTTGAAATTAGAGCCAAATGACTACAATAAAAAAAAGCTAATGAAATGGCTAATAAGTTATTAAGGGAAAATGATTTTTAAATTATAAGGTGAATCAACTCAGGCTATAAAATAACTTGCTCAGTCACAAAAAGGCAAGTCGTATGAGTATTTATTCATGATCCTCAAACAAACTAAAATACTGGGAAATATCCCTGGCAGGGTCATGTTCAGGAAACTAAATATTTAAATGATTTTTAAGTACAATAATGCACGTAGTATGAGTGTCTGAGTAATCATAAGGGTAAAATATCCGCTTTTACTTTTGCCTTTAAACTTATTTGAGCATGTTTAATATATTATTCTCAAATTACTCCTAATTACTAACTAAAAACTGGATTCTTAGTTATCACCAACCTGCAAGGATGTGATGCAAAAGAATAATGTCATGAAGAACTATTAACAAAGCATTTACATATAAATATATATCTCATTATTACAGAAAAAACGGGAAATTCATCTATAAACAGATGTGGAAAGCTGTACACTAATTTCTGAAGGAATATCCAAGCTATAAGATCATCATTCAAATCATCTATCACAATGGGTATTTGTCATTTATAGAGAGTATGGATTTCTAACATCTGATTAGGTTTGAAAGGTTCTTGATTAATTTTGGATCAAGTTTATATTAGTTTTCACTAAACAATTATAAATATTAGTGAAAACTAGTAACTCACGTGAAGATGGAATCAACAAATATTAAATCTTTATTGGTTCAAAAATGACTCACTTTGGTTTAGGTGTACAAAGTGAAAGTTAATATTTATTGTTAAGAGTAATAGACTAGTGAGAAGAAAATAAGAGATATTTTAATAGATTAGGCCTTTTCATTGCATAGCTTATGTAGGTTATGTGTTCTAAATATAGGACATTTACATATTTGCATTGACAATATATGCATTCATTGTATATGAGTATAAATAAAACAAAATACTGTCTGCAAATGTTTAACATTTACAGTAGGCTTAATAAAAATATGATATATGGGGCCATTTGATTTATAATAAAATTCAAACCATTCAATATTTTACATAATACGGCATATTATGCTGCCAAAGATAACTACATATTTTTGATCCTATATTTTAAAATTGTTTAATCAAACGTGCAAATTTTAAACCTAATCCTAGAAGAATTAGTAGGCTACATTCCTTTAGACCCAATTTCTGGAAATAAATAGGTTTATTACCTCTGACTGCACAGCTGCTTCTTCAATAGATGATTCTAAGAGAAACTCATAAATCACTTTATAAACCTGACTAATCAACGTCATGCTTTCTTTTTCAAAAAAAGTATCTTTTATAATATTACTTTTATCATTACACTTTTTACACTTGAAGCAGTAAGGTATGCCATTTAAACAATTTCCTGAATCTTTGATCCACACACAACTTTTTTTTGTTAAACAGCGCAAACAATCTTTGGTTTTTGTTTTTTTAACCAATCCCTGTTTAATGGAGAATTTCACTGCCTTTTCTTCAGTCTGAATTAACTCAGCCAAGTCGCACAGTTTCATTTTATAATGTTATACTTTAACGAAAATGTATCTTATCTCCTGCCTTAATCATACAGAGGGACAGAGAAAATAATTAACTAAACCAAACCATAGGCAACGGTACTGTTTTAGAGACGCTGTCTAATTTATATGATTCATAAGGCCTTTGCAGTTCTCTATTACAGCAACTTACAATAGGCCTACTACTAGGTTTACTGACAAGTTATGTGTGATATAGATTCACAAGAAAATATGTTATGTAATTGGTATAGTAGCCTATAGTTAGATTGTGTTGTTTATAAAATGTGTTGTTGATTTCAACAAACTGTTTTGTCATCGATAAAAATTAAGGAGTTTATTTAAAAATCTACTAAGACTGCCGTAATCATTAATGTGTCCAAATAGGAACGCAAAAGTACAAACTCTTGTTTTACTATCCTTTTATAACCTTCGATAAATCCCATCAACGTTATGGCTATGTTAAAGTCTTTGTAATCCCTGGAAAAATAAAAATAGAAAAATTTAGTCTATTACGTTCCACGGGAGGTCTATAATCTCCTAACCAGAAGGTACCTGCGGATAAAATCTGTGCAAGCAGGCTTGTATCGCCCTAGGCGGCCTAAAATTTCAGGAGTGGGTAACATAAATGAGGATTTAACAATAAATAATTAAAGTTTAGTACTTCTCCGCTCGTACTAATGCAGACGAATTACGAAATCGTCAAAACAAAAGAATACATACAAAACCATTGTTACTTTTATTCAACTACTTTTCCATGAATTCTGTGTAAAATTGACATCGTTTTAGCCTATTTACAAATCCCAGTCATTATTAAAACATTAGAAAACAAAATAATTTATTATAAAATTATTAACAAAAATACATTACCGATGTTCTTACCCGGGAGACTGAAGGCACTTTAAAGAAGGAAAACATTTGCTTTCTCCTAGGGTTCCAAAAACCCTGGAGTCGGCCTTGCGTGTATAATATGACATTGGGCACCGTTTTGAAACGACCCTGCACCTATATTACCGTTCACGTTAACCCTGATGGTATCGACAGGCAGATTAGAAGCGTGTTGGGCTACTGTTTACCTTTAATTCCTTCTTTATCGAAAACCAACAGTGAGTGCGAGCTCTTTATTTCTATTTTCAACATTTTATTGTTTGATATCAAAAATAAAAAGGCATTCAGAATGAGAGTGTGTTTAATAACTAAACTTCTCACTAACGATAATTTCGTACGATCCGTTTGGCAATGAAACCACGTGAACATCATTTTCATCGCCCTATTGGTAATGATTATTAACACCTTCAACGGCAATACGTACCTAGTTGCGTGGTCAAAATTGATCAAACCAAATTACCATTCACTGTTAAATATGTTTATGGGCGAGAACAGCCACAAGGCAAAATAGCGTTATGACCTGTTTCAACTGTCCTCATGGTGTGAGAAACTCAAGAACGACTGCGTGTTCTTTCTAATACCTCTTGTAACTATGGTAAACTCACCTAATCTCGTCAAAGTGCCTAGTTAGCTCAATTGACGAACTATCATAATACTATAAACAATGTCCTCTTGTTTTGTAATACTACCAATGCGTAATAGGACCCGATATTCTGTTTAAAATCACAATAGCCGATTCGTGTGTTAAAGCCCTTGTCAGTAATGTATCTCTCACGAGTACGCCTCTGAACAACGGCCCTCTTAATGACACAGCCTCTTATCTTACCAATTCTACATTAGTCAATAGTTTAGTAGGTATAAAATCAATCGGTTTTTATTTTGTACACCTTCTCTATTTGCGCTCCTGTTCCTTGTAGAGTTTCAGATAAAGCCCTTTGCCCATTACCCTGAGACTGTCTAGCATTACGGCTCATGACGGTCAATTACGAGACTATTTTTAAAAAAATATTTTTCAAGGTTCAATACAAACTGCGGAGTTGTGTTGTCTCCATTTATTGGTCAAATTTTCAAAGCATCGAAAATAACCTTTTCATTCGCATTAGTCTTTAAGAAATTAAATATACACAAAGACACTGTTATAGTTTGTTAGAAGGTAAAGATTCCCATATTTATATCTAAAACCGACTCGCAAATCCTTTGGTTATCTCAAACTCACCCAACTACGTAGAAATAAACCGGTGTATTTACGTTCGTCGTATCTCAACACTGTTACCTGTAGGTTCTTTTAAAGGGCAATAGTTTTACCCAAATGATTACTGAAAATAGCGTTAACCGGTCCTACATGTCGTGCAATCCGATCCTTCAACGCTCAAATACTGAGTTGTTCTGCTACAGCACGCAATGGACAACACAACACCGCCGGGCAATTGGTAAAGGCTACTGCGCCTACTACAGCTATGGTTTAAAACCGGGGCCTCCAACCTACGGCCCTCGGGCCATATCCACCCTGCGAACAGATATTTCCGGCCCTCGGGCCATATCCACCCTGCGAACAGATATTTCCGGCCCTCGGGCCATATCCACCCTGCGAACAGATATTTCCGGCCCTCGGGCCATATCCACCCTGCGAACAGATATTTCCGGCCCTCGGGCCATATCCACCCTGCGAACAGATATTTCCGGCCCTCGGGCCATATCCACCCTGAGAACAGATATTTAAGGCCCTCGGGCCATATCCACCCTGAGAACAGATATTTCCGGCCCTCGGGCCATATCCACCCTGCGAACAGACTATTTCCGGCCCTCGGGCCATATCCACCCTTAGAACAGATATTTCCGGCCCTCGGGCCATATCCACCCTGCGAACAGACTATTTCCGGCCCTCGGGCCCTACCCTGCGAACAGACTATTTCCGGCCCTCGGGCCATATCCACCCTTAGAACAGATATTTCCGGCCCTCGGGCCATATCCACCCTGCGAACAGAATATTTCCGGCCCTCGGGCCATATCCACCCTGAGAACAGACTATTTCCGGCCCTCGGGCCATATCCACCCTGCGAACAGACTATTTCCGGCCCTCGGGCCATATCCACCCTGCGAACAGACTATTTACGGCCCTCGGGCCATATCCACCCTGCGAACAGACTATTTCCGGCCCTCGGGCCATATCCACCCTGCGAACAGACTATATCCGGCCCTCGGGCCATATCCACCCTAAGAACAGATATTTCCGGCCCTCGGGCTATATCCACCCTGCGAACAGACTATTTCCGGCCCTCGGGCCATATCCATCCTGCGAACAGATATTTCCGGCCCTCGGGCCATATCCACCCTGCGAACAGACTATTTCCGGCCCTCGGGCCATATCCACCCTGCGAAGAGATATTTCCGGCCCTCGGGCCATATCCACACTGCGAACAGACTATTTCCGGCCCTCGGGCCATATCCACCCTGCGAACAGACTATTTCCGGCCCTCGGGCCATATCCACCCTTAGAACAGATATTTCCGGCCCTCGGGCCATATCCACCCTGCGAACAGAATATTTCCGGCCCTCGGGCCATATCCACCCTGAGAACAGACTATTTCCGGCCCTCGGGCCATATCCACCCTGCGAACAGACTATTTCCGGCCCTCGGGCCATATCCACCCTGCGAACAGACTATTTCCGGCCCTCGGGCCATATCCACCCTGCGAACAGACTATTTCCGGCCCTCGGGCCATATCCACCCTGCGAACAGACTATATCCGGCCCTCGGGCCATATCCACCCTAAGAACAGATATTTCCGGCCCTCGGGCTATATCCACCCTGCGAACAGACTATTTCCGGCCCTCGGGCCATATCCATCCTGCGAACAGATATCTCCGGCCCTCGGGCCATATCCACCCTGCGAACAGATATTTCCGGCCCTCGGGCCATATCCACACTGCGAACAGACTATTTCCGGCCCTCGGGCCATATCCACCCTGCGAACAGACTATTTCCGGCCCTCGGGCCATATCCACCCTTAGAACAGATATTTCCGGCCCTCGGGCCATATCCACCCTGCGAACAGACTATTTCCGGCCCTCGGGCCATATCCACCCTGCGAACAGATACTTCCGGCCCGAGGAAAACTCATACTGAACAAAAATAAATATAATAATATTTTGTAATAGATTTCCTAAACGCAAAAGTCAAAATAGTTAACATCTCACCAAAAATTAGTTTTTAATAAACAAACACACTAGTTCACAACAGGCTAGTTTCGGCGACGATGTCACCTTCCTCAGTGCTTGGCTACTACTACTTCGAGTCGTAACTAAATATATTTCCTTGTATGCACTTTTACCATTTAACATGAGTACAGTACTCGTCCCTCACTTGCCACTTCTTTTCTCTATAAGTGTAAAACTAGCTGTAAACAAGTAAAAAACTAAGCAAGAAAATCTCAAAACCGCCACTGAGCTCTTGATTGAAAAAACGTCGTGGGTGTATGGGGGGGGGGCGCTAAACTTTCTGCCTTGAAATATTGCCTTTCCTCCAAATGTGGTCCTTGAGTATAAAAGGGTGGAGGCCCCTGTTTTAAACTATGGCTATAAATATTTGCACGCTGAAATGATTTCAGGTTTTGGCTTACCTTCCCTCTAATCCAGATCCAAATGCAATTTCCGTAAATACTGTTCATGTCATAACACAAGGTCCAATTCAGTCGTGATTGGAGATGTTGCTTAGAGTAGAACGAGATGAGGACTTAAGAGTGGCGGTTGTGGGAGTGAAAATCATCCGCCGAAAGATCTAAATAGTACATAGGCCTACTGAATATATTTCGAGCATTTGTATACAGAAACATAGGAGAATTTTTATTTTTATAATTATGACCCAATCCCAGAGGGTGGCCTATTTTATGTACCAGAATACCGTAGAAAGTTTCCCAGCCATTGTTGGCTCCAGACTATGCTTACTCATTCTTCGTCGTCAAAGTAAATTTCGACTTGAATCGCGTATGAGGCAAAACCATGCGCAAAAACGCACCCATGGAAGTCATATTTACTATTACTAATCATCCCAACCGATAGTAATACATGTTCGGTATATTCTAAATAGTAACAGGATGTTTGATTAATCCTAATTAGGTATAAAAGTCAACAGGATACAGGCCTATATCTGATCCATAGATTGAATGCGTAGCTAGCAGTATTTAAATATTTTTGAATACTGCACAAATAAACTGCCATCAAATTTAAGAACATTTGCTTAACTGATAAACTTTCTCAAGTGATCTCGTATTAACAATAACTTTATCGTAATACCGGTAGCTACATCTAATCGATAGACCTGTCCATGAATGGCTTCAAATTACTTTATCACTTACACTAAAATTACTACATAGATAACCTTAACGACTTATTAGACATGCGCATAGATCTAGCATTCTAGTATCTTTTTTCATCTTTATACATCCGAATGGATAATTTTTGGTATCTAAAGCGTTACTATTGACTCGTGTTCTATCCTCGTTTAATTGTCGCAAGTAGACACAATCATTGTCTTACAAGTAATATATTTGTATATTTTTAGCACCGAATGTGTCTCTACCCCCTCTCTTCATTAAGGAGTGTTGTCAATCATCTAATCCATGGTAACCACATCTCCGTTGAACTTTGCTTGGCCGATATTAATGATATGTTTATTTTTCTAATTCCAACTGTCGTCATTTTTCTCTAAACCTATGGTTTTCTGATCGATTAAGGATTCGTAGTATTCTTTCTTCACCACATCGTTGTTGTGTGCCTCGCCTGTCTAAAGCCATGCCTTTAGCCTTTAGAATGGTACTGTAATTATTTACTCAACCATCGAATCTCGATTATTTACTGCATATTGGCAGCATCGCTATCGGAAATAGGATCGCCTACAATTCGTAAACAATTACTAGAAATATTTTAATCACTTTCTGGGGTTATAAGATTATTTTACACTATCTACGGTGCTTCCGAATAACGACCAAACTTATTAACGCTCATCGTGTAAATGTTCTTTTTTTCATCGCCCTTAAAACAGTAAAAAAAATTTAAGTAAATTAATTCCTACTTAAATCAAAAACAAAGAAAAATTATATTTTAGTTTATTTTTAATAAATTCCATTTATTAGCTCACACTCTCCTGAGGCCTATATTTTCTACAGCAAGAAAAACCTGACTCAGTGAATCATCAAACACTAACTCTAAGAACCAATGCCTCATCAAACAAATTGCAGACGGTGATCTCAGAAAGCAGATGGGACTAAATAAACTCAGCCTCTGATGAAGTAAACTAATGCCTCAACAACCCAGCGTCCTATAAATACGTCAGCATGATTCAAAGATGTCCCACACAAAGATAAAAAGAATATATATATATATATATATATATATATATATATATATATATATATATATATATATATATATATATATATATATATATATATATATATATATAAGATGTCCCACACTCTTTCTTCTTCAAAAATAAATTCGGTAAAGCATATTAAATATGTTCTGCCAGACATTTCACATTTAAAATATAAAGTTCATTATGAAAAATATGAAAATTTCGCAGTGTGTCAGACTCGAAATAATACTTCCCAATCAAACTGTTCTAATATGCTTGAAAAGGACCATTCAAGCTCCTGAAAAAATAACTATTATACTATTAAATGTAGTATCTTCTTTTGTAAATATTAACCTAAAAACAAAAATACATTATGTGACAAATTAAAAAATATATAATGCAAGGCCTCTTTATAGGATGATGGGTGTTAATGGGTGAAGTGCTACTTTGTGTTTTTTTATTACTTTAAAATGAATAAAATAAGCAAGTAAATAAAAAGTTGCTATGTAATCATTATTTTTTTTATTAAAGCAATTTGATACGATTCATTGGTGAATAGAAAGCAATAGTGAGTTTGTCATTGAACTTTATCTTCCTGAAGTACATGGATTAATATTTCCCTATAACATGAGATTGATAATTTTTTTAAAGTTTGTAAATAATCAATATTTATAATATCATTGATTTTCTGTCAATGACTTTTGATGAATTTTCAAATAAAAGCCCTGTAATCCAACAACTTGGTAAAAATATAATTAAAACAGGTTTTTATTAAAATTTACTGAGACCAAACATTTTTGAAATACCATCTGTATCTCTAGCAGACAATGTTAGTCATTTTAAAATTTATAATATGGTTTTCTTCTGTTTGAAATTTCAAGAACAACATTTTCGAAGCTACTGGTTTCACTGTGTAATAACAGAGCTCTCAGACAGAACAGGATGGATTTAGGCCTGATCAGGACCAAGTCCAGAGTATGAAGTCTGGCCCTTAGGTAAACCGGAGTGCGGTGGATAAAGGGCTGATTGCACTACCTGAACCATACAAATTGTACAGGATGCATAAGGTATAGAAAACCTATGGCCGTTTAGAAGGTTTTACTAGTCCCGAGTAATTCTGAAAGAGTGGTTGAAACCATACTGTCTTGTCGCAGGGGTGAATTGGTCACTAGTCCAGGCCTTGCAATAAGGTTGAAAGACTCTTGCAGACCTGTATCAAGGGTTGTGACACCAAGATCCTGTCTTAGGCCTGACACGTGGCAGGAGGCTTAAGTTTGAGGTTGGATTCATGGGAGCATGGTTTCAACATGCTGGACTGGAGAGTCTCCTCACTAAAGACTATTTTTGTGTTCTTCAACGACAAGCTTGAGTGGCGAGACAGGTACCCCTGGACATCCTCTTCCTTTTTCATATCTTTCTTTCTTCTTCACTTTCCCACAAAACACACTGGCTAATGTGTAGTAATCAATTAACATTACAGACCTTTTATAATAGGTCTTCAACACAATAGTGATATTTTAAAAATATGTGGACAATATCGAGTTACTTTTCAAAGCTTTTTCTTAGATGAAAATTTCATAAACAATAAATTCAATACCGGAATATGGAAATTGTTACTCAATTGTGAAAGATAATACTATTTCTTTAAGTGGCTGTACGTGTAATCTTTAGTACTTTAAGCAAATAGGATTAATCTTTTACTTTTGTTGAGGATTTGGGTGGGATTATGATTATAAATTATAGCTTTGTATCAGAAGTAAATAAGTCAGATTGATTCTAGCTATGATTTTGATATTGTCTTTTGATTAAATTTATGTCACTTGAATTCAGCTGATAAAACTTTGTATTTGAGGTATGGTTAATTTTATATTTTTATATAGAAGTGTGTGTGTTTTAGTTCTGATATAATTAATGTTTTTAATACACAAGTTTTATGTGTAAAAATAATACTGGTAATTGTTAAACTAAATTTCATTTAGACTACATTTTTACTGTTTTGTTTATTCTTATAGTACCAAATTATCAATAGATTCAAAATGCAATTAATTAGTTATATTTCTTTACATAACTAGAAAGTACCCACAAATAATTTGTTAGGCAAACTACAAAACCCGAAGCCTGGAAGTCTTATGTCTAATATTACTTTTTCTAATTGATTTTTTTCTTTGTATTATGAATTTGATTTTACCTAATTTTGTTGGGAAACAGTAAAATTTTGTTTACTCAGTGACAGTATATTGTAAAGACTTGTTTATACCATTAACATATCTTGTTAAAGTGTAAAAGAATTATTTTTCTCACTGTCAAAGTCTTCCACTGTTCTAGTAAATTACTTGTTATTCAAGACACTTTAGTCCCTGAAAAAAACCTTTGCATAACATCGAACTTCCGGCCTTGAGAGGTATATGACTGATATTTCTATATTTATTACCAAGAGATATAATTCTAGTTTGACACACAGATGAAGGTTTTACATTTACATGAGTGTCAACATTATTTTTAATAAATGGCGGGTTGCCTCGGTAAAAATCAATGTTTCTTTAATATAAAATTCAAACTTTGAAAATTACTCCATTATTTTCCTTGAAACTATGCTGACTTAAAAATTTTATTACAAATTGGTTCTTTTGATAGAGTTACCATGGTCAAATTTGTAATACTTTACAGAACACATTTTCTACTGCATTTTCTATATTGGCCACACACAAAACACTAGTTGAAATTCCATGGCAATAAACTACACTTTCATTTCACTTCATAGTTTGTTATTATCCTGAACTTAGCAACAAGTATACATTTTGAATTTTTTTTTTGTTGCATATTTAGACTTGGGTAAAGTGGACCTTAATTTAATATATCTTGAGTGTTGAAATTTTAGAATTAATTTTGTCCCTTTATCAACTTGGGCTGGTTCTCAATGACAGTTGACTATGAGGCACAACCTAGGGGACAATATTTATTTATATATTTTAAGTGAAGGTGTTAACACCACTTCTCATGGTCTGTGCATATTGATCCTGAGGGTTTCCTAATAGTATTCCACAGCAGAATAAAATTCATTGCCTGGTTTTAAAATCTACTTATCTGGAAAAGTTACATTTTTCATCATGTTAGTTTTTCATGAATTCTGATCCAGTAACAATAAAAAAAAAAAACAATATCAATTCCTAAACAGTGTACTTTATGAGGTGTTTAGAAATGAATATTTATTAAACATTATTGTACCTAAATAATATGATAGGAATATGGATATAGATGGATATAGTCTTATGTAGATTATTTGCTTTGTTGAACTTTAATAATGTAATATATTTAAAAGACGTAATATGAAAATGTACTGTAATTTGTTACAGCAAACTGAAGAAATTTAAATTACAAACTTTGAATGGGTTCAATTACAACCCCAGTAACGCAATACCTTTTGCAATAATAAATTAAATAATGAATGAATATATAAAGCTTGTACATAGATTTTAAGTTTAAATAATGTTTTCCCAATTAGGTAGCACTTTATATTTTATAAGAAAAATATAATACTGTATTACTTTCACAGAAGACTTAGTCATTTAGGCCTTACTGAAGTTTAGATGTTAAGAACTTAAGCTTTAGAGAGTACTGAGTTGCTAGTAACTGTTTTGATTAATTTATTTTTTAAATCAGGGAATTTAGACTTGGTTGATTCCATTGGTATCTATAGATGCAAAGACAAATTTTGTCGTTTGTAAAATAACTTGCTTTTACCATACAAAATTAGTACTCTCTCATAACAATACATTCAATAATTTAAACTGAACTTTTTACCCCTCTTTGTCCTCCAGTTCTTGCATATTTACTTGCTTCTTACATGATTACACTGTTTGCATAGTTACTACAGACAACCAAGAATAATTCTGTGTCTGACACTTTATGCATCTGACACAGGTTAATCCATTACATGTTTAACAAATCCTCTTTATTTATAATATATTCTTCCAAGGATATAAGTGGGAATAATTAAAGTTATGTGTTTTTGTCATCAACATAACAAAGGTTATATTCTTCCTAGGGATTAGTTTTAAAATAATTTTGTACTTATTTAAATCTCTTAGTATTGTTTTTCAAAGTTGTAAATGGAAACAGTTAGAACTTTTGTTTAGAACTTTTTTCAACTTTATAATTAGTTAACATACTATGAAATTAGTACTGAGAAATATGGTTATGCCCCTTGGCATGTAAAAAACAAAGGTATTCTCCGAGATCTAAATAGTCTGACGATACCAGAAGAAATAAAGAAGATGGCGAAAAACACGAAAAGAGACTTCACCTTCATCCAAGTACAGTGGTTCTTCAACTTCTCGATAACCAGTCCATGGTTAGAAGATTGAAGAGAACCAAACCATTTGAGTTAGTGTAGTGTTGTGCTGTGCTAGTTCTAATATAATATGTATTGACAATGTTCAGACAAGAGCTAATGAGTCAATGGACACTTTAGTTATATCAGTATTTAGGTTACGATAATGCAAGGAAAGTTAGTGGTTGGTCTAATAAAACCAGTTTTAATTAGTAAAATTTAAAAACACTTTCATAAAATAAATAAAAATTAAAATGAAATTAAGAACAATTTATTGCTGAATTGTTAATTCTAGGGTATTTAGTAGTCACAGAATGTATGATAAAATAAAAAACTAAAATCAGTTAATTTTATAGTTATTTATATTTTAAAAACCATACAAACCGCACAATACCTTTGACCTTTAAAAAAGATAAATTAATGTAATATGGGCTTTTTTTAATCAATTTATCAATATCTGTTGTTGTAATACACTAAGCAAATGAATTTTTGGATTGGCTTTTAAATTCACCAGAGTTAAAAATTCTTGTTTACATTAGTAAGATATAGCAAATTGTATCAATGATTTAATACTTATTACAATTTGAAAAGTGTTTAACAACCAGCTCGTCAAGAACAACAACAAATTTTTGAAGTTTTAATTCTATTTTTTAAAGTTCTGGATATTCCTTTCCCATTTATAATTTATCAGTAAAAAAATTCATAAACAATAATTTCATTAACTGATCACAGGATATAAGAGGTGAGGCTAGAAAAAAACCAAACTAGCAGCGGTGAAACAATAAAACGAATGCAATAAGGCTGAAAGTCGCCTGACCTGTCACGTGACTCTTGCTTCGCCTACTGCTCGAGTTTCATCTGCCTCCTGCACTCAGTCTGCCCATGGCGTCTGTTCTAAGTAGTTGACGTTTTGTCTGTGCGTCGGAAAAATGTTGAGTGTACAGAAAGAACAGCGTGTTAACATCAAATTTCTTTTCAAACTTGGAAAATCTGCAAGTGAAACGTTTGTAATGTTGCAACAAGTGTACGGCGATGATTGTTTATCGCAAACACAAGGGTTTGAGTGGTTTAAACGATTTAAAGATGGCCGCGAAGACACAAGTGATGACGCTCGCACTGGCAGACCATTGTCAGCAAAAACTGATGCAAACATTGAAAAAACCGGTTAACTTGTTCGAGAAGATCGCCGTTTAACAATCAGAGCAATGTCTGAGTTGACAGGAATTAAGAAAAGTGTTAGGCAGATTCTTCATGAAAGTTTCAACATGAACAAAGTGTGTGCAAAAATGGTTCCAAAGTGTCTCACAATTGAACAGAAGGAACGCCGAAGAATGATTTGTTCTGACACCTAGAAAACATTGAAAGTGATCCCACCTTTTTACAAAATGTTATTACTTGTGATGAATCGTGGTTTTTTACTTACGATCCCGAAACCAAACGCCAATCGATGCATTGGAAATCTCCTGATTCTCCACGACAAAAAAAAAGCACGAATGTCAAAATCGAAATTCAAGGCAATGATGATTGTTTTTTTTTATGTCAAAGGGATTGTACACATTGATTGGGTACCAGAGGGACAAACAGTGAATCAGCATTACTACATTAGCGTCCTGACTACCCTACGTGAGCGAGTACGGAGAAAACGGAACGAAAAAAGACATGGATCCTGCACCAAGACAATGCCCCAGCTCACAATGCATTGTCAGTGAAGACGTTTTTAGCCAATCACGACATTCCCATCTTAGACCATCCACCCTACTCACCTGATTTGGCCCCCTGTGATTTTTTTCTTTTCCCTGAAGTCCAGTCAGCTTTGAAGGGAATTAGATTTGAGAGTGTTGAAGCAGTAAAAGAAAAAGCGACGGAAGTAATGTATGGACTTACCGAAAATGATCTGCAGCATTGCTATGAACAGTGGAAAATTCGTATGGAGCGGTGTATAGACCGAGGAGGAGAGTACATTGAAGGAGATAACATCAAATTGTAAATAATAGAAAATAAAATTTTTGTATAGCATCAGTTCGGGTTTTTTCTAGCCACACCTCGTAACTATAAGTTTATCATTTATATTCAGCTCAGAATTTTTAACAGATTGCTCACTAAACAGATCCAGTACAAACAAACATGAATATAATTTTTGTAGTGTTTAATGGTGAGATAATATGAATAGGGAGAGAGATGAAAAATCCAGTAATGTTTGTCGCCAATGATTGAAACAAACTCTTTAGATTATTTAATGGTATTTTAAGAATATTTAATTGTTTTCTTTCTTGAGTCTTGCATTCCAAAAAGTAAGTTTCTTTGCAAATGAGTAAACAGAATAGTTTTGTGTGATCCTTGTAGGGACATGATGAAGCTATTAAGATGAGTAAAAATGACAGCCAAACACACAAGCTTAACCAACCGCATTTCATCATTTGAAATACTGAAAAAAATCATGTATACTATCAACCAAAAATAGCAACATTTCTTACTTTAATTGAATCAGCCTGCTCAACATGTTACTACAGGATAACTAATGTACTTCCAAGTAGAATAGCAAATGTTTGTTCCTACTTCTTTACATAAGGTTCTAAGTGGCCTACTCTGCAATGGCTGACTCTTAATGACAGTTAGCTATTTTAATAACTTCTTACAAATCTTTGCGCAGTTCATCTGGCATTTTTTATCATATATTTTAATTTTTCAAAGTTTGTGTTGAACTTAATTGTGTTAACTAATGGCCTTTTTTCAGTTACTTACTTGAATGGACCATTTACTTAGCAATTCATTTATGTATTCTCATGTACAAGAATCTATTAATAATTCAGTTATAAACAAAATAATAGCACATAAACAAACACAAAATTTCAAATTAAAATAAATATTGTTTTTTTTTTGTTCATATATTACTTTATTGGAAAAAGTAAAACTGAACAGCATGAGTACTAAAAGCATGAAAAAATAAGGATATATATATATAAAGAACATAAGTCAAAATACAAATACAAGAATTATAATTGAATTTATTATTCTTGTATTTGTATTTTGACTTATGTTCTTTATTAATACACAAGAATACATATTACGATATATATATCGCAACGGAAAAACAATGGATAACGTAAAATATCAAGAATATATATATATATATATATATATATATATATATATATATATATATATATGAATTTTTGACTAGATAGAAGACTGATAGACCTAGTGGCAATAGTCCAAAACTGCAATCTCTTATATATATATATATATATATATATATATATATATATATATATATATATATATATATATCTGTATTTTGTGTTATGTACCTGACAAGTATTGAATATGATAATATATATTTTACTGTTTACTTGTTTTAATTGATTTTTTAAAAATTCTATTGAATGAAATAAGAGCAACAATGTAAAACACTTCTAAATATTTTACAACTAAAGTTGTATAATATTTACAAGTGTTTTAGTGAAAAATAGTAGCTCATGTAAAGATTTCTTCAAGTATGAGAGGAAAATTTGTCAAAATTAGTTCAGATGCATAAAATATTGCTTAGTTGACATTAATTTCTAAGCTTTTGTTTTATCAGTTTTCTCTTGTACTATATCTGATGTAAATTGGTTGCAGTTCAAAAGTATTTCACTTTTACTACCGTTTTAACAATGAGGCTATACTCCTTTATCATCTTTCTTGCTTTTATATCATCAATGAGTTCAAGAAGAATAGATAAATATGGAATGCTTAGACCACCTCCGGCAGATAATATAGATCATTATAAACTGAAGGATGTTAAGGAGGAATGGTTTACTCAAAATTTAGATCACTTCAATCCTACGAAAACTAATACTTTCCAACAGGTAATAAATAATGTATTTTCTGCAAAAATTATATAATATTTTTTAGACACTTTATATACATTAGAACATGGATAATTCGAGCATCTATATTCGAAATTTCAATAATTTTAAGTTTTGGGTTGGTCCCTTAAACTTTGTATGGTCTCAATGTAAAATAATTATAGAATCATAGAATTATAGATCATGATTATAGAAGTTGCATTTCATTAATTCGAAGTTCTTTTTTTGGATATGGGCTCGAATTCTCTGCGTTCAGATCGAGATCACAGTGTTTGGTTTGTGTAGGTAGTTAGTTATCCATCGACGGTCTGCTCAGTCACCAGTTTGTTGTTACAGTAGTGTGCTCTGCTTGTATTTTGAAAGTGATAGTGTTAAGTATTTGCCATGTCTTTGAGTAAACCATGTTTTCTGTATAAAACATTAACATTTAGTGAAAAAGTCGCTGTTCTTTTTGAGGTAGAAAATGGTATTGAAAAGAAAAGTGCCATTGCTAAAACGTATGGGATAGCACACACACTACAGTGACTACATATTTTTAAAAAAGGTGAAAACATCAAAAGGTGATTCGAGTGGAAATAGAAAAGGAACGCAAAAGAGCCAAAGCACCAAATAGCCCTGAAGAGAATGAATGTATGCTAAAGCAGTTTAAGCAAGCTAGGTACATGAACATTCCATTATTCAGCGCCCTTGTTTGAACAAAGGGAGAAGAGTTTGCTTAAAGTTTGAGTAAAAGTGGTACCAAAGCCAGTACTGATTAGATATTTTCAAAGAAAGAAACAACATCACCTATAAGTTTCTTGAATTTTGTAGTCCATTACGTTCGGTGAATCTTACACAAACCTGTAAGTTTGTTTGTGGTGAAAGTACAAGTGTAAATTTAGAATCTGCAAATGTTTGGAAAGACAATGTTTACAAATGATTGAAGAAACCTCAGAAGTCATTTTTAATGTGTACGAAACTAATTTGTTTTATAAATGTACCATGAAAAAAACGTTAACTTTTAAAGGAGATTGCTGCAGTGGGGGGGGGGGGACAGTAGGGAAAGAGTGACTTAATTGATTGGGACCAATATGGATGGCACCAAAAAGTTGCTTTTCCTGATGATAGATGTTTTAAAATCATAAAGTCTAAACTTCTGGAGTATAAAGGAAATAAAAAAGCTTGGAAGACAGCAGAGCTGTTTAAAGAGTGACTTTAAAACCTGATAAAACCTTCCTGAAACAAAACAATCAAATTTTTGAATAATTCTAATTTTTCTATTAGTCCTTTCAGCTTTTAATTATCCAAGTTCTAATGTACCATTTATTTAGACCATATTATTTATAGGTCTTTATATTTCAACAGTAGCTTAGATAAATAGATTTAGTTTGAATTCAGCTTCAAAATTTTAAATTAACCAATATTCATCTGTAAACAGAATGTAAACATCAGACCAAATGAAAACGTTCATAAAGAAAACACTTTTATAATTAAATTATTATTATTTTATGTAGTTTTATAAGTCCAGAACTATTCAGAAAGAATTACTCTCTATTTTTAAAAACGTTACTATTTAAACTCAATTTTAGGACAATGAAAATATTGGAAAAAACCCCCAATACCACAAAAATAACAAATAAAACAAGTTACTTAAGATTAAACCCTTACGTACATTTTGATGACCATGTCATCATCATCAGAGGGTCTTATTACAAAATTATAATCTAGCAAACAAGAAGTTACAAACTTGAGTGATTGTTATTTTTGCGGTACTGGGATTTTTTCCAATATTTTCATTGTAATATATTGTACCACTGTGCTCTTGATATGGTGTATCAATTTTAGAATATTAACAAGACATGGAAAATCAACCAACTTTCCTTTTTCAACTCAGAACTACATTTCACACACTGTCGATAAAACAGTCTGTACTAATGAATTTCATTTTTAAGTTCTTCTATATAAGTAAAAACATATTCTTGCCTTTGTCAAACATATATTCAAGATATTCCAAATTGTTGTCATTTTAATAGACAATAACTTCAAGATAGTTATGAATGGTGTACAAAAAATGTGCTGTTAAATTAGAAACTTTGAGCAATGGATTTTATATAATAATTACACTTTTGGTATCAACTTGGCAAAAAATCAATACTTACTTTTTCAGCAGTCCTATTTTGCACTAGGTCAGTGCATTGTTCAATACTGTGAGTCTCATTCCTAATTCACAGAGCTGAACAATGCACTGACCTCGTGTGAAATGTGTCTGCTGAAAAATATCAGTAACTAGAGGGTTTTTTGCCAAGTTGATACCAAAAGTGTAATTATATGAAAAAGCTCAAGATGTACAACACAAAAACTGCAAGTTTATATAATAATTTTACAAGTTACCTGTCTTTTTCTTCTGGAGTTTTCAAAGGGAAAAGGGTCAAACCAAAGTTTCCTATAAATCCAGTTCAAGAATATAGTGCAAGTAAATGTTGACCTACCTTTTTTACAATCAACTTCACACATTGAGTGCCTAATTTATTTTTAAAAAAACATACAGGCTTCACTATGAAATGAATCAATGTTAACTAAGACAGTGAACCAGAGTAGCAACATTATAGGCCTACAGATATAGATTTACTTCTGGAAAAATTAAAATGTTTCAGCTGTTATTAGAGACTATTTTGTGATTCCTCTGCAAGTGAACAATTTTCTATATTTCTTATAAACCATCTTCTGTCTTTTGCTTTTTCCACATATTATTACGTTCAAAATTATCATCAATTGTTTTTTTCCAAACAATGGTTCAAAAATTATAGTTGGCATTTAAGATAAAAATATTCCTAATATTTTTCCCCATTATTTCTGACATTACCTTATTTGTTTGAAAGCGATATTTTTCATCAGGAGACAATGCTAAAGAAGGAGGCCCGGTATTCCTTTTTTTAAATGGAGAGGGAGAAGCAAACATTTTATGGATGACTCGAGGAGCATGGATATTTTATGCTAAAACTTATGGTGCTTATTGCTTCATGCTAGAACATCGGTACTATGGAGCTACTAGACCAACTAGGTTAGTAGGTACAATATTAAAAAGTTAATGTCTTTGGATAATTAAAGATATTAACAGCTTAAAATGTGTCTATGTTTTTACCTTAATTTAGTACATGCAGATCAAACAAGTAAGGCAAATGTTGGCATTGTCAATCACATATATGAGCAGCAACCGAGTAAGTTTAAATCAGAACAAGTAAGGCAAATGTTGGCATTGTCAATGAGCAGCAACCGAGTAAGTTTAAATCAGAACAAGTAAGGCAAATGTTGGCATTGTCAATGAGCAGCAACCAAGTAAGTTTAAATCAGAACAAGTAAAGATCTTAGTGAACACAGGTATAATTTCTAATTCTTGAAACAATTTAAATGTTAATTATACAAACAATAAATTTTCTGGAGAATGAAGTACAGTAATATATTTATGCATTCATAGAACTAATGGAATACTCCTATATTAATATTCTTAGACCTTACACTTTAGTTAATGGGTAGAGTTTAGTTGAGAAATACAATTTTGTAAAATATATTATACGCCATAAAGTTAAGGAAATAACATAAACATATATATTTATTAATCACTTAAACAATAGCTTATGACTATCCGAACTTTGAATTTAGTAAATTTGTTAAAACTTACTGAGACAGAACGTGTTTGATCGCTATGTGCCGATCTTCATAAGTGTCTTTTGCTTAGAGATGTTCGGTCGAGCTGTGATGGCTTTAAAGGTAGGTTTTCGATAGTATCAAAGAGTATGTGTGATTTGTATTGTGTTTGTTCATTTAATATGTTTGTACTTTGTGTTTTTGTGTGTCTGTAAATTTCATATTATTCTAGTGTGTTGAGATGTAGTCTTTTTTTTGTTGATGTGTAGGATTCCTAGGTTATGGTAAATGTCTGTGTATTTGTGTCCTGTTTCTTTTATGTGATTGTAAAATGTTGAGTTGGTGTTCTTCTATAGTTTTGACCCAACATCTCCAAGCAGAAGACACTGATGAAGATCGGCACATAGCGATCGAAAACGTTCTGTCTCAGTAAGTTTGAACAAATTTACTAAATTCAAGTGCGGATAGTCATAAACTATTGCTTAAGTGATTAATAAGATTCACCGAATGTAATGGGCTGCAAAATTCAAGAATATATATTTATTTTTAAAAACAAAAAATCCTTTCATAAAATACCCTATAGATTAGTTGTGTTACTTTAGGTGTGTGTTATGCAAGTTATTGTTTTGAACTTCTATTTATCCCATTTCATAAAATCCCCTATAGATTAGTTGTGTTACTTTAGGTGTGTGTTATGCAAGTTATTGTTTTGAACTTCTATTTATCCCATTTCATAAAATCCCCTATAGATTAGTTGTGTTACTTTAGGTGTGTGTTATGCAAGTTATTGTTTTGAACTTCTATTTCCCCCATTTCATAAAATCCCCTATAGATTAGTTGTGTTACTTTAGGTGTGTGTTATGCAAGTTATTGTTTTGAACTTCTATTTCCCCCATTTCATAAAATCCCCTATAGATTAGTTGTGTTACTTTAAGTGTGTGTTATGCAAGTTATTGTTTTGAACTTCTATTTATCCCATTTCATAAAATCCCCTATAGATTAGTTGTGTTACTTTAGGTGTGTGTTATGCAAGTTATTGTTTTGAACTTCTATTTATCCCATTTCATAAAATCCCCTATAGATTAGTTGTGTTACTTTAGGTGTGTGTTATGCAAGTTATTGTTTTGAACTTCTATTTATCCCATTTCATAAAATCCCCTATAGATTAGTTGTGTTACTTTAAGTGTGTGTTATGCAAGTTATTGTTTTGAACTTCTATTTATCCCATTTCATAAAATCCCCTATAGATTAGTTGTGTTACTTTAAGTGTGTGTTATGCAAGTTATTGTTTTGAACTTCTATTTATCCCATTTCATAAAATCCCCTATAGATTAGTTGTGTTACTTTAAGTGTGTGTTATGCAAGTTATTGTTTTGAACTTCTATTTATCCCATTTCATAAAATCCCCTATAGATTAGTTGTGTTACTTTAGGTGTGTGTTATGCAAGTTATTGTTTTGAACTTCTATTTATCCCATTTCATAAAATCCCCTATAGATTAGTTGTGTTACTTTAGGTGTGTGTTATGCAAGTTATTGTTTTGAACTTCTATTTATCCCATTTCATAAAATCCCCTATAGATTAGTTGTGTTACTTTAGGTGTGTGTTATGCAAGTTATTGTTTTGAACTTCTATTTATCCCATTTCATAAAATCCCCTATAGATTAGTTGTGTTACTTTAGGTGTGTGTTATGCAAGTTATTGTTTTGAACTTCTATTTATCCCATTTCATAAAATCCCCTATAGATTAGTTGTGTTACTTTAGGTGTGTGTTATGCAAGTTATTGTTTTGAACTTCTATTTATCCCATTTCATAAAATCCCCTATAGATTAGTTGTGTTACTTTAGGTGTGTGTTATGCAAGTTATTGTTTTGAACTTCTATTTATCCCATTTCATAAAATCCCCTATAGATTAGTTGTGTTACTTTAGGTGTGTGTTATGCAAGTTATTGTTTTGAACTTCTATTTATCCCATTTCATAAAATCCCCTATAGATTAGTTGTGTTACTTTAGGTGTGTGTTATGCAAGTTATTGTTTTGAACTTCTATTTATCCCATTTCATAAAATCCCCTATAGATTAGTTGTGTTACTTTAGGTGTGTGTTATGCAAGTTATTGTTTTGAACTTCTATTTATCCCATTTCATAAAATCCCCTATAGATTAGTTGTGTTACTTTAGGTGTGTGTTATGCAAGTTATTGTTTTGAACTTCTATTTATCCCATTTCATAAAATCCCCTATAGATTAGTTGTGTTACTTTAGGTGTGTGTTATGCAAGTTATTGTTTTGAACTTCTATTTATCCCATTTCATAAAATCCTCTATAGATTAGTTGTGTTACTTTAGGTGTGTGTTATGCAAGTTATTGTTTTGAACTTCTATTTATCCCATTTCATAAAATCCTCTATAGATTAGTTGTGTTACTTTAAGTGTGTGTTATGCAAGTTATTGTTTTGAACTTCTATTTATCCCATTTCATAAAATCCTCTATAGATTAGTTGTGTTACTTTAGGTGTGTGTTATGCAAGTTATTGTTTTGAACTTCTATTTATCCCATTTCATAAAATCCTCTATAGATTAGTTGTGTTACTTTAGGTGTGTGTTATGCAAGTTATTGTTTTGAACTTCTATTTATCCCATTTCATAAAATCCTCTATAGATTAGTTGTGTTACTTTAAGTGTGTGTTATGCAAGTTATTGTTTTGAACTTCTATTTATCCCATTTCATAAAATCCCCTATAGATTAGTTGTGTTACTTTAGGTGTGTGTTATGCAAGTTATTGTTTTGAACTTCTATTTATCCCATTTCATAAAATCCTCTATAGATTAGTTGTGTTACTTTAAGTGTGTGTTATGCAAGTTATTGTTTTGAACTTCTATTTATCCCATTTCATAAAATCCTCTATAGATTAGTTGTGTTACTTTAGGTGTGTGTTATGCAAGTTATTGTTTTGAACTTCTATTTATCCCATTTCATAAAATCCCCTATAGATTAGTTGTGTTACTTTAAGTGTGTGTTATGCAAGTTATTGTTTTGAACTTCTATTTATCCCATTTCATAAAATCCCCTATAGATTAGTTGTGTTACTTTAGGTGTGTGTTATGCAAGTTATTGTTTTGAACTTCTATTTATCCCATTTCATAAAATCCCCTATAGATTAGTTGTGTTACTTTAGGTGTGTGTTATGCAAGTTATTGTTTTGAACTTCTATTTATCCCATTTCATAAAATCCTCTATAGATTAGTTGTGTTACTTTAGGTGTGTGTTATGCAAGTTATTGTTTTGAACTTCTATTTATCCCATTTCATAAAATCCTCTATAGATTAGTTGTGTTACTTTAGGTGTGTGTTATGCAAGTTATTGTTTTGAACTTCTATTTATCCCATTTCATAAAATCCTCTATAGATTAGTTGTGTTACTTTAGGTGTGTGTTATGCAAGTTATTGTTTTGAACTTCTATTTATCCCATTTCATAAAATCCTCTATAGATTAGTTGTGTTACTTTAGGTGTGTGTTATGCAAGTTATTGTTTTGAACTTCTATTTATCCCATTTCATAAAATCCTCTATAGATTAGTTGTGTTACTTTAAGTGTGTGTTATGCAAGTTATTGTTTTGAACTTCTATTTCCCCCATTTCATAAAATCCCCTATAGATTAGTTGTGTTACTTTAGGTGTGTGTTATGCGAGTTATTGTTTTGAACTTCTATTTCCCCCATTTCATAAAATCCTCTATAGATTAGTTGTGTTACTTTAGGTGTGTGTTATGCAAGTTATTGTTTTGAACTTCTATTTATCCCATTTCATAAAATCCCCTATAGATTAGTTGTGTTACTTTAGGTGTGTGTTATGCAAGTTATTGTTTTGAACTTCTATTTATCCCATTTCATAAAATCCCCTATAGATTAGTTGTGTTACTTTAGGTGTGTGTTATGCAAGTTATTGTTTTGAACTTCTATTTATCCCATTTCATAAAATCCCCTATAGATTAGTTGTGTTACTTTAGGTGTGTGTTATGCAAGTTATTGTTTTGAACTTCTATTTATCCCATTTCATAAAATCCCCTATAGATTAGTTGTGTTACTTTAGGTGTGTGTTATGCAAGTTATTGTTTTGAACTTCTATTTATCCCATTTCATAAAATCCTCTATAGATTAGTTGTGTTACTTTAGGTGTGTGTTATGCAAGTTATTGTTTTGAACTTCTATTTATCCCATTTCATAAAATCCTCTATAGATTAGTTGTGTTACTTTAAGTGTGTGTTATGCAAGTTATTGTTTTGAACTTCTATTTATCCCATTTCATAAAATCCTCTATAGATTAGTTGTGTTACTTTAGGTGTGTGTTATGCAAGTTATTGTTTTGAACTTCTATTTATCCCATTTCATAAAATCCTCTATAGATTAGTTGTGTTACTTTAGGTGTGTGTTATGCAAGTTATTGTTTTGAACTTCTATTTATCCCATTTCATAAAATCCTCTATAGATTAGTTGTGTTACTTTAAGTGTGTGTTATGCAAGTTATTGTTTTGAACTTCTATTTATCCCATTTCATAAAATCCCCTATAGATTAGTTGTGTTACTTTAGGTGTGTGTTATGCAAGTTATTGTTTTGAACTTCTATTTATCCCATTTCATAAAATCCTCTATAGATTAGTTGTGTTACTTTAAGTGTGTGTTATGCAAGTTATTGTTTTGAACTTCTATTTATCCCATTTCATAAAATCCTCTATAGATTAGTTGTGTTACTTTAGGTGTGTGTTATGCAAGTTATTGTTTTGAACTTCTATTTATCCCATTTCATAAAATCCCCTATAGATTAGTTGTGTTACTTTAAGTGTGTGTTATGCAAGTTATTGTTTTGAACTTCTATTTATCCCATTTCATAAAATCCCCTATAGATTAGTTGTGTTACTTTAGGTGTGTGTTATGCAAGTTATTGTTTTGAACTTCTATTTATCCCATTTCATAAAATCCCCTATAGATTAGTTGTGTTACTTTAGGTGTGTGTTATGCAAGTTATTGTTTTGAACTTCTATTTATCCCATTTCATAAAATCCTCTATAGATTAGTTGTGTTACTTTAGGTGTGTGTTATGCAAGTTATTGTTTTGAACTTCTATTTATCCCATTTCATAAAATCCTCTATAGATTAGTTGTGTTACTTTAGGTGTGTGTTATGCAAGTTATTGTTTTGAACTTCTATTTATCCCATTTCATAAAATCCTCTATAGATTAGTTGTGTTACTTTAGGTGTGTGTTATGCAAGTTATTGTTTTGAACTTCTATTTATCCCATTTCATAAAATCCTCTATAGATTAGTTGTGTTACTTTAGGTGTGTGTTATGCAAGTTATTGTTTTGAACTTCTATTTATCCCATTTCATAAAATCCTCTATAGATTAGTTGTGTTACTTTAAGTGTGTGTTATGCAAGTTATTGTTTTGAACTTCTATTTCCCCCATTTCATAAAATCCCCTATAGATTAGTTGTGTTACTTTAGGTGTGTGTTATGCGAGTTATTGTTTTGAACTTCTATTTCCCCCATTTCATAAAATCCTCTATAGATTAGTTGTGTTACTTTAGGTGTGTGTTATGCAAGTTATTGTTTTGAACTTCTATTTATCCCATTTCATAAAATCCCCTATAGATTAGTTGTGTTACTTTAGGTGTGTGTTATGCAAGTTATTGTTTTGAACTTCTATTTATCCCATTTCATAAAATCCCCTATAGATTAGTTGTGTTACTTTAGGTGTGTGTTATGCAAGTTATTGTTTTGAACTTCTATTTATCCCATTTCATAAAATCCCCTATAGATTAGTTGTGTTACTTTAGGTGTGTGTTATGCAAGTTATTGTTTTGAACTTCTATTTATCCCATTTCATAAAATCCCCTATAGATTAGTTGTGTTACTTTAGGTGTGTGTTATGCAAGTTATTGTTTTGAACTTCTATTTCCCTCATAATATACTTTTTGTTTAGAGAAGGCAAATTATAATAAAGTTCAGTGAGCTTGAGGATAATTTGCATCTTAATTATATTATTTTTGTTTGTTCCAGTGATTTAAGTACAGAGAATATGGAATATTTAAGTAGCGAACAAGCTCTAGCAGATACTGCATATTTTATCAAAGGTATGAATAAGAAACACAATTTCAGCAAACCTACCAAATGGATTATATTTGGCGGGTCTTACGCAGGAAATTTGGCAGCATGGTCAAGGTTAAAGTATCCACACCTTATTCATGGATCTGTCTCAACTAGTGGCCCTGTCTTGGCACAACTTGATTTTAAGGGTAAAATTAAACATTATTTCTAAGAGGCAACAACCAACAATACGAAAAACTCCTCACCTACAGTAATGGCACATATACAAAAAAACACTAAAATTAACACTACAGAGAGGGAAAACAAATACATTACAATGCCATACATAAACAGAATATCAAATAAAATAGCCCACAAATTCACAAAAACATTATACAAAATAGCATACAAAACTAATAACAATTTACAATACAAAATACAACATGATACCAACAACAAAGATAAACTACAAGCACCATGTGAATACAAATTAAACTGCAACAAGTGCAACAAATTCAACATTGGGCAAACAGGTCGCAACTCTAAACAAAGAGTCAAGAACACAAACAGAACATCAACTCACATTTTACAATCGCATAAAAGAATTAGGGGACAAATACACAGACATTTACCATAAGCTAGAAATCTTACACATCAACAAAAAAGGACCATGGAAAGTGATAAACTAATGGTAAAGTGATTAAATAAATATAAATATAATATAGTTATATATTTTTATACATATTTATTTATCATTCAGGAGATGTGATGGGCAGTGATTTGAACACCTATGATTTAGACACTATTATTTGTAAATCAAAGTTAGATTTGTTTAGAGCTAGATGAAGTAGCAGGTTCTTGCCTAACTAAACTGTGACAGGGGCAGATCAGCCTCCCGTGAAGCGGGAACCCTGATAGGCAAAGGTCGTCAATTGTAAACTATCATTTGTGTATGTTGGATGGCCTGGGGTCCGAGTAGGACATGTGTCATTCTCTGACTTGACAAACGGTTCCAAACGAAATGAGCTGGAAATTAGAAATTTTTTTTACTGTGCTTCGGATTCTCGGTTTCTCTTTCTCACTCACTGTGACTATGATTTGTGTCGGCAACCTGTGGTGTTGTGTTTGTGTCCACTAAAGATACTGTAATTCTGAAACAGTTTTGTTTGAAATAGATCCTTATTCATTTATAAATAATTTATTACATTTGTCGATTATATTTAAGTGTAATTTTTAGTATATAGGCATTACAATAAATACAGTCCGTGGCTGAAAGTGAAATAACTAGAGTGAACAAAAGAAACATTGGGAGACGAAATCAATGCCATTTTGTAGTATTTGTAAAAATAAGTTTTCTTTTAAAACTTAAAGATCGAATTTAAAAAGGTACATAAGCTACATAATATTTTACCAATTAATAAATAAAAGTACAAGCTATAAATAAATTAACATTTATGAAAACACAAAACAGTTTTTTCTAACTTTTATAGTTTTACTATTTTTATACACATTTTAAAAATTTGTGTTATTCAATTCCTTCTAATATCTCACATTCTCCTTATATATATATATATATATATATATATATATATATATATATATATATATATATATATATTTAATAAATTTAAAATATTTCAAACACAAGAATACTTTTAATGAATATATTTATTCAAAGCTTTTCGCCAATAAAAAAGTATCAGCATCTTCAGGAAAAATAATTATCTAATTAGATAATTATTTTTCCTGAAGATGCTGATACTTTTTTATTGGCGAAAAGCTTTGAATAAATATATTCATTAAAAGTATTCTTGTGTTTGAAATATTTTAAATTTATTAACTATATATACAAGAAAACATATCACCATATTTAATATATATATATATATATATTGTACAAATTTTCAATCGTTAATTATATACATTTTTATTCATTCAATCTAGTTCAAAATATATATATTTTTATAAAGTGTAGTCGATGACAATTGATGTTAATGCGGTTTTTTAAACAATAATTCAATATAAGGAAACCTAATAACAATCGGGACATACTCCGATTTAGTCCAAAATTTTAAATATTATATTGGGGGAAATGTTTTCAGTGATTAAATTAAAATAACAATTTTTAACATTTATAATAAACTAATTATCTGTTAAAGTCTTTTCTATTTTTGAATATAATATTCGTAATTGAAAAATTTATATATTGGTATTTTTAAACTAATTTTTTCTTCTATGTAATAAAATATACGACATCGAAAGGCGTGGGGAAATGCATGTGAAATAAAATAACAGAAGTTTTTATAAATACTATTTACATTTTTAGTAACATTTTGATAATTGATTTAATTAATAAATTTAAAGCTGCTAGATTTTCAAAAAAAACCTTAATCTTGTTAACACAACTATTAATTAATATAAAACAATCATACTGCCATGTTCAACCGACATATCATTACCTAACCTCAATAACTAATAGCAACTTACAATCACAGTTAAAAATCACAATTAAGGTTTAAAATCACAGTTATTTCAAAGTAGCAATTATCGTTTGACCTGTTAGTATGAAATCACTCTTAGTCACATCACTGCAGCAGATAGGGTACATTGGGTAGGGATGTAGGTGTACTATAGAGAGTATTGCGGTGCAATCTCTACCCACTCTAACCTATAACAATCAAGACTTCAGTTAGGTCTGAGTTGACAATTGGACACCTCTTCCAAAACTGGCATCCTCAACAATCATAAAAGTAAGTGCTGCTGTAGGAAAGTTTAACACATGTTTAAGTGTTTTTAGTTAAAAACTAGTGGCTCGTGTGAAGATGGAATCAATTAATATTATAAATTGTAGATTTATATTTTCTAGAGGTCTAAATTTCTATAGACAAAAATTAATGTTCGATTTACAGTTTTTAAAAAATGTAGAAAAACATCTTTAAATTGATTAGAGTAATATAGATTGGTGTGTTTAGTATCATGTTTTTCTGTCATACCTAGCAATATCACATAACTGTCGGGTTGGCACAATCAGTACATAGTTTCATCTTATGGAGGTTCTTTGAAATGCTTCATTTATTGGTAATATGATTAAGTTAAGAAAGGCAGAATTCATGACATTCAGTGATTTAATTTACAAACTAGCAGAAACTTTTAATATTGTACCAATATTAACAACATTGATTTTAAACATTTTTTATGAGTTTAAAAAATAAGTATCTTACTTATTCTGCATCTTAATATATTTTAGACTTTTTAAAATCTGCGTCAAACTTTCACTTGGAGAGACATAATTTAGGTGACTATCTTTGATAACCTCATTTTTGTTTATAAAACATTCATTGTTTTCTTATTACACGTCATCCCTTCTTTCTCATTGTGTTATCCAAGTCTTTTTATGCAAGATTTCCTAGTTTTACTTCATTTATTTGGAGTTCAATGTTGGATCACTTTCCTAACTGAAAGAGAGTAACTAACTTTCAAATGATATAGTCTGCTTTGCATTATTTCTTTCTCACTTCCCTAAGAATAACCATTAATTCAGTTAAAACACATTTACTCCCAACGGCGCTACAATGTAAATCAGCATTGGACTTTGCCGACAAAACCTTAGCGGCTCACATGGTCACCCCTTGTAGAGTTTATAACTCCCCTTCCATGTGTTTACTTAATATGGTTTGTGAGTATTTTATACCACCTAAACTGTTGTAGAGAGCACTCTTACATTAGTGACCCTTAACCCTTAACAATGGTAATGCCATGTAGTGGATTTTTGCATAACAATATCAATTTTGTAAGCTATAGTGTAGATTCATCTTTACATGTAACCTTTTTTCTGAGACCTAACAACAGGGTTTCACATTTTGCTGGAATATTTCAAAGCTTTGGTGAAGAAAATGTATATGTGACAATGTAAAAGACTAAACACTTTTAAATGTTTTAAACTTGCCTATAGTAGCACTTACTTTGCTTGTTGAGGATGGCCGTTTCGGGAGATGTGTCCCTTTGTCAACTCTGACCATAACTCACTGTCCGTAAAATATTTACTAAAAATATATTTTACTGTAACTTGAAACATTTTTAAAAACACCCCTAAAGTTTTGTATCAATCTAACCAGAAAAAACTAAATTTATTAGGTTTAAAGAAGAAAACCTTTATTTTGGCTCCAATTAATGGGATTTTCTGTGTACTCCGATACTGTTGAAACTGGTAGGTCAATGGTTTAAGTAACACATAAAATTTCAAAATTAAAAATAGATTTCCCTTGATTATCGGGCCTAATTTCAATGTCAACTCTTTGTGGTAACACTTGCAAATTATTTTCCATCACTTTGAAAAATAATCTCACTGAGTCTTTCAGAAACAAGTAATCGAAGAGATATATACAAAGTAAGTATATATGTAGCATTCAACATAGTAGAGAGATAAGCCTTTACCACTAAGGTGATGTTAAGGTCTCTTCCAGGTAAGTTAATGACTTTTTCCTAAAAGTTTAGGGAAGAAGAATATAAGTATTAAGAAATTTCTCTAGATGTAATTCTAGGACTTCATTGGACTTTAT
The DNA here is from genome assembly GCA_036971475.1 of Prosapia bicincta. Lineage (NCBI taxonomy): Eukaryota > Metazoa > Arthropoda > Insecta > Hemiptera > Cercopidae > Prosapia > Prosapia bicincta. Next base: position 190,784,153 of record JBAIZL010000005.1, read on the forward strand.
TTTTGTTTTCAGGCCAATAGTAAATTAATTAACTACCAATAAAATCACATTTTAAAATATATATCAAATAATTTTTTGAAGTAATTGGATGTTTATTATTATAGTATAAGGAATATTATTAAGGAAATAAATGAGCTATGAAAACAAAAAACTAGTTAAAAAGTGATTAAGACTCATGAAGAACATAATGGACTACAAAATTCAAGAAAAAACTAGTGCTGTGCTAGTGCTAATCATTTCTACAGCTGAAATACATATCCCTCTCAAAAATATATCAGGTTTAAATATAAAATATTCATATCATATGAATATTAAATCATAATAATGATTTAGACATATTTATAATCATTAATTATTAGACATATTTATATGTCCATATTAAATATTTCTTTCCAGAATATTTTGAAGTTGTTACAAAGTCATTGCAAACATATGGAAATAACTGCACAAATGCCATCAAAACTGCAGTGAGAAGAATTAAAAAACTAATGAACACATCTGCAGGAAGAAATGAACTCTATACAAATTTGAAGTAAGTTTTGTTTATATCTTTACAATATTTTTGTAAACATATTCATTTACAAATGTTGATGAGTATAAGTAAAGTTTTTTTTCTCTGTGTAATTTTTTATCAGTTTGTTTATTGTTATTGTTTAAGTGAAAGGTAAATTTATTTCATAAACTGTTAAAGGCTTCGCTGTAAAAATTGAGATTGTATACATATAAACACATTTGGTCTGAGTTGACAATGGGACACAGCTGCCGAAATGCACGTCGTAAATAATCAAAAAAAGTTTTTGCTGCTGAACTTTTGCTTAAATTTTATCAAATATCTTTTATCAAGTACTACAGAGTATTCAAAAAATGTGTGGACTATCTTCAGCACAATTAAAGCTTCTTTGGAATATCCTTTACTTCTGTATCCATAATCTGCTTCATCTTCATTATCATTTCTATGAATGCACATCTCACACAATTCCAATATCATCAATGTTGTGTTATCTCACTGTAGCTAGGTTGTCATTAAACTGCAAGATAACTTCAAATATTGGTATTATTATATCACCAGTAGTTTTGTGAACACACTAGGTGTGTTCCATTCCTCATTAGTAGGTACTGCCATTAACTTCATTCCTTCTAGAAGAAAGTCTTGTATATCTGTACTGACCCAAATCCCAGCTTTCTTGAGGCAGTTTTTTATATTAACACCACTACTTCGTACCATTCTCTTCTTACCAATTTCATGACTAGACGTACACAAATATCAAGGCTATTGTTTCCTTCCATGCATATAAAAGTATGTCTAAGAACTTCTCTTATTAACGATAATGAAAAAGGCATGTTTGGCAATAGCAACTAAGTTTACACATTGGAAAATAATAATATGTTCCTTCCTACATATTTCTCTATTGCATATTAGATTCTCTATGGCATTAGATTCGCCTTTATATGTGATTGTTCTATCTAGAAGACACATGAAGGGCAAAGCAGTTCCAGCCACACTGTCAATATTGCCTGCATCAGATCCTTCTAAAAGACTTCATAGATAGATCTTCAGTCCATTGGTTCATATCCCTTGTTTCATAGATTTATTTTTTCTTGCTACTTTTTGAAAGCTATATCATGATTTTCAAAACTCTCTAGCTGAAATAGGGTTTCAGCCATACTAACTGAAATATTCTGAAATTTTAATTTTGTAGTAAAGGCTTCTGATTTTTGTTACAACAAGGGCCTAACTATGGGAACGTTTCCATAAAGGTTTGTTTTATTCATTCTACAAGGCACTTTTTAATATCAGGAAACTTGAAAAGTTGACTTTTAATATTTCTTTTCCCTTAAAGAAGGAACTGAAACTTTAAAAGATATTCTAATTTTACAGTTTTAGTAAAGGAGAATTCCAGTAAACCAAACTCACAAAGTATTTTATTTCATGATTTTCTGCACTCAAACACATTCCCAGAGTCAAGTATATAACTTAAAGACCATACTTGATATTTTTATTTCAAAATTATGTAAATGGTTATCTTTCTACTTGAGTCTACTGTAGAACTATCTGACTCACTCCTCACAGCAAATATTTTCGAACAGGTATTTTGAAACAGTAAGTCTAAGGATTTTTCATTAGGCTTAAGCATCACCAAAGCTTTAGAAATGTTTGTCATCAGGGCTAGTAAGTGACTAATCTGTTCTGTGAGGATTTCAATTTTCTTACTCAGTTCAACACATTTTGAACACGATTTTCCAGTTGTTGCCATTGAGGCATAAGTTTGCACAGCATTTTTACAATCTTTTTGTGCGAGTTCTTCAGATCCACACTTACAGCATACCTCTGGATTCGAACATGCTGAACTTACATGGTCGAACCATTGACATTTGTAGCAATGATTTGGAACATAGGCTCTGGCAGAGGGTCGTTGGTAGCCTGTATATGGATACTCCAGGATAGATGGTTTCTCAAAAGTGAGAATCAAAAGACGCTGTTAAAATTCACTAACCATTTTCAGTCCTTATAATTCGAACTACATCCATTACACCTTCTGATGCTAACTCTGTTTTAATTTTGTCCTCATGGACATACAAAAGCACCCTACATGTTATAACTCGCCTTGACAAGTTCAGGGTTTTGTGAGGAGCCACAGAAACCTTGACCTGGTCAAAGAAAGAGTTCAAATTTAGTAGAGAAGAAATAGAACCTGCTGCACATCCAGCTATCGCTTTTTGAATTAAAAGCTATATGACTCTTTTGACAGATTTTTCCCCGGTTCTCTGCATGATACTATTAAATATTTAGGTGGTAGTTCAGATGTTGCTACCACCACTTTTGTAATCTCAATTGCTTTACTAGACACGTTCGGTGAGGCCGGACAATGTATCTTTACACTAAACTGTTTGGGCATTTGTTTATTATCCATAAATTAATGTTTAACTAACCATTGAGTCATTCATTACGGGCGAGACTATGAGAGCGGATACACCCATGGATCACATAAGATAATTTCCAACCCCCAGTACTCTGGGATCCATAGTATTCTCCTTAACTTGACTGGATCTACATCAGACAAGAACTCGTAATACTGTCCACAGGATCTGACACATGTGCACCACAGACACTCCCTGACAAAGGCAGAAGTGCCTAGTGGACCAGCAACTGCACTTATGCCTTCGGCAGAGCAAGCTCACAGCAGCCACCTGGACCAGAGTTTGTCAAGCTCTGGTCTTTTCAGCACTCCCAATGTGCAACGGTCCTGACCAGTAAAAATCCCTAAGAGAAGATGTTAGTATAACTATGTAAATTGTGTTGTTAGTTATAAGTGCTGAATGAGTTTGTATATTTAGAGTGTGTGTTGTGTGGTGTTGAATATTGTAAGCGTGAGTGTTTTCAGTGGTGTTGTGTAGACAGTGAGGGAACCAAACCCCTGCAGCTAGTTCGCACCTCCTTTGCAAAAATTTAAATGTTGTATAAAGACATTCAATTTTTTTTTACATTCCGTAACAATAAGATATTAGCACAGAAACATATGATGGCACTCAAACATATGATCACATAATATTTGAGAATTTACAATCAAAAATTATTTTACAAAAAGCTTCATCAATTTTACAAATACAATACTAAACACAGGTAGGAAAAGATTTTTTGCCAAAATTCATTCAGCCTAGGTAATTAATAGCAAGTGACGTTTCATTACCACAACAATTATTAGACTTTTATTTCACTTAGTTCAGAAGCAACTTTCGGTTTAATTTGGCTACTTCAAATTACACCATAAATGGACCTGATCAAATTCAGCCAAGTGATTTTGTGAAAGAGTTCAAAAATTTAAATTTGTAAAACTAGCTCTTGTGATTTCTTTATCTTGCATTGGGTTACTGATGAAATGGTGCCACTTGTTGGTAAAAAAAAACCCATTCCCATAAATTATAAACAGTGTCATTATTTCATTGTTAATGACTCCAGCAGGATAGTATCAGTTATGAAGAGGCTAGTAATAAAATAGTTTGTCATGCATGTAACATTAACAATCAAGCAAGTTCAGTGATCAGAAGTATCCATACAAACATTGCTGCTATCATTCTAAATCTTATCTATGAACTAAAAAGAAATGATACACTTGTTTGGATGCTGGCAGGCACTGGAAACAACTTGAAATATGTAGATAACTCTACACCCTCTGCAAGTAACTAAGTTTAGTTTGACACCACATCATTACAATGGTCTGAATAGTAATGAAATATTCAACACATTGAAATTCTTCAGCATATTAAATATAAGATAACTACTACATAATTAAATTATTTTATCTAACCATATTACTATCCCACTCGCATGTTTATTACCTCATACTCATCCCTATAGTTAGTCTACATATTTGTCTGACCAGGTGTTAGTAAAGTCACAACTGTTAGGCTACTGAGGAAACGCCTTCTAATAGTTACTTTCAGCAACATCTATAGAATTCAGCTTTTATACTATAACATAAATATGGTTATAATTTATTAAAGTTTAAGGGTGTCTGGCAAGAGGTTGCCACGATCATAAGTGTTTGGCAATGGATGAAGTGATTTCTAATAATATTCCGAAGAAAATACCAAAAACTAAGCTTTATTATTTGACAAAATTAAGTTGCTATTTTATACACATTTGCTGCCTGTTACCTACCACAGCTATGAAAACTAAAACTTCATAGAAGCCCATCATTCTTACATGTGTTGAGAGTATGAGCTGAGAAACTTTCAACTTTCATAAAGTAACAATGTTACATTTACCTGTAGTAGCACTTACTTTATTGATTATTGAGGACGGCCATTTAGGGAATATATTAGACTCTCTACTCAGACTAAAACTTTAATGAATTAAAACATCTCTCAAAATGGGCATCCTCGATTATCTTCTAAGTGTTACTATATGCAAGTATAACGTATTGATATATATTGCTTATTACACTTTTATAACGTATTGATATATAAAGTGTTTTAGTATGAAAATAGTTGTTAAAATGAAGATGGAATCAAATGATATTAAACATTTAATTATAAGGCACACACAGGTGTCTGCTGCACACACTTTGGGAACAACTGGAGATCATAGACCAAGGGTTCCAGATTCTTCTTTCCTGGTTAACACATGTAGTTCTGTAGTTTCTCAGGAGGTGTTTCACTATTCTAGCAAAGTAAGCAGAGGCTACTATAAATACCTTGCCTTTAACAATCTTCCTCGAATTCTAACAACCACAAGGTTAATCATATAACCTAAAGACAAAAAGTCATCAAATATGTACGATAGTAAGATATTTTAAACATTTGAATGTATCAAAATTCTAAACTTTTAAAAATAAAATTTTGTACAAGGATGTGTTTTAAAAAAATCTCAATTGTAAAATTAAAGTTTACACAATTCCATTTTATTATTTTCATTTATTAAAATTAATAATTATTAAAGATATTTTATTGTATACTGTATTTTAATAGTCTTTTCATTAATCTAAAATTTTACTAATTTCAATTTTATAGCCTGTGTGAACCCCTCAATATAAAGGAAAAAGGAGATGTAGCTAGCTTTATGGAAACCCTAGCAGACAACATTGCTGTTGTAGTTCAATATAATGATAACTATTTTACAAATATAACTGGAGCTTGTGACTGTATGACAAACAAAACTATTGGAAATACCTTCAAGAGATTTTGTCACCTTATGGAACTGCTTAATAATAACCAATGCATTGACTTTAAATACAGCGATGAAATCAACGCATTGATGAATACTTCATGGGATGCTCCAACAGATGGAGGTAAGCAACAAACAAAAAAGTCTTAAGTTTTCATTACATCTAGGAAGCCAGTTCTCCTTTATTGCTGCTGTCAGCCACTCCTTTTGCTTCATTTCAATGTTTTATAGAGACTATAAGTCTCTAGTTTCATTTGAATTAGCAATGTCCTAGCAGATAGCTCTCCATCAATGAATTTAACTTTCCAGTCCACTATTATAAATACGCTTCTTAAACATGTGTTGATTCTTTACAAATATTATTGAAAACAATAGTAACTTGTACAATAACTTTGAAGGTAGCCATTTGAAGTCCCAAAAAAATTTTTCCGCTATCTTTTGAACTTTTAGATGAATTATCCTGAATACCATAATCTTTTTTTACCCTAGCATTCACAAACCACTCCTACACAATTCAATAGATGGTTTAGTTTCCTGATTCTATCAATTTCTTTCTCATGGAACTACAGTAACAACTCTCATATCTGGACGTAATATGAAAATAAAGTGAGCGTCTTTATACCGCAAGGCGCCTTGCTGTCAGGGCTATCTCTGGAGCTAGCAGTCGACTCTTTGTTCTTTCTCGACTCAGCTAGTTCACTAGTGTTCTACAGATTGATGTATTGCCCAACTCAGCTGTGTTTGAGTGTCCATATCAGTTATGTTTAGATGTCTGACAGGAGGTCAATGAACCGTAAATATCTTTATTTATGCTGTTAAGTTTTGAGAGTCGATAAATATCCCTTAAAAAGCACAGGCATCTAGTCTTGTACATGATACATCAGAAAATAAACTCTCTTGAACCAAACAAACCAATCAAACAATGACGACTCATTATTCATGATTATCTGGGCTGTATTTTTAAAACCTGTTACAAAGACTGTGTGTAGCAAATAATTTAAGAAATATGTTTGTATACAACTTTGAAACATTGTTAAATTATTTCCTAGGTTATTAGAGTTTAACTCTATTAAATAATTTAACTTTTTTAACCTAAGCAGTGACAATATTTTTTTTCTACATTTTAAAATGACCAAAGGTAACTTTGATTGTAAATAAGTAAGAACTGTTTTATTAATGATAGCGACTCTTCTTCTTAACAAGGGTTTGGATAGAGGGTAAAGCTACTTTATTTGAGCCATATGGGATTTTATAAGGTAATGAAATCAGTACTACCAGCCTAATGGTAATCAACCAGCCATTATTACCCTACGTAATAATTTCCACAGGCTGTTGTCCTGGAGGCTGAAAACACTCACAAAAATTCTTTTGGCACTACTAGCAGTGAACCTTCAGTTTCGTAGTAAAGTGCTCTACTCAATCAACCTTGCAGCCACCTAAGAATAGTTTTTATTAGAATTAATATTTCACATTACACTTATTGTGATCTTGAATTTACTACAGAGTGTTGTAATTGAGAAAGTGTTATAAAGAATTAAATGTTAAAAATTATTACACTCAGTAAAGAATTTGTTCCTTCAAACTAAACACAAAGATGGATTTTAATAGAGGATTATATAACTTCTACTTATAGGTTTTAATTCACTAGTATTTCAATTTTCCAGAAAGACAGTGGTTTTACCAGACTTGCACTGAATTTGGTTACTATGCAACTTCAAACAAGCAGATGGATTTATTTGGTGATTCATTTAAAATTGATTTCTTTGTTAAAATATGCACTGACGTATTTGGAAAAGAGTAAGTAATTTATATTTTTCTAAATGCAATCGAATGTACATTTGTTCATATGTATGTGTAAACAAATACGTTCTTTATTAAATATATATATATATATATATATATATATATATATATATATATATATATATATATATTAAATATGGTGATATGTGTTCTTGTAATATAGTTAATAAATTAAAAATATTTCAAAAACAAGAATACTTTTATTGCATATATTATTCAAAGCATTTCGCCGATAAAACAGTACCAGCATCTTCAGGAAAATAATTATCTAACAAAATATTTTTACAAAAATTGTTGTAAAAATATTTTTTACATAATTATTTTCCTGAAGATGCTGGCACTGTTTTATCGGCGAAAAGCTTTGAATAATATATGCAATAAAAGTATTCTTGTTTTTGAAATATTTTTAATTTTATTATATATATATATATATATATATATATATATATATATATATATATATTATTTAAAACAACATAGGTTATTCAAATACAAGAATATTTATTATTTTATATCCAAAGCTTTTCGTTGGCAAACAGTACCAACATCATCAGGAATGAAAATGTAACAGAATTTTCATTCCTGATGATGTTGGTACTGTTTGCCAACGAAAAGCTTTGGATATAAAGTAATAAATATTCTTGTATTTGAATAACCTATGTTGTTTTAAATTATTAAACAAGAAAACGTATTTTATATATATATATATATTGATATTTTATGTTATCCTCTGTTGCACTGACTTTATGAAGTTAATATATTACTATTGTAAGTAATTTTATCCACCATTAAGTGCAATGATTTTGTTATTGTGCATCACACAATATATATATATATATATATATAGATAGATAGATAGATAGATAGAGAGAGAGAGAGAGTACACACACACTTCAGCAGTAGACTGTCCTCAGACTCTTAACAGACTACCAATTCTTGTTTGGAGTAAGCATTGTCAATTGAGTCTTGTCAACTCAAAAGATAAAATTCAAATGTAGAAAAAGTGGGAATTATTTTGTACTACATGTTTCACATCTATATAGGCCATACACAAAAAAATTAATTGTAACTAGATTTAAAGAACATTGCGAACATATTAAATATGATAGGTCAGAAAAATCAATTGTAGCAGAACATGTCCTTATCAACATAATCAGCATGTATTAGATAAACATTAAACTAGTTAAAAGTATTAATTGCTTTATAGCTATGAAAATATTGTTACAGTTAACCCAAATAATACTTTAATGAATATGTTTAGATAAAGAATCTATCCCTAACTCACCTTTCTATTCTTTGTTGAAATCATTTATTTTAAAACTTGCAGTTTTTGTGTTAAATCTTGAGGATTTTATAAGAATTACACTTATTTGTTTATCTTAGTAAAAAAACCAATACTTACTGATTTATTCAGCATTTCGCGCTAGGTCAGCACATTTTTCAGTGCTGTTGCTCAGGTGTGTTGCGTTTGGGTGAGTCTGTGATGTATTTCTGTTCTATGGTGTGTTATTGTTCATGGAATAGTTGTATGTGCTCAAATATAGTATTTGATTAGGAGTGTGTTTTGTCATTTAGAATGTGTTGTGGATAGTATTTATGGTGTTAAACTTTTTATAGAATTACTAAACTTCATAGAAATTATAAATTTATAGAAATAAACAGCATAAATACTATCCATAACACATTCTAAATGACAAAACACACTCCCAATCAAACACTATATTTGAACACATAATTAACAACTACTCTATGAACAATAACACACCATAAAACAAAAATACACCACAGACTCATACCAACACAACACACCTGAGCAACAGTATTATCAGTAATTCACAGCATTGAAAAATGCACAGACCTAGCACAAAGTGTGTCTGCTGAATAAATCAGTAAGTAGTGGTTTTTTGCCAAGATAAACAAACAAGTGTAATTTATTTTAAATATATCAAAAATATTTTAAATAATAATAATAATATCAACTCTCTGTTTATTTTTATTGGGATAAAAGGGCCCTCTAATGGCAATGGTAATAAAGGCCGTCAAAATGTAATTAAAGGTTTAATATTGGTAACTTTATGTAAGAATTATATTTTCACCCACCCTAACCTACAAACCTTGAGATCAGTTACAGTCTGAGTTGGCAAAGGGACACATCTCCCGATACGGCCGTCCTCAACAAGCAAAAGTAAGTGCTACTATAGGCAAGTTAAAACATTTAAAACTGTTTAGTGATTACTAGTAGCTCACGTGAAGATGGAATCAACAAATGTTAATTATATTTTGTTAACTTTGTGGTATTGAGATTATTGTCAATAGTTTTAAATGTACTAAGCAATATTTTTAATGCATTTTTGATGATTACAGGTTTAACAAAACAGCCCTAAAACAAGCCGTAGAGAGATCAAACATTATTTATGGAGGTTTGAGAATAGAAGAAAGCCGAGTTGTATATGTTCATGGTTCTGTTGATCCATGGCATGCTCTTGGAATAACAAAATCACTTTCTCAAAGTGCTCCTGCTATTTTAATAAATGGTACTTATCAAATAAAATTAGCTTACTTATAGAATTCCAGAATGGGTAAATTATTGTCCATTTTGCTGCAATTGAAAACACAACATTAATAATTTTAATTGTTTAATTGATTTAATCTTATTGGCACATTTAGAAGAATGTTAATCAGTCGGAACTTTTTATGTTATCCACACGTATGAATCCACAGAATGTTCTGACTGGTATAGGTTCTCCAAAATGCAGATTTAATATGACAATGCTAGAATAGCAGAAAACTGCAATACACAACTATTAGTTACAGCAGTCTAGGCCTACTTGCGAAGCTAAAATGGCTTCATAGATATAGCTTGTTTTCATTCAAAAAACAAAATACTAATTTAGTGCATTCGATAAAGTTTAATTTTTATACAGCTATTATTGGTGCATTACCAACTAAAAAAATGAAAATTTTCCCAAATAAATTAGTTTGTATTCTTATTAAAATTTATAAAAAAATGTTTTCTAAATTTATTTTTCCAAGTAACTGGCTCTGTAAATTAATTTTATTTAGAATGATCTTGATTATTCAATAATTTCTTCTACTGTGAGTGGTTTCTCAGTTTTTTGGGTTTTCAGTGACATTTGGTTTGTTTCAGTCTAACCAAAAACGGTTTTCCTGTAACTTATGATCAACATTTTATTTATTTGTATCACTTTTCGCAGATTTCATAATACTGTAACAAGTTTTATTTGAAAATGTTATGCTCTCACTTGGAATTGAACAAAGTTAACTAATATTTCAAAACTGACAAATTTTCACTCAGTTTTTAATATTTTCATGAATTTTTAACAAAATTCAACACCTCTCATTAGCAAATGATATAGCATTCAAAAATTTACTTAGACATTAATTTTACATTAATAATAATAATAAGGTCTTGTAAAAAATATTGGTTAAAATTAATAGAAAGGAAATAATTAATAAGATCAATCTATGAGTAATTATTACATAACTGAGTGAATACTTTAAGGCTTACTAACTGACATGTCTTGAAACAATCGTTTCATTTATGAAGCTAACCGTGAGTAGACAGGTTATAGTCATAAATGTTATAAATGTCATAAATAATTAGTTATAGTTTAATCAGTGAATTCAAGATGATTTCAACAAGCAACAAATAACATTGTACACTAGAGAAGTTTAGTAAAAACCAATGGAGAAGTTAGAACAAAACATAAATTATGACAAATTTTAAACTATTGCTATTCCACAAAAAACTTACTATTGAAATTTGTTGTAGATATTTAGTCAGATTTACATTTTTTCAAAAAAAAATATTTTTTTGATATTTAGTGTTATTTAGTACTTTAGTATTAAATACGTTACGAAGTCATTTTATTCAGTGGGAAATTTAAAAAAAGGATGATTTCTTTAACAGCAACTAGTTTTAAAAAATAAATAAATAACTAAATTTAAAATTACGTAACAGATATTACTTTATATAATAAGGGGAAAATTGTTGGAAATCTGTTTCAACATATATATTTACCTGATAATGACTTTTTATATTATAATTTATACACTTTATGTTGGTATAAAAATGCCAGTAACATAAGATAATAATTTCAATTAAATTGAAACCACTTTTCTAATACAATATGGTATATAATATTATTTTATATTTTAGTAAAATGTTTTAATTTTTCAGGAACATCACACTGCACAAATATGTATTATCCAAGAGAAACTGACCCCCCTCAGCTAACAAAAGCTCGAGAACAGATTTCATCTTTGATTGGTCAATGGCTAGAAGAATAAATATTCAGCATTTCCTTTCACAGTTGGTTCAATGGTGTTTACTTTATGTCAGACCTTAGAAGAAAATTAATTATTCATAAAATATACCTTTTTTAATAGTAGCACTTACATTACTAAGTTAATAGTAGCACTTACATTACTAAGTTAATAGTAACATGCCAAAAATTTTAGGGGAGGGAGGTTATACAAATATATTTGTAAACAAGGACAGCCATATTTAAATGGTTGTCCTAATAAATCAGTTCTGTAAATACTACTATTTGGAAAGGAGTTTATAAGTGTAACATAGCAATTGAGTTAATATTTCCTTCAAGATCCAGTATATACTACACATTAAACTATTTCAATTGAAAATAAATTACAATGAAAATATTGGAAAGAACCCCAATACTACAAAAATAACAAATAAAACAATTCTTGAATTTTGTAGTCCATTACGTTTGGTGAATCTTATTAATCACTTAAACAATAATTTATGACTGTTCGAACTTTGAATTTAGTAAATTTGTTAAAACTTACTGAGACAGAACGTTTTCAATCGCTATGTGCCGATCTTCATTAGTGTCTTCTGCTTGGAGATGTTGGGTCAAGCGGTGACAGTTTTAAAGGTAGGTTTTTGATAGTATCAAAGAGTATGTGTGATTTGTATTGTGTTTGTTCGTTTAATATGTTTGTATTTTGTGTTTTTGTGTGTCTGTAAATTTCATATTGTTCTAGTGTGTTGAGATGTGGTCCTTTTTTGTTGATGTCTAGGATTTCTAAATTATGATAAATGTCTGTGTATTTGTGTCCTGTTTCTTTTAAGTGATTGTAAAATGTTGAGTTGGTGTTCTGTTTGTGTTCTTCGACTCTTTGTTTAAAGCTGCAACCTGTTTGTCCAATGTAGAATTTGTTACATTCGTCACAGTTCAGTTTGTATACGCATGGTGCTTGTAGTTTATCCTTGTTGTTGGTGTTGTGTTGTATTTTGTATTGTAACTTGTTATTATTTTTGTATGCTATTTTTTGAAATTTGTGGGCTATTTTGTTTGTTGTTTTGTTTATGAATGGTAATGTGATGTATTTGTTTTCCCTGTCTGTAGTGTTAATTTTAGTGTCTTTTTGTATTTTGTACCATAGTTTGTCTATTATTGTGGTGTTTTATCCATTTGTGTATGCTAAATATTTAATAGTTCCTTGTTTATGTTTTCTGTGGTCATTGGGACTTCTTTAAGTCTATGGAGCATGGATCTGAAGGCAGCGTGTTTGTGTTGGATAGGGTGGTTTGAGGTGTTGTGGATAAGTGTGTCTGTCGTGATGGGTTTCCTGTAAATGTTGAAACTGTGTTTTTGTGTGTGGCTTTTTGTTATGGTTAGGTCGAGGAAGTTTAGAGATCGGTTGGTTTCAATTTCTGAAGTGAAGTGGAGTTTTGGGTGTATTTTATTAGTGTAGGTGAGGAGTTTTTCGCATTGACGGGAGTTGCCTCTGTATAGTGTTATTATAGTACAGTAATACAAAAATACACTTATGGTACACACACATTATGGTACAAAATACAAAAAAACACTAAAATTAACACTACTGACAAGGAAAACAAATACATCACATTACCATTTATAAACAAAATAACAAACAAAGTAGCCAGCAAATTTCAAAAAATAGGTTACAAAATAGCATACAAAACCAATAACAAATTACAATACAAAATACAACACAACACTAACAACAAAGATAAACTACAAGCACCAGGCGTTTACAAACTAAACTGCGACGAATGTAACAAATTCTAGATTGGACAAACAGGTCGCAGCTTTAAACAAAGAGTCGAAGAACACAAACATAACACCAACTCAACATTTTACAATCACTTAAAAGAAACTGGACACAAATACACAGACATTTATCATAATTGAGAAATCCTACACATCAACAAAAAAGGACCACATCTCAACACACTAGAACAATATGAAATTTACAGACACACAAAAACACAAAATACAAACATATTAAACAAACACAATACAAATCACACATACTCTTTGATACTATCAAAAACCTACCTTTAAAACCGTCACCGCTTGACCCAACATCTCCAAGCAGAAGACACTGATGAATATCGGCACATAGCGATTGAAAACGTTCTGTCTCAGTAAGTTTTAACAAATTTACTAAATAAAAAGTTCGGATAGTCATAAACTATTGTTTAAGTGATAGATAAAACAAGTTACTCAAGATTAAACCCTTATGTACATTTCCATGACCATATCATCATCATCAGAGGGTCTTATTACAAAATTACAATCTAGCAAACAATAAGTTACAAACTAGAATGATCTACTCTAGTTTGTAACTTCTTGTTTGCTAGATTGTAATTTTGTAATAAGACCCTCTGATGATGATATGGTCATCAAAATGTACATAAGGGTTTAATCTTAAGTAACTTGTTTTATTTGTTATTTTGATTATTTTTGTGGTATTGGGGTTCTTTCCAATACTTTCATTGTAATATATTGTAACACTGTACTCTTGATATTGTATATGAAAATTAATTACTAATGTAATTATTTCCGAATATACTCAAAACCTTTTTGACCCCATTTGTCTTATTTTTTTTACCTGAACTTAATACTTGTGTTGATGGTACTAATAAAGATGGTTGACTGAAATCAAGGATCATTAGTTTTTCATAAATTCACTTCAATAACACATAAGTCTAGTAATTTATTATTTTATTGAACCGAATCTAAAATTTTCATTAGATATACTAAACAAACCCTGTATTTTTTGTATGTCTTTGACAAATGGAATATTTCTAAATATCACCACAGTATGATCATTTTGCAAGCTTAAAGTCATAAAGTTGCGTTGTAAACATTTTGAATTCACTGATTAAACTATCAATTGTCAAAATCACTACTCAACAATGGAACACCCCATGAATAATAATGCACGCTGTCATAGGCTTTATGTTTATGGGGCTGGAGCTATGAGCTAGCATGTTTGTGATACTGGAAAAAATTGGTACTCTATAAATACAACTATTCTTTGAGCTTGGCTTGTGATATTACGTTAAAACATATAAGAGACATACACAAGATTCACAAATTAATCATTTATTTACTCATACGCCGTTTTTATCATTGAAACGCGTATGAGTAAATAAATGATTAATTTGTGTCTTGTGTATGTCTTTTATTTGTTTTTCTCTATAAATGTTGAATTTTAATTTATTCATCCAATATTCTCTGTACTCAAGTAAAGGTAATTAAAGACATTGTCTAATTCTAATTTGAGTGTAAATTATAAACTGGGAGTGATATATTTCAAATATTTATTAAAAATTATTGCTAAATTATCAGGAATTAGCCTTTTGAGATCTGCATATACTAAAAGAGATCAATACCGATAATGCAAAATTGGTGTGTAAAAATATTTAATTGTTTAAAGATCTATTTTTATTTACACCCTTCATGTAATCACACAAAAATTATTTTTTTTCTATGTAAATATATTTTTAACAGAGTAAAATATTAAAAATATAAGTTATTTTGACTAATCTGATTTACACATAAAAACAACACACTAAAAACATTAACATGAATATACAGTAAACTCCCGATTATCCGTGGAATAGGGTGGCAACGCCGGATGAACAAAGAATACGCAAAACGATCGATAATCGATTATTATACCATAAGTTACACATATAATGACCCCGGTTAATGCAATTCACAAATAATCTTCAGAGGAGAAAATAAATACGGAAAGTAATTAAAATGTCGATGTATTTGACAGATTATATCATGTACATTTATTTATATGTCTACCTATTTACAATACGTACATAAGTATATGTCAAAAGATAGTATGTACGAGGGCCGTTTTTTTTTCAACCTCCGGTGGGCCATAAATAAAAGACAAGTGAATAGAACAAAATTATTTTATTACCAAAATGTATGTACACTTATGCTTATTTCTCAACATAATCACCCTGAAGATTGAGGCATTTGTCATACCTGTGGACAAGCTTTTCCAATACCCTCTTCATAAAATGTTGCCGCCAGTGAATTTAAATGAGTCTTGACCGTGTCTTGAAGTTCCTCAGTAGTCGGAAAGTGCTGACCTCCAAGCCATTTCTTCAGTTCAGGAAAAAGATGGAAGTCGCTCGGTGCTAGGTCGGGACTGTAAGGTGGGTGGTCGAAAATTTCCCACTTAAATTGTTCAAGAAGTTGTTGGGTTACACCTGCAGTGTGAGGGCGGGCGTTGTCATGCAGCAGAACAATTCCTGATGTCAGCATGCCTCTTCTTTTGTTCTGAATGGCTCGCCGCAAACGTCGTAAAGTTTGGCAATAAACAGCTGCATTAATTGTGGTCCCAGGCTGCATGAACTCCACAAGCAACGGACCTTTTTGGTCCCAAAAGACCGTAGCCATAACTTTTCGGTTGCTGAAAGTTTGCTTGAATTTTTTGGGTTTATTCGGTGAATTTGTGTGCATCCATTGTTGAGATTGTTGCTTTGTTTCGGGTGTGTCATGAAGAATCCAGGTCTCATCTCCGGTTACAATTGATTTTAAAAAATCTACTCCTTCATTGCGATAACGTTCAAGGAATGTCAAAGATGAAGCCATTCGGCGAGTTTTGTGGGTGTCACTCAACATCTTTGGCACCCAGCGAGCACAAATCTTTTTGTAGCCTAAATGTTCAGAAACAATAGAGTACAGAGAAGATCTCGACACTTCTGGAAATTCCAAAGACAAAGCACTTATTGTGAATCTACGGTTTTCTTTAACCACTTTGTCAACTCGTTCAACAAGATCGTCTGTAGCAACAGACTTGCGTCCTTGACCTCCTTCATCATGCACGTCGGTTCGGCCAGTTTTAAACTTACGACACCATTCCCGCACAACACCTTCATTCATAATGTTTTCTCCGTAAACACGGCACATTCTCTGATGGATTTCTGCTGCACTATTCCCTTCTGCTTGCAAGAAACGAATAACACTTCTCAACTCACATTTGACAGGAGAATCAATAGACACGGCCATGTTTACCCGACTGCAGCTAAGCGCAAACTGGCTACTTGAACTCGGGAGTGACAAAAGTTGTAGTGGGGAAGATGCGCGATCGACTGCTGCGCACAGGGCCGGTCTGTGACCTTTCTAGCCATCATGGCGTGCGATCGGAGGTTGAAAAAAAAACGGCCCTCGTATGTACATATGTAATTTCCTTTACACATAATACTTTCACTTTTTAACAAAAAAATCTGTCACTTTCGTCTGTTTTTTTGTGAGCATTGATTTAGATTTAATGTGCGATCTAAGTTTCTTGAGAACCATTTTGTCGCACAGTGTCTACTTGTGTCACATAGCCATAAAGATCGATAATGTATATGACAGACATGGATAATGCATATGTCACGTCCTAGACTATTTATAGCCGAGATTAGCTGACATTTGTTTACAATCTTATGATACATATTAGGTTTTCGAGCGTCCAAGCATTTTATCATTGTCTCTTATATACAGTAGTCTGCTCGCCCCTTTTATTTCGCTGGCACGCGTCGGGATGCTTCCCTTTCAATTTAAAAATTAGTACGTACATATTTACATATCTATTCCCCTCATCTTAACTTCTATTAGGCCTTATATGTATTTACGTCATAATTCACCGTTTGGAAATTTAAACACATGAACCTGATTGGAATAAAAATTGGATATTTGTAAAACAATGGCAGACCCCGGTTAATCGGGAGTTTACTGTATTACTATTTCAATAGAAATGAAAACTAAAGTCTTAACCAAAACAGTGTAACTAATGAACAAATTGAACAGTTAAGAGTTTAGACATATTGAAGGTAAATGGCCAATGAGTGGCTAATTGCCTTGCAAGAATTCATATACAATGCATACATGAAGAATCCACAAAACCTTCCATAAGTCCATTAAGCCTGCCAACAGCATGAAAATGAATTGGTTATAAGTATAAAACCCAGCACAGTAAATCTCTTTTACACAGCATTCTATCAATCAGAATATTCTATTAACCAGCTCAGTTTCAAAACAAATCTGTACAGCAACCTTTCTTGTTGTTACGAGATGAGATTCATTGGAAATACAGTACAAAACAGATGTCAATTAACCAACTCAACCAAGATTTTTTTTTCTCAATAAAACTGATTTTATTAGACCAACCATTAACTTTCCTTGCATTATCGTAACCTAAATACTGATATAACTAAAGTGCCCATTTACTCATTAGCTCTTGTCTGAACATTGTCAATACATATTATATTAGAACTAGCACAGTACAACACAACACTACACTAGCTCAAATGGTTTGGTTCTCTTCAATCTTCTAACCATGGACTGGAAACCAAGAAATAGTTCAAGAAAAAGTAAACGTAATATGAAGTAATACTCCAGCCGCTGTAAACGTTTGTAGAAAGTGAGAAATGCTATTCAAGTAACAAAGTTTTGGAACTGCAAATGCTTCATTCAAAATTTGTTGAAAAACGTTTTGCATATTATGCAGTCAGACATCCATAATAATATTAAAAATCGTTAAAATATAGAATCATTAGTCTTTGTATAGTTAAGTGTACTGATGCAGGTTTTATTTTAACGTTGTATGAATGATACGAGTTTTTTAGCAATAAATTTCTTTTCTATATTCAATTATTTTCTTATAAATTTTGTGAGCGCGAGTGTATGCTTTTATTAACACATATGGAAATACAGTTTGGGTACAAAGAATTATGGATTGTAAGATTTCAACATTACATTCAATTTTCCTTGATAGGTAGAATAATGTTATGCCCAGTACGTACTGTATATAGGCTACATATTCTAGGTTATATGATCCTACAACCTATTAAGCTATAACTGGCAACATGCCAACCCCGAATGTGCCGGATATTAGAGCTTTTACTGAGGTATATTTATAACTAAAGGGAGGGTATTAAAGGTAGGATGCTAAGGGAAGGGCTTTAGGTGTATAATTCAATTCACAAAAATTGTTACTTTGGTTTGTGTAAAAAACAAAGTTTTTAGTACAAATAATAAGAAGTTCAAATGTGTTCCTAACTTCTTAAGACTGTGGCTGTTATAAATTTTAGGCAATAAATGTCTTATAGGTGGAATATAAATGCAGTAGTGTATAGTGCAGCAGAAACAGACTAGAAAATCCTGAGTGTGTTTTCCCTACTACTATATGAAAAAAGCGTAATTCTTTCATATACAAAAATTAAGTTGCTGGGAAACCCAGTAAATTAATTAATTCAAAATTACTATCTCATCATACTCAGTGGAAGTAGCAGAGTTCAAGGAGTTAGTGGCAGTGCTATAAACTTGTTGGCGAGTCTGAGAAGGGTACTGGTGGTATTATTAATGGTGATTATCCTGGGGATATCATCGGAGCCAGAATGTAAATGTATGACGTAACCCTTTGACAACTCAGGCAAAGCAAAGTTTTCATCATAGATGAACACTAGTTTATTAACTTGAAGTGGGGCAGTAGATTTGCTCCAATTGAAATGCTCTATCCTGAGTGTGGAGATACTCTGACAACCAGATTTTCCAGTATGAGGTAAATATCTGTTAGAGTTACAATCAGGATTTCAAGAGTACATCTTTAATGGACTCATCAGGTAGTGCATGTAGAAGAAGCCCGATCAAAAAATGGCCAAGGATAAGGATGGAATCGGATTTATTGGGGACAAGTCAGACGTCAAATGGAAGACTATTGAGGATGGTTTTAATGCGAGTGAGCTGAGTAGACAATTCTGCAGTGATTAAAATGCTGTTTACTATGGTATATTGGAGTAGAAAATTAGTATGTTTGACAATGACTTTTCAGGGTTTGCCAAAATGTGGAATAATAAGATGATTGAAATACCACACACCCTGTTGGTGTTGGATCTCCTTATTTGAAGAATTGAGAAAGTTGTAGATCTGGTGATTGGCAGCACCAGTGAGTATACATGAACAGGAAAACCTTGTTGAGCAGTGAAAAGATGAAATGCAGCCAAGAAGACATCCAAAGCCAGCTCATATATCAACTCCAAATGAACAGACTTTGTGTGGAGACTTTCAGAATTTTAAAATGTCTATTGGAAGGCCTTGGTATCAAAGGAAAAACAAACACTATGCCAATGTTGATGAAAGACGATGATTTTGTGGAACGTCAAGCAGGTAAGTCAGCTGAAAATGGCTGACTAGGTTTAGATTGCAGCTTATATCAATGCTTGCAGCCAAACATTCATTGTCACAGCAGAGATTTCAATGAGATGATCCAGTGATGAGAGCAATGAAGGCGGAGTATGTTGGCAATGTAGAGGTATCCAATAAAGTCGAGTTGTTTCACCATTGAAGTCGTTGACTGAATTGAAACAATAGGAAATCTCCTAAATCATCCATATTGATGAATTTTAATGTGTTCACAGTGATTGAATGCACCAATAAAAACTTATTCTATTCAGTGTAAATAGCAGTGTTCATTACATAAAAGTTGTGATTTCGGTTAAGTGTGTTGAAATAATGTTATTCTAAAGCATAGTATGTTATAACATAGTTTTGTGTATATATAGACAATCTGAACATGCATTACCTTTCAAAGAAATTTTTAAATATTGAAATTTATGAACCTGTTCAATTGATATATTATTGTGTAGTAATGTACATACATCAAACATTGCGATGAAATCTGGCCATTTTTCTATTTACCCAGAAAGGATGGGTACTTTGTAATTAGATAAACTTATTGATTGCAAATAATAAAGGTGGGTGCATTGACCTTTTTATATTTGATTATTTTGAATAGCAGCGATTAGTAATCAATTAATGAATGTATATTCTGAGCATATTTTATAGCATGAATATTTTAAAACTTGCAGTTTTTGTGTTGTACATATTGAGATTTTTGTATAAATTATACTTTTTTTATATTAACTTGGCAAAAAACACTACTTACTGATTTATTCAGCAGACACTATGTCAGCACATTATTCAATGCTGTGAATCATTGACAAGACTGTTGCTCAGGAGTGTTGTGTTGGTGTGATTCTGTGGTGTATTTCTGTTCTGTGGTGTGTTATTGTATTAGCTTGCCAAAAAAAGCCCACTAGACACCAATCTAAAAATCATACACTACATCAAAAAAAGCAACAAACTCAGCACAATAGAAAACTACGAGATATACAAACATCATAAATACTATCCACAACACATTCTAAATGACAAAACACACTCCCAATCGAATACTATATTTGAACACATAATTAACATCTACTCTATGAACAATAACACACCACAGAACAGAAATACACCACAGACTCACACCAACACAACAAACCTGAGCAACAGTCTTGCCAGTAATTCACAGCATTGAATAATGAGCTAACCTAGTGCGAAACGCGTCTCTGAAGAAATCAGTAAGTAGTGTTTTTTTGTCAAGTTAGTACAATAAAAGTATAATATGTATGTTTTGAAACATATTATCTGGGATGTAATCACTACTAGCGATACAAGTAATTCCCTCTAACTCAATGATTTTTTGTGTGAAATAGTGATCTGTGTTATATACTATGATTGAAATTTGAAGTAAATTAACACTTCTTAAACTATATAATGAAAAAATGAGCAAACTAAAATTATGATGTGATTTAAAATATGATGCCCAAAAGTTATTTAAAATCTAAAGTTCACTATATGAGATAAATAGTTATTGAAAACAATTTCACTGTAAAATCAATAACTTGTTACTCGGTGTAACTACGAACACATGGTGAGTGAGCTAGGGTTTCAAAAGGTTCCTTTTAAAAGCAAAAACTTATACTAAAATTCCGCAATTCTGGTCTAGAGAACTAATGTAAGGAACCGGTAACTTTAATTATTATTATTATTGTAGGACTAGCCAAGTTATAAAAAAATTTGCCACAGCTGAAAAATGAAACAGTTGTTACTTAGCACTCACTTAAGAGGTCAGATTTTGTGTTAATCGTTACTGAAGTTTATAGAATAACAATATGTTTAACCCATGGGCTATCATAGAATTGTGTCTTCAAAGTCCCTGAAAACACTAGTATTAAAATGCCAATAAAGCCATTTGTTAGCACTATACTCTATAAACAAAGGCAGGTTTTGAGTCACTGTAAGAGTTTCTAAATAATATATAAAACATGCTCAATTAGAGAAAAATATAATTATTATATTCAATATTGGTTACCCTAGGTAATTCCTTTCAATCCTAGGCACTCTCAATTCACTTATAGCAGAATAACTTGAAGAAAGAAATAGCAGTTTTGCAACGAGGGAGATGAATATCTTTGAAGACATTATAGTGTGGCAATGACTGTGGTAAATGAGGAATTACCTCATCAGAGGTGATTAGATCAAGGCTTGAGAGAGAGTGGTAAAGACAGCAAGCTTAACAACGGTAATGTCTAGAGCAAAAATATATACAAACAAGATTGGTTGAAATAATATTTACATTTACATCACTGAAGATAGCATTATATTAGAATAAAATCTGTAGTTGACAAAAATAATAATTTTTTTAACAAAAGTATCACAATGTATATCTGTATAAGATTTGAAGAACATTACATAGCATTCAAACATAAAAATACAAAAGCATCAAATGGTCCAGCACACATAATATCACATAAACATGAAATAACAAATTACAAAAGTAACCAAACCATACTTGAAAAAAATAATAACCCAATAGAACTAAACTCACTAGAAAAATACCACATTTATAAAAACATACACAACAATTTAAAGTCAGTGCAACAGAAAAATAATGATTGTGAAATATCACGATATGTATATATATATATATATATATATATATATATATATATATATATATATATATATATATATATATTACGTTTTAAGATAAATTTTATCTCCAGGCATAAGGTTACTGTGTTATGGCCATTTTCTGAATTTACTTCTTAACTTTCAATTTTACAAATTTTGAATTTTTAATAATTAACAGGTACTTATTAGAATTGAGTAGCTTGAATGATCCTCAGAGTTCCCCTTGTACTGGTGTTGTGATACATTTTTTCTTTTATCCTTTCATCTCCAGCTCCTCGAACTGCTGCTCTCTCTGGCACCCAAAACTTCACTGATCATCAGCTCCCTGAGCTTTTCTCCTCAACTATCAAAATTAACTAACCAATCTCCTATTAATCTTCTCCTATCTAAAATGATTAAGAATATATATATATATATATATATATATATAGATTTTTTGGACTAGGAGACTGACAGACTTACCTTGGTAAGAGTCCACACTGTAGTGGATTATATATATATATATATATATATATATATATAATCATCTTAATTGTTTAGCTTAGATCTTGAATGGTTATTTTTAAAAACATCTCAAATTATAGGATAACTGATATAACATGGGTTTTCATTTTACAAGTGTGAAGAAAGTTTTTAATTAGAAATCAAAAAGAAGGTTGTATTAGCCAAAAAGGTAGTAACTTCATATTTTTTCCACTGAATCTCATAAGGTTACTATAACCACCTATTCTGGCGAATACAACCTTCTGTTCAATATCTAATTAAAAATTTTCTTCACACTTGTAAAATAAACACCATGTTACAACAGTTATCCTATAATTTTAGAATTTTTAAAAATACCCAAAGCATCCTAATTACAGTTTTGCTTGTTTATGTTTTCGTTGTTCAACTCGTCTGTTCTGTCATGAATTACGGTCATCATATTTTCTTTAAGCATTTTATAATTATTAATTGTAAGAATGTCTTTTAACTTATTTAGTATTTTTTGCTCGGTAGGTTGTATTCCCCTTTCTCAATAATTTTCTTAAACTTGGTGGGAGACACGGCTGCAGCTTCCTCTTCAGCAGATTCAGCTTCTCCTACAATTTTAATGTTTTTAGAATTTTATCTGTAATAAAACCTATGCAACCACTCTCAGCTGCAGTAAACTGAATGCTCTGCTCTTCTGTACTATATTTTTCCATAAAATCTTCATATAAACACAATACTTTTTGTTGTAACATATTTCCATCAACAGGTATTCCTTTCCTGCTTATATCTTCCATTCCAATTTAATTATTTTTGGGTTCAGACTCTTTGTACTAAATCCCAAAAATACTTTTAAAAAATGATTGCATTGGTACCATTGAAGAAAACTGATGTCAACTATAGTAGACATTTAGACTATGGCCTCATAGGTTAACCTGTTTGTATAAGTTGATATATTTCAACGTTTAGTAAAGGAATGGATAAATAAGGCATGTGTAAATGAATACATTAAAAAGTTGATTGATATAACAATTTTTTTAAACTACATTAGATGTTTTTATGTTGATATTGAACAATATTAAATGTTTTAAAGTTTGCGGTAGGTCTTGAAACAATTTCGGTTTTCTTGTACACACAAAAAAACTTTGCATATAGCACACCGTATGCGTGCACCATTGGAGGAGCACCCAAGAAACCTGCAACGGTTTTTTGAAGATGGTGATGGAATTTCAGGCAAGTGGAGCACGTAAAACATCTGGAGGATGCGCGATCCTTGGTTTGGGCATTGAACATATGTAAACAACGTCACTGTCTTCACTTTCATTACTTTTGTTGCCATGGATCAAAAATTCAGCATACTGGTTTTTGAATTTCATTATTTCAAGAATGTTCTTGTTTGGTGTCCCAAGAGCTCGTTGGTCTCTTCTGTACTTGATCCATCCTGCCGCAATTGCAAAATCAAAAAAATGCATGATCACATGAACCGTCCATTTTCTTGTCCTTGCTGAAATCCTATAGTAACTTATAACTCTGTCTAGAAAATCCACTCCTCTAATATAAGTCTTGTAGCTTTTTACAACTAAAGGTCTGTCAACTTCAAGAAACATCCTCCTTATCCTACACCATCTTTTGCACTTGTCAACAGGCTCTACACCCTCTTTGCTTGATAAGAGCAGCACCGCTTTATTATCAAACCATTTTATAATACTTACTTGTCCATCTGACCTTACACTTTGGTCTTTTGATCCTCTCCCCTCTTTTCTTATAATATTGTCTTCTTTTAACTTAGAATGGGGGAGGGGAGTTCTTTGTTTTTGAAGTGTCCCGGTTCCTGACGCCTCGCGCTCAGAATGGAGCAAGTCTAGTAGATCTTCCGTTGTAAAATATCTGTCCATGTAAATAGAAACCCCCTTTGGAAAGGTCTTCAGCAACTTTATTACTGCCTTACCACCAATGTTCAGTCGACTAAAGATTGAATCCTCGACAATTGGAACTCCTTTACCACTGTAGAAGAAGAAATCAAGTGGTAAGCCATCAGGAGCAGCTGCTACAAAAATTTGAATTCTACATGGATTCGGCTTTGATTTTATAAACTGTCTAGCAGGGCACCAACCCCAGAAAGGTACCATCTGCTCGTCTACTGCTACATTTTGCGCACTCTCATTTAGAAGGCAACCATTTCTAACAGATTTCACTAAAGGATTAACTTTAAAAAATTTACAAGCATCTTTTTCAGCCTGAGGGACATCATTGTCATAAACCAACTTTAAATTATTCCTAATAGCAAAATATTTGTCTCTTGGTAGAATAGACACTATGGCAGGCACCTTGGTTCTAACATAGTACATCCTCGTTCGAGGAAGACCCATAATCGACATTTTTATGGAGGCACCGAAGAACTTTTTTGTTTGTTCTGTATTTACACTAAGGGGGCGGTCTTTTGTTTCTAGATAGGTACGATTGGTTTGTTCTATAATAAGGTAAAATATATCCTCAGGAATGTATTTACCAATGTAATCTTGAGGGGGTAAATTTATTGCTTTGGCTCTTAGCTCTTCATGTGCAGGGGCGGCAGGTAATGGCACAAAACTTAATTGCCAAAACAACCTTGTTTGATCTGGTGGCGTTTCAGCCAGCTGGATTACTTGTAGGACTGAAGTTGCAGCATCAACAGGCTTAGGAGTACCTGGGAAGACAATTTATTTTTAGGAATCGTAGAATTATACAAAAATATATAAGTTGTAATAATTTCTTTATTTTAATTAATTGAATGAATTCTTTAAAATGTATTTTTATTATAATGTCAATCAAGGTAGGTTAGTAACTTTTCTAATTTATTTTAAGATAAATAAATTTTCTAGAGCTTTCTTTTTTTAATAACAAGTTTAATGTATCATTTAAAACAATTTCTTAACAATTATAGGTTCTATTAATAAATTACAAATTTTTCTTTTTTAAAATTTTACAAATTTACTATAAGTTTCATCTTTTATTACAAGTCTTATTATTCTAAATTGTATTTCTCTTTTGGGCAGCAACAGTTTTTATTTAATTTAGCCTAAATTGATTTTAATTTTGGTTTAGCACAAGCTTTCTTAATCTGAGCTTATCTGGTGGGTTTTAAATTTTGAATACTGAATTATTATTTGGCACTCTAAAGTACAAGAACAAAAAAATCTAAGCTATAAATGTTAGAAACTATGTTACAAATTAATTTATTTCTAAGTAAAATTGTTCCTTAATATTCTCTCTAAATGTTTTCTTTTATAGTTTAATTTTATAATAAAATCACTGGTTTCTTTTCTTTTATAAAATTTTCAAAATGTAGTAATGGATCTAGCCTAGATACTTAAGTGTTTTAGATTGCAGATCCACTTTTCAGCCTTTATCAAAATATTTAATAATATCTTTTTAAATAAATAGTTTTAATTAATTTTCTTGAAAGTATTATGTAGTGTTAATTAAATTCGAGACTAACACTCCCGCACTAAGTTTGAATTCGTTAAATTTTGTTGGCCAATTCTGAAACACGTCTGTCTTGCTTGAGTAGGTGTGTGTGACTGAAGCCACGCTAGCCAAGCATTTCAAAATGGCTAAAACAAACTATTTCCCTTTTTTAATTGTTGTTACCAGCTTTACGGATGCTGTATTCACTGCCTTTTGTACATTTCATGTTCTTAATAACTAGATTTTACTTTCTTTGCAGGTAACTGCATTTAAATATTATCAGCTGTTCTGTTCATAATGCGCGCGTGTCTTACTTAATATGCTAGTCTACCAGTTTTGGTCAATTTGTGCAAATCTTAAAATGGTTTCACTTTTCTTAACACTTGAAGGCTTTTACTTTTATTTACATTGTTTTAATGTTATTTTTAAACTGTTACACATTAAATTGTGTCTATTATATTGTTTGTTTTACAGTGATTATTGTTCTAAACTTGTGATTAAATATTACGATTTTGCCAATTTAGGTTATGTTTACATTTTTTCTTTTTTTATAATAGGTTATTTTATGGTTTGAATTTACTTACATATTTATATTATATTATACATAGTGCCTTTCTTACTTGCTATTCCAAAATGTTACAAAGTAGGCAGGCACATTAGATAAGTCTAGTTATGTATGTATAAGGCAGTTTGGTATGTAGGTATATGGTAGAAAGTAGGTATGTAGATGCAAATTAGGTAGGAAGGTAAGTAAGTAGGTGTAAGGTAAGTAGAATGCAGGTATGTAAGTGTACGTTAGGTTTTGGTTTATAATTTTATTTTGTTAGTTAGGTTAGAGAAATTTGTCAAACATACCTTCCAAAACCGCCCTTGGTTATTCAGGTTCGCTGTCGGAATCTGACGAAGTCTGCTGATCAAATACCTCTTCGGGTTGGAAATCAGGGTCAGCGTCCTCGCCATCCATAATTTCCAAATCACTGATCTCCCCGTTCAATTAATTGTCAACAAACTCTTAAAAACGATGAGAATCTAATAAAAAAGATAGCAATAAATACAGCTGCAGTTTCAAATATAACGAAACAATTACTAATTAGAGATAAATATATTTAGAATATAAAAAGTATTTATTTATTGCAAATAACTGATTTTAATCATTTATAAAACATCAAAAAATAAATAAAAAATATGAATTGTAAGTACAGGTTATTGCCTCAGATACTCAGTTCAGTGTATCTGAATGTCGACTCTGGTAGACATAAAAGTGACTGACGTTACCATAGTTACTAAAACCATTGATGTATTATAAATTACTTCCTAGACCTTTCTAAACACAAATTATTCCCCATCAGATAACAAAAATTCATACCTATTTCAAAAGAGGTACTTACATGGATGAAGTCTCTCAAAATGCTCTTTCAATTGGTCTGCCATTTTGTAAGTGACTCAGCTATACAGATGTGAAAGAGAAGACCATCCAACACAAACAAGCAGGTGCTGCCATCTCTTGGGTACAAACTGAAACTATTTTCAATGTTGCCAAAATACATACATTAAATGTTTAATGTTTACCCTCTAAGAGGGTAAAAAAAATCTCTACGAAACAGTATTTTATGTCGACTGTAGTAGACGAATGGAACAAGGAGGTCTTTTCCACTTTTACTTGAGTCTTATCACACATTGTAGCAGTGACCTTTGCACTTTCCTGTGAAATAGAAAACCTTGAACGAAGTTTATTGCCATTTTTGAAAATTTCACAAATAGAAGATTAATTTTAATTAAACAATCTCACAATGCGCACGAACGATTACCTTTCAACCTCAATCATATCAAAAATTTTTCCCTTTTGAAAAACAATTCGGTTTCTCTTAGACATAACACTATTACAAGCTTCAATACTGATATGCTTCATGGCCATTATTCCCAAACCGAAGAATATTTACAAGTTAATTATGCAAATATTGTATTACTAACACAAACAAGCACAGCGAATAGGCTAATGTAACCGCAAGAAGCAGACTGAAGAAATTTCAGAGGAAAGCAGTAAGGCTGTGGAATCCAATGACTCAACAATCAAGGAGATGCTAAGCCTGGTGTATGTAGACAATACGGTACTGTATAAATAAAAACAAACTGAGTCAGAGATGGGTGTTTACGGTTTACAAACTTTTGTATATCAATTATTTTTCGATTCTTACCGATACCGATACCGCGGATACAGAGGCACAACTGTATATCATCGGATTTATAGACTTTATGAAATGATAATGATAGATAGACTATAAATAGGGTTATAGTGTATGAACGTAACAATGTAGAGCAAGGCAGAGCAACATTCAGACTCATTATAATGGTAGTGAGTAGAGTTGACAATTTAAAAAATAAGGTTTTTATAATTTTAGACTTTTCAAATTCACAATATATATAGAGAACCTCTTAGAGATGAATGTGTGCAAGTTTTAAGATGACAGGATGTTTTTGAAGATTTATGTACTTGGAAACCTGGAAAATCAAAGAACCTGATGATACTGTGACTAGAATGATAGTGAAGCAAAATTGACTCTGTGCATGAAAATTTGGGAAAATTATTGATTTTTAACATAAATATTTAATAAAATAGATAATTGTGGAACAAATAACACAAAAATCAGACTTCTATCTGTATTTATATGGAATCTACCCAACATTTAAAGAGGTGTTACAAAAACTAGAAAAATGGGGTTGTCTTCCAATTATGGTTGGTCTTAAAAGGATTAATTTTACATTGAATTTAATTATGTTAAATAGTTTTCTTATAACATATATTTCTAAAACATAAAATTATTCAACCTTTTCAAGACTTATTTTGTATTCACACTTCTTTGGTCCTTGGTTAAGAAGAGTATAATCACTGTGTACTTTGGCCAAGTGAGTTGCATATTTTTTTTTTGTGGTGAATCCTCGATGGCAATTATCACAATTGTAAGGAAACTCTTGCGTGTGCAAACACAAATGTTTTTTAAAGGTATTACTAACAACAAACGATAAAACACAAAAAGGGCATTTATATGGGCGCTCCCCAGTGTGCACGCGTCTTTTATGAACTGCTAACACAGATGTGTGGTGAAATTTCTTATTACATATGTTACATTTATAAGGAAATGGATTGTCATGCCATTTACGGTGAATCATATAGGAGCTATAATAACAAAACATTTTGCCACATATGTCACACATATATCTGTCTTCTTTAGTATGAACACCTTTGTGTTCTTCAAACATCTTAACCGAAACAAAACCACGACCACAAATTTCACAAAAAAATGGATATTTACCACTGTGACGTAGTTTATGAAATCTAAGTCCAGAGTGAGTTTTAAAAACTTTTGAACATAAATCACATTTAAATGTTTTAGAATCAAGCCTCATATGTCTGTATTCATGTTCTCGAAGTTTCTTTAGATTTTCAATAGTTTTGTCACAAAATCTACATTTTGGACTGGAACGATGAGCATATTCAAGGTGATTTTTCAGCTGTATTCTATGTTTGAAAGATTTATCACACAAGTTACATTTATAAAGAAAGCTTCCTTGATGTTTTTCATTTCTATGCTTTTTGAATACTTGAAAAGAAGAAAAGGTTTCATGACATAGTTCACAAACAGGTTTTTTAAACAGGGAAGCATGATTCTGTATGTTATGATTCCGAAGATGCAATTTATCTTGTACTTGTACTCCACAATAAGAACATTTCATGGGGCCCAAACCATCATTATGAACTTTCATGTGTTTCTTATATCGACCAGGCCTTTTGAAAGTAATGTTGCAAACAGAACAAATAAGGTCAGGTTTCTTAGGCATGCTCTGTTCAAGATGAATTATAAAATGAGCTTTAAGTTCCAATGAAGAGCTCGTTTTGAATTTACACTTACTGCATGCATAAGCTCTTGCTTTTTTAGAACTTTCCAAATCATGTCTAGGATTGATATAACTTTGTTCTGATGGCTTTTTATTATTTTTACAAAACATAGTTTCTTTTTCTTTTTTTGAAATAATGACATTATTATAATTAGACATAATTAATTCATCACCTGGTGTTTTATCACTTTTTTTATTGATAATATTTGTATTTTGGAAATTTTCATTTAACGGTATTATCTCACTTTTGAAAATATTAGACAAATTTTCATCTTTTTCATCAGCTCCTTCTACCGTGAGATTTTCAAATGTCTCAAAATCTAAATCAAAATCACTGTTACTTTTTTCTGATATTATATTTGCATTTAAATTCAAAACTGTCTGATCATTTACTGAAGTAAAAACTGCATTTGTTGTCTTAACATTTTTCTTATGTCTTTTGCTATCATGTTTACGCAGACTATTCTGTTTTGACATTTTAACTATGGATACAGACTGGTTACTATTTATCTGATCTATATTTTCTTCTACAAAACATTCGCTTATATCTTGATCACTTTCTTGTGGACAGTCATGTTCGGCAAGAAATGTTTCATCAATAAATGTAAGGAAGCAATTATTGCAAGTATGTAGCCTAGGTTCTTTCTCATCAGTACTTACTCCTTTGCTTGTGTTTTCAATTTTATTTTCATCACAAGTTGAGTCCAATTTTTTATTGTCTTCTGTGTCCTTAATACACTCTTCTTTAGTGAAATGTGTTTGAAAACAAACTCTGCATTTAAATGGACTTGAACTTTGATTAGTGACAAGTTTACTACCTATACTCTCCAAAATGTGTGTCATTATATGACTGTCAAATATGTGTTTTTCAGTGGATTTAAAAGAGCACATTGTGCAATCATATACTTCGTAATCTATCTTCTTTATATCTTCTTGCTGAAAGAACAAAAATTATTTCATCTAATCAATTTGTTTAAAAAAATATGACTTATTTATTAGTATTATTTACTATTCATTTTAAATAAATGTCTACAACTGTTTTTTTTTATATAAGGCTATATGAACACATAAACTGTGCAACAATTTATTTTTTAGAAAGGGATGAATATCTATATTTTCATCTCCTTCTTTTCCCCTTTATTTCCCTTGTTTCCAGTTTGTCTTTTAGGTTTCAGGAACTGAAGTTTATAAATGAAGGTTGAAATAGAGCAGTTCCTATTAAAAGGGAATTATTCTCAAAATGAACTGAGCCAAAACCTAACGGAGACTTATGTACAAGCTTATTTAGTGTCATTAACCCTTTGATTAGCAACATGTGCCTACCCTGATATGGTCCCTGGAACCAACATATTTTTGAAAGATTTTTACAGTTTTTTTCTAATTTTTTCTTTGTCTCTAATTTTTTAAATTATAGTAATATTTTTTTTATTTACTTATTTTCTCATGTTAATTAAACTTTACCTTACATTTACTGACAATTTCTTTGGTAAAAATTACATGTTAATAATTTTTT
Source organism: Prosapia bicincta (assembly GCA_036971475.1). Taxonomy (NCBI): domain Eukaryota; kingdom Metazoa; phylum Arthropoda; class Insecta; order Hemiptera; family Cercopidae; genus Prosapia; species Prosapia bicincta. Next base: position 190,816,056 of record JBAIZL010000005.1, read on the forward strand.
TTTGTAAAATACCTATTCAACGTGAAATACCGTCCAAACTTCAAAATTATCGGTAAACACATCGGAAAAACCAAACAAAGAGTCAGATCTTCATTATTGAATCCCCTATTCATTGTAAAATACTGCACAAACTTCAAAACAATCTGTAAGCACGTTGGAAAAACCAGACTTTGGACACAAAAGAACTTCTTCACAATTCAATTGCCTATTCATTGTAAAACACTGCACAAACTTTGAAATGGTCTGTAAATACGTGGGAAACCCATATACTTTGGGCACAAAAGAATGGTGACTATGATTCTGTGTAGTATTTATTGTCCAGATAGTTGTAATTATTTAACCTAGAATACAGCAGGAAATACAATACATAGGAAAACAAATTGTTAATGTACGGCAATACTAATCTGAACAAAATGGTAGAACTTAGATATACGGGAATGCTCTCGCTGGCCGTTGCGTGATCACAAGTACTGGTATGTGAATGCTAATCAAACGGTTAAATTTAAAAATACATGAATATACGTTATGTAGCTCTTAAAGCTTTTGACAATATGAGACATTAACCAAAAGCAAAAGAACTTCTGAAACGACTTTTAATTTGTGATACTTATAAATCAGAAGCAACATTGACTTCTTTCATTTATATCAATTTGTAGAAATATTACATTCAAGTAATAAGTACATAAATATAATCTATGTTACATCACAAAAATAAATATGTTTCTGAGAAATTTCTTTGGAAAAATATCATCCTATACCAATGTATTGATAATAATAAGTAATATACTTTTTATTAGACCATGTATAGTTCCACAATACAGAAGACCTTACTCATCACAAATCATATTAAACCAGACATTGCTTATAATGGACTGTGTTTTATGACGATAGATCTTCCCAAACCCAGCCAAGTAAGCAACAGGCATGGTACAGCCCACTATGGCACAGTACCTATATAGCTACTGCAAAGTTATTTATACCTTCTGTCCACTACAGATTACAATATAACTCAGCATACATTCATTATTTTATATTTATTTGATGATTTAGTATGTCATACTGTTTATAGTATATTGTTTCCTACTCAATGTACAAGTATTAATGTTACTGCATATGTCAAAATATGTCATTTAGTAACATAGCATAGAAAAAAAACAAAATCTCAAGATAAACTATCACTTATAGAAAGGTTTGAAAAAGGAGCATCAGTGACTGGTATTTGTATTACTGCATCAGTGACTGAGTACAGTATTGCCCAACATACTGTATCAAACATTAAAAAATTAAATTTTCAACTAAGTTAATTAATTTAACGTACAAATGAAAAAAATTGAGGTTAAACATATGCAGATGCCATCTGATGAACAGCTGGAAGATGTATTATACAATAGATTCTCGAGACTCCATTAATCTAGAATGTTTGTTAGATTAATGGAAATTCAATCTGCAGCTGAGAGATAAACAGTTGGGAATTAAACAGTTAAAATAGAAAGACTTAGTGATATTCTTAGTGGTGATTAGAGAGTTACTGAAACTTTTAAGAATGAAATCAATGATTTAATCAAACATTAAAACTACCAGTTTAACCAAATTTACAATTTTAACAAAACCAGTTAATGTTAAAGGTCTCTACCTAATTGTATACACTCATCAGGATGAGAAAACTGTACCTGGCAGAAAAATAGGCAAAGAACGTGTATCAGTAGAATGGTACTAGCAAAAAAAAAACAAAACAAAAATAAAACAGGCAAAACATTATAGACACTTTACCACTACAATATTAGTTCTAAAAATGCATGGTTCACAAAAAAAAATTAAATAAATAACAAGTAATTGGTGTTTTTTCAGAAAAACATTTCCAGAAATATAAACATTGGTAAATCAAAACAATGCAAAACATTTATTTCAGGCCTTAATTTTGATGTATCATGCTCCAACCATCCTCACTGTTGGCAAGCTTTGCACTTGAAATGAAAAGATTAACTGTAATGTTCTGTCACTGGAAACAACATCTATATTTGAAGTTATAAATAAAACCCCAAATCTTTTTATTTAAGTCCTGATGTACTACATTTGAAGCAATCATCTTTAAAGGAAATGATTACAAAACTAACTAATTATAACTACAAGACTCTGAGAATGATTGCTTTGCAACGAAAATATACATCAGAACATAAATAAATTTAAAAAATTTTGTGGTTTAACACGTTTAATGCAGTGGGCGTGCATTTCTTTTTTTGTTCCACCACTGCTGTCAGGTTAGAGACTGTGTTATCGTATTATTATTACTTGAAGTGTGTTATAGTAGTGTTCAGAAAATTGTTTACCTTAATATTGTTTTCTCTTGATAACCCATATTTTTTGTCCAAGTGATTCCCAAGTGTTGTCATAATGTCATTTAAATATCTTTGCAATTCATCCATACTTGCAATTAATTTATTGCACAAGTCGCATAAGAAATCCCCTTCAGAAATAATCACTGCGTAACCTTCACCAACAAGTTGGCTAAGTTTAGCTGGAATGTTTAACTTAGTATCCATTACAATGCTTACTTTTAAACTTTCAACAACCTTGTCACAGATAAAACACCTGACAAGTTGGTCTTCATTTTTCATTAAATTTTCTTCACAAGCATCTGAACAAAGTCTTGAACGCCTAGTTACCATCTAAAACAGTTAAAAATGACAAATTTTTAAGGAATTTGATGAAGCATTAAAATTTTTACTAATCTTGATTTCAGTGAAAAACATTTTCAAAATTGTGTATACTCTTAAAATACAAAAATAACCGTTTAAATTTGAAATATTAATATTGAACTTGTAAATTTTGTTTTATTTTGATATTTATATGCCAATATTACTTTATTAATCACTTAAACAATAGTTTATGACTATCAAAACTTTAAATTTTGTAAATTTGTTAAAACTTACTGAGACAGAACATTTTCGATCGCTATGTGGCGATCTTCATCAGTGTCTTCTGCTTGGAGATGTCAGGTCAAGCGGTGACGGTTTTAAAGGTAGGTTTTCGATAGTATCAAAGAGTATGTCTGATTTTTATTGTATTTGTTCATTTAATATGATTGTACTTTGTGTTTTTGTGTGTCTGTAAATTTCATATTGTTCTAGTGTGTTGAGATGTGGTCCTTTTTTGTTGATGTGTAGGATTTCTAGATTACGGTAAATGTCTGTGTATTTGTGTCCTCTGTTTCTTTTATGTGATTGTAAAATGATGAGTTGGTGTTCTGTTTGTGTTCCTCGACTCTTTGTTTAAAGCTGCAACCTGTTTGTCCAATGTAGAATGTTACATGCGTCGCAGTTCAGTTTGTATACCCCTGGTGCTTGTAGTTTATCTTTGTTGTTGGTGTTGTGTTGTATTTTGTATTGTAACTTGTTATTAGTCTTGTATGATATTTTGTATTCTATTTTTTGAAATTTTGCAGGCTATTTTGTTTGTTGTTTTATTTATGCATGGTGGGTTAACCAAATAATCCTACACATGGATCCAAACTCCTGTTGTACCTGTAGATACCATGAACAATCTACCATGGAGCCTACATTCCCTTATTTACATACAAAAAAGAAATAATTACCTGAGACAATTGACAACTATATAGCAATCTACCTTAGAGATGTTTATTCGTATGGCATCTGTAAAATTACTATTTACGTCCTAAAATTCTTCAGCAAGCTTTATTTTATTCTAAAATAAATTCAGTTGTTGTTTTAAAATATTGGCAAAACATTTTGTGATTTAATTACTGTTTAACAATTTTAGATACTTTGTTTTTAGACTCTTTACACCTTTTAAATCATTTGACACAATTCTAAAATTAGCCTAGTATTCAATGTTAAATATATTCAATATTTTAAATATAAAAAAGTTCGGATAGTCATAAGCTATTGTTTAAGTGATTAACTAAGATTCACTGAACGTAATGGACTACAAAATTCAAGAATTAAATATAATATTTGTTTGTTATTTTCTATTTAGAGTAAAGAGCTGCTTATATGAAATAATTAGGACTGGCAAGTGTTCAGATAATTAATCATATATATTAATATTAATTATAAAACTACAGTTTATGTTTTAGATGTCATTTAGAGTGTACATTGAACTATATGTACAGTACTTAACATCCTATTACTGTAATACAATAAGCAAATTAGTTATTAGATAATGAGTAATGTTATTTTGCTGCTAGATTTTAAACAAAATTAATATTAAAACTAATATTAATATTTAATATTAGAATAAATAAAAGAACTTGATGAAGCAAATTCTGATATATAATTACCTAGACCTATGTTCGAGTATTAAAAACAAACTTGCAGTTTTGTGTTTTACATCTTTAGGTTTTTATAGAAATTACACTTCTATGTATTATCTTGGCAAAAAAAACCACTACTTACTGATTTATTCAGCAGACGCGTTTCGCACTAGGTCAGCTCATTATTCAATGCTGTGAATTACTGACAAGACTGTTGCTCAGGTATGTTGTGTTTGGGTGAGTCTGTGGTGTATTTTTTTCTATGGTGTGTTATTGTTCATATAGTAGTTGTTAATTATGTGCCCAAATATAGTGTTTGATTGAGAGTGTGTTTTGTCATTTAGAATGTGTTGTGGATAGTATTTATGATGTTTATATATCTCATAGTTTTCTACTGTGTTCAGTTTTTTGCTTTTATTGTGTATGGCAAAATTTGATGTGGTTTGTGTATTTCTTATCTATTTTACGTGTTCACCACACTCACTCTAACACTACACTCCTGAGCAACAGTCTTGTCAGTAATTCACAACACTGAAAAAGCTCTGATCTGGCTCGAAACGCGTCTATTGAATAAATCCGTAAATAGTGGTTTTTTTGCCAACATAATACAAACAAGTGTAATATTAATAACATGTAGGCCTACAATACTGTCTTTTTAAATAGATACAATGACTTTAAAATTTACATACACAATATACGTACTACAGTATTTATGCACAGTTGTACTACCATTACACAAGAATAACAAAATATAATCATTAACACGTAACACAGGAAATATTACACTAAATATCAAAATATTGTTGCTGTTCATGACAAGCTGGTTGTTAATTACTTATTACACTTTTGCTATTACTTGCGACCAGACTTTTTGTTAACTAAAGGTTGTTAAATTGTTAACTTACACTTGGAGGAAACGTTTTTGTCTTACGACTTCTTCAGCCTCATATTTTTGCCGCTAGGAATGCTGCAGTTGTGCTTCCTCGGTACCATTTTTTGAAAGTTAGAAGTGATGTGATAGAAGAGTATATGTATCTGTGCCATGTTTGTTCATTTAGGATGTCATTTTTATGTGTGTTGCTATGTCTATATATTTCATACTGTTCTAGTGTGTTTAATTTATGCCCTTTGTTGCATGTGTGGAGGATGCTCATGTTATTTTCCATACTTCTGCATGAGTTTTTAGTGACCATGAGGTGATTTTCGAAGGTGAATTCGATAGTAGTGTGCAGTGCGCTTTTGTGTTCTTTATATCTTTCGGCAAAAGATCTGCCTGTTTGTCAAATATAGAACTTATTGCAGTTGTTGCATTTTAGTTTGTATACTCCTGGGTTATTGTATGTGTTGGTATTGTTATTAATGCTGTGTCTGATAGCTGTTTGGCTTTTATTTGTTGTTTTGTAAGCTACATTGTATCCTGCTTTTTTAAATTGTTGTGCTATTTTATTTGTGAGTTTGTTAATGTATGTGAGGGTGATGAATTTCTTTGTGCTCTTGATGAGCATTTTTCTGTGTAGTTTGTCTATTAAATAATTGTCATATCCATTACCCTATTCTATTATATAGTAAACAACCAGCTCAACATTACAGTACAGAAATGACTTTTATGTACTGTTATAAAACTGCTTATAAATAGATTTTATATTAAATACATTACATATTTTGTACTAAACTATTAAAACTGAAAATAGCATAAAGTTATTCCACTAACTTATTCAAATACAGTAGTTTTTAACTATGTCAAATGTAAATTATACGGTGTGATTATTATACTGACTAAAAATATCCAAAGTGTATTCACCCACTCAGCATTAACCTTCACCTAATGTGGTATAATATAGTAGGCCTACAATTGAACTCAAATTATCTGAGCTTTGACTATCCGAATTGCTTTCAGATTTTTTTTTTTTTTACAGGTTTTTTACAATGTTTTACATTTTAACCTAAGTCTAATGAAATACAGTTTTTAATTTTGTTTTTCCACTCATCCCTATCTGTCCACAAGTTTTCTGGTATATCCCATTTGATTAAAGATGAACTAATTTCCTGTATCCACGTTTTCAATGGTCTTCCCCTTCGTCTTCTCCCTGGTGGTGTCCATTCCAACAACATCTTTGGTAGTCTTTCATCATTCATCCTTTTCGTATGTCCATACCAAATTAACTGTTTTTGTTCTACAAAATCTGTAATTAAATTTTGTACTTCCATTTTATCTCTAATTATTTGATTTCGGATCTTATCCAATCTTGATATTCTCGCAGAACGTCTCCAAAAGTCCATCTCAGTTGCCAATAATTTCTTTGTCAATGTTGATTTCAATATCCAAACGTCTGATCCATATGTCATTATGCTTCGTACTATTGTATTAAAAATTTTTGTTTTTGTTTGATTAGTTATATGTTTATCCCATAAAATTCCATTTAACATTGAAATTGTTGTTTTTCCCAAATTTATTTTCGATCCAATTTCTTTATCTTGTTTCCCATCATTTGTAATTTTCATTCCCAAATACTTACATTCCTCAACATGTGATATTCTTTTAATATTTTCTTCTTCTATTATTAAGTCTTTACTTTTTTCTCCTATGACCATGTATTTAGTTTTATTCATATTAACCTTCAATCCCCATAGTTTGTATTCTCCTATTATCTTTCGAGTCATATATTCAATGTCTTCATAATCTTGAGCTAAAATCAATTGGTCATCTGCAAATTGTAAAGAATAAATTGTGATATTGTTTACTGGGATTCCCATTCCTTTGCATTTATTCTTCCAATTTTTCAAAACCTTTTCTGTATAAATTTTATATAATGTGGGTGACAGACAGCATCCTTGGCGTAATCCTTTTGTTACTTCAAAACCTGTTGACAGATTGTTTCCTATTTTGTATTTTGGAAATAGAATTTTTATATAAATTTTGAATTGCCTTGATTATAGTTTGACTTATAGCATTTGACTTTAACACTTCCCATAACTTTGATAATGGTACATTATCATAAGCTTTTTCTATATCTATAAATACTAAATGGAGAGGTTGTAAACGAATTACTTTCTTTTCAATTATTTGTTCTAAGCAGAATAAGTGATCTATCGTTGATCTTCCTCTTCTAAAACCTGCCTGTTCCTCAGCCTCCATATCCTTGTATTCATTTTCTAAATATTGCTTAATTATTTTTCCATAAATTCTGCTCAATGTATTTGTAACTGTTATTCCTCTATAGTTTTCACATTGCTTCTTATTACCTTTCTTATGTAATGTGGATATATAGCCTATTTTCCACTCTTCTGGTGTCTCTTCTCCATTCAAACATTTTTCAAAAAGTTCCTTCAAATTTGCAAATAATTTATTTGTACCATACTTTAATAGTTCGGCTGGAATTCCTCCAGGTCCTGAAGCTCTTCCATTTTTCATAGATTTTATTGCCTGTATCACTATTTCCATATCCAAATTTAGATAGGTATTATTTACTGTTTCTGGTATTTCATTTTGATTTTTTTCCAAATGTTCTTCTCTGCATTCTGTTAATAAGTTTTTAAAATATTCCTCCCACGTTTGAAAATCAATATATGTCATTTGTTGTGACTCCTTAGAGTTTTTTCTTAATGTTTTCAAAGTTTTCCAAGCTTCTGTACTTCTTTTCCCTCCAATAAAAGATTCTATCTTTTGGCATGATTGTTCCCAACTTCTGTTTTTTGATTCTGCAACCATTCTTCTAATTTTTGCTTGTTGTGCATTAAGTTCTATTTTATCATCAATTTTCTTTGTATTTAACCATTTTAAATATTTCTCTTTTTTAATCTTCACTTCTTTTTTAATTTCTTCATCCCAATAATAAAACGTATTCTTTTTATCTTTAATATCAATTTCACCTAAAGCTTCTTTTGCTGATTCATGTATTACTTTTGAAATATATTGGTATTGTTTTTCTGTTGTATCCCAATGAGTTTCTGTTAATTTTTCATCTAACCTCTTCCTATATAAGTATACAGTACTCTCATTTTCCAAACTCTGTAAATTATATTTAGGAAGATTCAATTTGATACCCTTTTCAACATATTGTTCTTTTTCTTTATCTTTATTGTTTAATTTTTTAAATGGAAATAATATTTTAGAATTGACTATAAAATGATCACTAAGTTTCACACCTCTGTATACTCTAACATCTTGTATTTTTAGTTTTGTTTTCTGTTTTACTATAATATAATCAATTATTGATTTCTGCTGCATTGTTTCTCTATACCAAGTATATTTATGTATTTCTTTATGTTGGTAAAAACCATTCAAGACTTTCAAGGAGTTTTGTTCACAAATGTCTATTAATCTGCTTCCGTTTTCATTTACAATATTTTCTCCAAATGGTCCAATTATTTTGTTTCCAATCTGTCTTCCAGTTCTACTATTGAAGTCTCCTGCAAGAATAACTTCTCTTGTATTTCCAATTTCCTCTATTATTCCGTTCAATTTATTGAAAAAATCATCTTTCTTACATAATAAAACATCTTCATTTATAGCATACACTCCTAATATTACCAATTTGTATCCATGAAAATTCATATTAATTCTGATTAGGTTTTCGTCAATTGGTTGCCAGTTAGTGACATAAGTTTTTAATTTTTTCCTTATTAGTACAGAGATTCCACGTTTTGCTCTTTGATGCTTCTGTACACCACTGTAAAAATGTATGAATGATCCCTTAATTTCGCTGCCATTTCCTTTTTTTTTAGTTTCAGATAAGACAATAATATCTTGTTTTCTGATTTCTAATTCTTTAATCACTTCTTCAAATTTATTATTTAAACCTTGAATATTCCACGTTCCAATATTCATTGTCCGTTTCCATAGCTTTTGTCGTATTCCTTTAAATCCATCCGGCTGTATTCTATTAGACTTTTTAACATTTTAGGTTTTTTATATGAATGGGGAGTTGGCCCATTGCATAACCCCCAACCTGGAGGACCAGGTAATTTATTTTCAAGGTTGTCTTCCTTTAGCCTTTGATAAACCAATATCTCCCTACAAGGCAGCAGTGTTAGTTTTGGTCCGCCCCGAGTATTTTATTTCCTCGGTACCCACCATATCTGGTGAGCTTTCCCTTATCCGCCACCTAGGGAGGCGCCCGATGGGAGACTAACAACTCCACACGGGGCTTTCAGATTTTCAGGGAAAAAATTATAACATAAGTGTACTGCGGAATCTAAAATGATTCTGTTTACATGTACAATATCGTGGATTCTTGAATTTTGTAGTCCTACATTCGGTGAATCTTATTAATCACTTAAACAATAGTTTATGACTATCCGAACTTTATATTTAGTAAATTTGTTAGTTCACTAAATATAAAGTTTGGATAGTCATAAACTATTGTTTAAGTGATTAGTATCGTGAAGATATTGGCATTTTCTCTACGAAGCTTATTTGGATGCTAAATCACTGTCTCAGTGAAGTTCTGTAAAGTTGGCTGTTGTCCGTCGCCAGTTAGGCGGCCCTGATACTGTTTTGCACCAGTAAATGTTTTATTTATAAGTGTGTTTTGTCATACACCATGCCTTCCAAAAGAAAGCAAGTTGTCCTCTTAAAATGAACAAACCTATACTTTTAAACTTTGTGTCATTACTTGAAAATAAAGGAAAATGTTCTTTAAAAACATCAATGAAAGCAGCAAAAAACAAAGAATTAGGAGATCCATTCTCAAATGGTTTTTGCAACATTTTATGGGAAAGCCAATTTTTGGTCCTATTCTTTGTGAAAAGGCTAAGATCTTAGCTCAGAAGCTTAGTGAAAATATAAAACTATAAAAAAAACATGTAACTCTCATTTGCAACATACATACAATAAATAATTAAAAGTTACCCCTTTTTCAAAAAATTCAACTATCCAAATTTTTGTTTATTCGAATGCGGTCGGTAAAAATTGATTTGGATATTTGGTGTTCTATTGTGTAGTAATTCCTGAACAAACAATTCATAAAGGATAGTTGGTAAAATGAGGTTAAGTTTATATACTGATATTTAATACCAGCATTATTTAGCTTTATCTAATATTGGTAAAGTTTAACCAATATTTATAGCTTTGGACATTTAAAATTAATTTATACTATTTTAGAGTATATCATTTAACCTTCCATAGCCATATACTAGTGGACCAGAATTAGCTCTACGTGTGTTAATTGGGTAACCCATAGCTTTAGAAGAGGACAGAGTATACCTAGAGACAAGGCCTGGATCTGTGGTCTACTTAAAGGGGCAGTTACTGAAATCATCTTTAACAGGCCTGGAAAGAGGTTAATAAAAATACCAAATTGGAAAGATGATGTATTCATTATCAGGAGTGGTGTCTGAATATAGTATTTGATTGTGAGTGTGTTTTGTCATTTAGAATGTGTTGTGGATAGTATTTATGGTGTTTGTATATCTCGTAGTTTTCTACAGTGAAACCTGTCTTAGACAGACCCTGTGTTAGGCGGAATCCCGACTGTAGCCTATTTAATTTACTTGGTTAATAACCTTCATAAGCTGGAAACTGTCTAACGCGGAAGCGGAATAAGCAAAAGGATACGTATTTACTACGTCTTAGTTCCGCATAAGCCGGAAAATCTGATCATATACATGCTGTAAAATATAAAGTTACAATGACTTCCGTTTAGATAAAATACAGTTTATAATATATTTTTTTACCATAACAAAATTCACAGATAGGTCTGCTTAATAGTAACGGATCGTATTTATTTCTGAGAAATCTGTAACAACGTTAAGGATTGCTGATATGCACAACGCAATGGTATACAAACATCCATAATTTACGATAGGCTATGTGTCAGCACTCGTTTCCTTCAAGATAACGCAATGAATGGTTTACAAACATCCATGGCCAGACATATTGTAGACATATTGAAAGGCTAGAGACCGCTTCATTCTAAAAGGCAAAAAACATGCGCAAATAGAAGAAAAAGAAGAAATTGAAGACGGACCAGTAGTAGAAAACAAAATAAAAACATTTGGAGGGCTTTAATGAATATTTGCGAGTTAGAAGATTTCGCGGTACGTATTAACAGCCCGGAAATGCGTCACCATTTATTACAACTACAAACAATAACTGAAACACAAACAAGTAAAACTAACCTTTTAAAACAAAAGTCAATGCTAGATTTTTTCAAGCCTAATTGATTTTCTTTTATTTTTACGTAAGCCTACTATGTACAGTATTTAGCCTAAATACAGTAAGAGGAAAAATAGTTTTTAATAAATTGCATCATTAATTCATAAATTTTGTTGACAAGTGTATAAGTGTTTTAGTTTTATAGTTTTCTATTAAAACTGTTTTGTGGAGAAGGATAAAAGGATGCTGTATTAAAAGGTAAGATTTTTATTATGTAATGTAGGTTTTAACATTTTCTGTAGTGTGCATAGCCAACACCACCTAGAAAACAAGGTTTGCGAGTTGTGACGTCACAGGGCACAGGCTACGGGCTGTTATTAGGCAATCAAAATAACCGATATTACTGTTGAATGGCGTTTATTTAGACGTTAAAATGTGATAATTTTCTTGTGATTTAAATACTTGAATTTCTTGCTTTATATGTTGAAGTGTTATCTCTGTAGGAAATAAACAGTCAATACTTAATGGGAAATAAATCATTAAATTAAATACTGTATTAGAACAAATGTAGACACGATGACAATTAATTGTCCGTTATCTATGTGGTGTTGGTACAGCTCCATACAGCTGATCAGTAGAAATAATAGTCTTATAGCTAAGAATCCCCACGGCCTACACTCACCCTAACCCTAAAAATAGAATCGGCAAACGTTTCATGATGATATTACCATCATACAGTACACTACTACTGTATAAGCCGGAAACCTGTCTTAGACGGAAAAAATGCCAAGCCCAATGGATTCCGGCTTAAACAGGTTTCACTGTACTATTGTTTGAGTACACAGTACATAGACTAACATAGACACCAATCTAAAAATCCTACACTACGTCAAAAAAAGCAACAAACTCAAAACAGTAGAAAACTATGTGGTATACAAACACCATAAATACTATCCACAACATATTCTAAATGACAAAACACACTCACAATCAAATACTATATTTGAGGACATAATTAACAACTACTCTATGAACATTAACACACCACAGACTCACACTAACACAACACACCTGAGCAACAGTCTTGTCAGTGACTCTCAGCATTGAATAATGAGCTGACGAAGTGCGAAAGGCGTCTACTGAATAAGTCAAAAAGTAGTGGTTCTTTACCAAGTTATTAGAAAAAAAAATAATTTCTACATAAACCTAAAGATTTACAACACAAAAACTGCAAGTTGTAAAGTTATTAATTAAGTTCCACAGAGCGTAATGGACGAACTATTAAATTATGGTTGTTAACATTTGAATATTATGGCACTTTTTATTCAGCAAATATAATACAATAAAAATATTGTAAAGAACCCCAATACCATCAAAAATAACAAATAAAACAAGTTACTTAAGATTAAACCCTTATGTACATTTCGATGACCATGTCATCATCATCAGAGGGTCTTATTACAAAATACAATCTTGCACACAAGAAGTTACAAACTAGAATGAAACCTATCGTTCTCCGCGGTCGCTATATATAGGCATGAGGTAAGCTGCGCCCCCTTTCCGCCCTCGACCGACAAATAACTATCGGCCATCAGGAACCAAATAGGTTAAGTCAAATAGTACATTATAATAATACTTATGTAATAAAAACTACAGCAATAACAATAAATAAATTAAAAGTAATTAAATTAATACATCCTATTTGAAGAAAGCTATTTAAGTAAAGTATGTAATGGTGAGTTAGGAATAGGTCCTTTATCTGCATTCATTAATTTACAATTAGATTTGACTATAAAAACACTTTCATAACTATTAAGTAACTTTTTTGAGTTTATACATTTAGCCAAAATAACATTTTTATCTAAATCATGCTGATTACTAAGGACATGTTCTGCTACACTTGATTTTTCCGGTCTATCATATTTAATATGCGCGAGATGTTCTTTATATCTAGTTACAATTTTTCTTTTTGTTTGACCTATGTACATCTCGTTACAAGTACTACAAATTATCTTATAAATACCTGATTTTACCAACATTGGAATTTTATCTTTCGGGTTACATAATAAATGCTTGAGTTTATTTTGAGTTTTATAGGCTATCTTAACATTTACCTTTTTAAAAATAGAGTCTAACCCTTTTGTTAAAATATTATCAAAAGGTAAACTAATAAAATTACATTTTTTAACTTCTTTTTGAAGAGTGGTAGTTGTGTTCAAAACAGATTTTAATCTTTGTTTTCTAACAATAGTATCTACAATTTTGGTATCAAAATCGTTATATCTAGCCACTCCTTTGATATTATTAATTTCCTTATAAAATCGTCTAAGACTAAGTGGTATAGTGATCGCTCTGTTAACCAAACTGTTAAATGCTGCTATTTTATGTGTATAACAATGATTGGAACTATTTAATATATATCTGTTATTGTTAGTAGGTTTCCTGTAAATATCAATTTTTTCATGATTTTTAATACACAGAATATCTACAAATGGTAAACGATTATTAGTTTCTAATTCATAAGTAAACTTAATGGAACTATGTATGCTATTAAGTTGGTTTACAAAAACATCAACATTACATTTACTCCTATCAAAGATCGCAAAAATATCGTCAACATAACATCGTCAAATATAAACTGATAAATGTCCGGATTCACAAATTCAGTTGAATATTAGTCTGGAACGTTCCTAAACATCTCCAAAGGCTGTTTTCATAAATATTTTTTTTTTTGTGTCGGAAAGTTGTTTTCTATCAATTTTATAGTTGGCTAAAACATTTTGAGCGCAACAGTAACTTGTGCAACAACTGCCTGCTTCCGTGGAGTGATACAGTAACGTCACAACTGTAATTGGTGTTTTAGGAGTTTAAACATTGGTAAAACACAGATTGCCCACCCTTGTATAAAATGAATCAAAAACATGTCCTGAAGCTATATTGATAACCATTATTTCTGTTATTCAAACGGTTTAGTTTATATACCTATGAAGTATCCTGTCAGAATAGATTTGATTTCAATTTTATACATTTACCCATTAGGTAATGTACAAAATTATAACCAAATTTTTCCTAACTGAACTCTATACGTATATTTATGTATTCGTAGTACGTATATGCCATTAAAATGTAAGAATAGAGCTAACCTGAGGTTATTACAACTGTGACGTTATTGTATCACTCCATGGAAACAGGCAGCCGCTACACAACCTACTACTGTGCACCGAATTTTTTCCCAACTAAAAATTGATAAAAAACGGCAATTGTGAGAATTACCAGCCACCTAGGATATATTGGAAAATTGTTCAAAACCATCAAATAGGACAATATGCACACAAATTTTGTTCACTGTCCTCGGAAAGTTATTTTTTTAAATATAAAGTTGGGTAAAAAATTCAGTGCGGAGCATAAAGCTGTGCATTGGCTGCGGAGTGATAAAGTAATGTCACCCATACCTTACATGTGTAGAAATTGTTTGAGAAACGATTTGGCTTAATTTTTATGATTTTTGCATACATATATTTAAATATACTTATAAAGTCTCCAGTTAGGATAGATTTGGTTTTAAATTTATACAATACCATATATAACATATATAATAATATAATATATATATTACCATATATAATATATTGTATATATATCAATATATACCTCAATAGTTAAACGTATAAATTAGAACCAAATCTATCCTGACTGGATACTTCGTAGTTATATTTCAATATACATCTTAAATTAAACCTTCCCTGGCAATAAAAAAAATAACTTTTATCAATATAAATAATATTCGAGCTGGCTTGTGAGTTGTATATATTTTTATTATCTAATTTATCAATATAGCTTATCAATTTTTATTCATAACATTTAGTTTGCTAAAACACTAACTACAGTTGGGACGTCACTCTATCACTCCACAGCCCATTCACAACTTATTCCTTCGCACTAAATTTTTTACCCTACTTAAAATTGAAAAAAATAACTTTCCGAAGACAATAAAAAACATTCTTGTGCATATCTTCCTATTTGGTTTTGAGCAATTTTCAAAAATATGATATGTGGCTGGCAATTCTCACTATTATCCAGGTAATTCTCACAATAATATTTAGCTGGCTTTGGGAATCTAAACAAATACCCAGAAATTAAAATAGCCAACCTTAAAATTATGTTTTTAATATTTGCTTTTATGTACACAATTACTACTACAAAAATTGTTTCCATTTTTTATGGGAGGTTTACTGACTCACCTTAATTTACAAACTGCGTAAAGTTATGGTTCGATTATCATTTAAAGGTATTTATTTTCAATATAAAGGCAAATCTAGAATAACGCTTCAAAACAAAAATAAAATGCTTCCTTTGAACACCAGAAATCGACGATTGTTTCATGTTTTACCGAATTTATATAAAAATTAATATTCATAATTCTGTACATAAAAATGTAAGGGGCATTATTACTAGTTTAACTGATAACCATAATGACATTTTAGTATCAGATAAAACAATTTAAATACAAACACATCAAACAACCTTGGGTAATTAATAAAAGATCCACTAGAATATTAAAACACTTATTTTTTCAAATTATACTCTTAAAATTCTTTAACTATTAAATTATCGTTTTTATTACTTTCATACCCTGCCTTCTTTTAATAACCTCTCAAAACATTTTATCCTTCCCAAATTTACTTCTTGTAAAAGTTTGTAATATGCGACTGAGTTAAAACTAGAGACTACACAGATGTTCAGAAGATGAACTTTTTTTGGAATGATTCAATTCATAGAGAGAATCTTTCATATGATTCTTCGAAAAGAATCACAATACTTTCGAATCACTGACTCATCTTGGAAATTGGAGGTACCAGCAACAAAAAATATTCCAGTAAGAAACTGAGAAATTTTCAGGTGTTTCTTATTCTTATTGCTATCACCTGCACTTGAATTAATCTCACTTGAATAACAATAATTATAAAACCTCAAGATATCAAATGCAAATACTCCTAGTCTTGTTTCTTATGGTAAAAACAAGTATTATATTAACAAAATTTTAAGTAAATTTCTACTGAAGTCAAGAAATAATATATTTATCATTGTTTGCTTATTTCCAGTTTATTTTATTTGTTCCATTTTTTTTAACCTTATGATATTGCACTATTTATATCGAAATCTTGTTGCTGTTCATGATGAGCTGGTTATTAATTCCTTATTACACTTTGATATTACTTGCGATCAGACTTTTTATTCAATTGTTAACTTGCATTTGGAGGAAACGTTTTTGTCTTACGACTTCTTCAGTCTCGTACTTTTATCGCTAGGGTTGCTGAAGTTGTGCTTCCTCGACACCATTTGTTGAAAGTTAAAAGTAATGTGATCGAAGAGTATGTGTGATCTGTGTCGTGTTTGTTCATTTAGGATGTCATTGTTATGTATGTTGCTATGTCTGTATATTTTATATTGTTTTAGGGTGTTTAATTTATGACCTTTGTTGCATGCCTGGAGGATGCTCATGTTATTTTCCATACTATTGCATATGTGATTAGTGTCCATGAGGTGATTTGCGGACGTGGATTCAATAGTAGTGTGCAGTGCGCTTCTGTTTTCTTTATCTTTCGGCAAAAGATCTGTCTGTTTGTCCAATATAGAACTTATTGCAATTGTTGCATTGTAGTTTGTATATTCCTGGGTTATTGTATCTGTTGGTATTGTTATTAATACTATGTCTGATAGTCGTTTAGCTTTAATTTGTTGTTCTGCAAGCTATATAGTATCCTGCTTTTTTGAATTGTTGTGCTATTTCATTTGTGATTTCTTTCATGTATATGAAAGTGATGAATTTATTTTTGTTCGTGTTTTTTGTTGTTTGTGTTGTTGTTACTGTTTTTGTTCTATTTAGCTCACAAACACGGGTATGAGAATTATTTAATAGACAAACCACTCGAAAAAATACTCAACAGTTTAGATGCTACATAGACATAGCGTCCAACCTGCAAATTCTTCATATACAACACAGAAATAACCGACGTTATACAACCGAACAATAAGAAAAATACAAACATTTCAAACTACAACTTACACGCATGCACAACACACAATTACATTATAACTCACATACACTTTTTGACAGTTGGTTTCAGTATTCACGGTCCACTATTCGCGGAACGTAACCCCCACAAATATCGAAGTATCACTGTAATTATAACAGCTACATTTTTGTTTATAATACTGCATTAAACAAATACTTGGGAAACCAAAACCTGTTATTACTAGTTGTATATAGTATTTCCTTTTCCAAACTAAACAACAGTAACAACATATTACGAATTGAGTTACTTATTTTAGGGGACTCTGCAAATACTTGGAGGCCACGAATAATTACATTATATTGGATTTAAGATTTTCCCATATTTAGGTAGCAAAATATAATTTATATAACATGGTTTGTTTGCACAAATTTATTTAAAATATTTACATACTTTAACTTTGCTTAAATGTTGCGGGAAGTTCACGAAGAATGAAGTGACAAACATCCAATGTCAGGACAGTACTTGTTATCAAATACAGTTTAATATTACTGGCACATAGGAATTTGCTTCTGACTGCACCAAACTGACAATTTGTCTTCCTAACAACAGAACATATTTTTTAATACATGCGTCATAAACGTTCTCATTAGGTAGATGTGGCGGGTAATCTGTTATTATAATACTGTATATATAATTTCAAAACAATCAATAACATTCTATGCCTTAGAAATCATTGGTGGCTTAGTCTGTGGTTTATTCTTGACATGTTTTTTAAAGACTATAATCTGTTTTTAATAGTTATGTTGTCCATCTTTGTGTTTTACTTGTTTGGGTAGGTTAGATTTGTGTATTTTAAAAAGATTCAGGTATTTCGCCATATGCTAAATTTAAATCATTTTGTATTTGTGTTTTAAAATTTAAAATGTGGGAGTAAATAATTGTACATTGATCCATTATTGTGTTACCCATATAGAAAAAAGTCGGAGTATATGAGAAAATTATACCTAACCTATATGTTACTTGGGATTAATGGATTTTTAAAGACTTTTTAATTAATCGAATGTATAATTTACTGAAATGGAGTACAGTGCACCAAATTTGGAGCATGCAGTCTCTCAGTTTTATCATACCGATACTAATTTGCAAGCACAAGCTCATCAATGGTTGACAGCAGCAAGATGCTCTCCAAATGCTTGGGCTTTTGTATGGGAATTGTTACAGCCTGATAAGGTATGGTCTAAGTACACAATTGCTGGTACAAACTTTTGAAATTAATGTAAGGTTAAGACTGATGTTTTTGCAATGATGGATAACTTTTCTCATTTAATGTCGTTTTGTTAAACAATGGAACGTAAAAATAACCGCTTTTGACAATATAAGCCTTTTGTCATTATTAAATTGTTGAAAAATTATCCTCTACGCTATATCACATCAATATGAAACTCTTAATAAAATGGTAAAAATTTGGATTGGATTTGGATATGTTAAAAAAACATTCATGATAAAATGTAGTAAAAAATTACCCTATTGGGAGAGATTTTGTTTTCAAATAATTAGAAATTAACTTAGGTAATTTTAAGACGACAATTTTGGATAACCGGATGCCATCAATTTTTCTCACAAAAAATATAACTGTATATTAAGAATTCTCCCCTATAAATGTAAACATTTTAAACAACAATATTGTTACATAATAATATAATAAATGGATACTGCTGCCTGAAATGTAAAATTTTGAAACCTAACTTGATAAACACAGTTCTATATAAATTTTAATGTTGAAATTTGCTACACAATATAACGACATACATTATTATAAACATATATTAAAATATAGCTACAAAGTATCATTAGTCTAGATTTGGTAATAAAAGATAACGGTAATTATTAAGATCAGCGACTACCACTCCGATCGGCAAAATATTTTTTTTCCTGATAAATTTGACCATGCTGAATATGAATCTGAAGTTATTTTTAATGGCAAACAAATATTTACATAAAATAATCTGACCTTGGTGCTTACTAACTCTCTGATCGTGAAAAATATGTGTTATTCTCGTGAAAAAGGCACAAATCTTAGCGGCAAACCTCTACGTCACAAGAAGCTTTCAGATTGGCTGACAGATGCCACGTGACTTTTCAAGTGAAAATGCCTCAAACTGTGTCATTTATAGCGGCATCCTAAATCACGTGATGTGAAAAATACTGTCTGATTGGCCGACAGATCCCGCGTGACATTTCAACCGACAAGCGCGTATTTAGAGTGTGTGTCATGATGGACTGGGGCGGATATTGCCATCCATTATTTTTTGAAGCATATTTATTTGATGAAAAGTGGGTAATTGGGACTTTATGTTCGCACAACGTATCCCGACGAAGACAACCTGTTTAAAGTGCGGTAATACAGTGAAGCTTATGCACGACTTCAAGTTTAGGTGCGGAAAGATATGACTAAGGTAAGCACCTAGGTCAGGCTAGAATTTGTTAAGTTAATATATGTTTGCCGTTAAAAATAACTTCAGATTCGTGTGTTCAGCAAGGTCAAATTGATCGGGAAAAAAAATTTCGCCGAACGGAGCGGTAGTCACTAATTTTAATAACTTTCAAGATAACTTATTAACAAGGAAAGTGACAAAAACAAATTTAGTATGGGCTATGTTTTTTCATTACTATATGGAAGAAAAAGGCAGATATTGATACAAGCCATGAATTTATGTCAAAGATTAGTAGTTATTTTCTTTAAAAACCCAAATCCATTTTAACCAAATACTTTATAGTCATGTCCTAATGTAGTGCTCTGTTATGTGAAAATAAAAATTTGATTTTATACCTTTTACTTCGAATAAAGTGGTTGTGGCAACTGAATTGGGTTTTGCTATTATATTATTTTTAATTAATTGGTTGCAACTTAACGTGAGCTACTAGTTTGTAACTATAAACCCTTGCAAATATGTTACACTTACCTATAATAGTATATACAGTATCAAGGGCACGGTGGTACAATATATTACAAGAAAAATATTGGAAATAACCCCAATACCACAATAATATCAAATAAAACAAATTACTTAAGATTAAACCCTTATGTACATTTTGATGACCATGTCATCATCATCAGAGGGTCTTATAACAAAATTAGAATCTAGCAAACAAGAAGTTACAAACTAGATTGATCTACAATTTATAAGATCTTAAATTAAAATATATTAAAAGATCACTCTAGTTTGTAACTTCTTGTTTGCTAGATTGTAATTTTGTTATAAGACCCTCTGATGATGATGACATGGTCATCGAAATGTATATAAAGGTTTAATCTTAAATAACTTGTTTTATTTGTTATTTTTGTGGTATTGGGGTTCTTTCCAATATTTTCATTGTGATATAATAGTATAACTCAAGTTATGGTTTTTAGTTGACAAAAGGACACATCTCACAAAACGGCCGTCCTTAACAATTATAAAAGTAAGTGCTACTATACACAAGTGAAACATATTTACAAGTAAACAAATATTCTTTGAGCTTAGCCTGTGAGGTTATATTTAAAAAACAAATAAATACATACACAAAACTCACAAATTAATCATTTATTTACTCATACCCGTTTCAATAACCAAGTCATCATCATCAGTGAGTGTTACTACTACAAACTCAGTTGTAGAGTTTGTAGTAGTAACACTCACTGATGATGATGACTTGGTCATTGAAACACGTATGAGTATATAAATGATTAATTTGTGAGTTTTGTGTATGTTTTTATTTGTTTTTTTATATTTACAAGTGTTTTTAGTTATTATTTTTAACTAATAATTTTTAAATCTTATAGTTGGAAAATAATTATGAAATAAAATATGTAAAATAAATAATAATAATAATTATAAACATATAATATAAATAATAAAATGGAGCTCAATGGTTTGAAGCTAGGGGGGTGTTTTCCCTAACATCCACTATTCACTTCAGATTTTTAAAAACTTTGTAACTTAAACAATTTTAAAAATATATTTACAAGTATTGGTAACAATTAACAAAAATATTAACAACAATATATTTTTTTATTATCAACATGTAAAGGCACTGGTATAAATTTAGGGTATAGATCTAGTATCATTGTGTCTACCTATGCAGTAAAGTCTTTAACCCATAACAGAATCATAAAGGTATAAAAGCCAAGAGTAAGAGGTTTTCCTAATTAGCCATGTGACTAGTTAGTTATAAGCATTTTAGAGAGGCAGTAAAAATCCTACTTCATGTGTCCTGTCATTTCGAAAACGCATTAGGACAAATATTCATTTTTCTTTATGGTGACAGAGTGGTAAATACATTCTCTCATGTCTTCAGAAATCTGTTGCACAAAAATTATTTGAAGCATGAAAACCATAAAATAATAGGCCTACCAAGGTCAAGTTTGATTTAACATTAAAAAAAAATTTAGTTTATAATTCTCTTAACTCAACAATGAAGATTTGTATTGAAATGTCATTGTCTTTATGCAAACTAGAAACATTTTTTTGGGACATGCTATATGATAGCTTATCTATGGTATAAGATAGATTAAATGTCTTTTTTCAAAATGTTTCAGTTTTGCTGCATCAGAATATGTTATTATTTTTTTATTCATGAAATTGTTTTATATCAGGAGGTATAATTTTTATTTTGTGCGAAATCGATGGTGTGTGTTTACTGGAAACTGTAGTCTTAACGTTATGTAAGTTAATTTCTAATTAAAAAAGTCTATAAATCTATCCTAACTACTAGATACTTATTACACTATTAATATTACTTGCGACCAGACTTTTTGTTAACTAAAGGTTGTTAAATTGTTAACTTACTCTTGGAGGAAACGTTTTCGTCTTACGACTTCTTCAGCCTCAAATTTTTGCCGCTAGGATTGCTGCAGTTGTGCTTCTTTGGTACCATTTAACAAAAAGTCTGGTCGCAAGTAATATTAAAAGTGTAATAAGTAATTAACAACCAGCTTGTCATGAACAACAACAAGATTTTGATATCTAACCAGATAATTTGTAAGTATATTTTAATAAAGCTTCAATACAATATAATATTTAATACAACACATGTATACATTTGCATATTTTATACTTATACATTTTATATATTTTAATACAACATAATGTGAAAATTTTTCAACAATTAATTCATAAAGAATTAACTTCTGTTTGTCAAGTGAGGTTATGTTTATGTTGCAGTATTAAGCAAAACTTTAGGACTATTTATGGGTACTAATATTTTAATCAGGCCTAATTTTTTCTGCGTTTTTAATGTAAAAGATGTTAATAACAAAAAAAAAAAAAAAAAAAAAAAAATCAAAGGTGGTAAACTAATGATAAACTAATATATTACTAATTTTCCATTTAAAAAAAAGGATATTATAACATCTAACATGACTTAATTTTAGCTTGCTTATAACACAAATTACGACTATAAAAGACTTAAACTTTGTACACCGACTTCTGTATTCTTTGCAGCAATAATTTACTTGAGTTAAGGGCATGAAAATAGTTTGACGACATGAAAAAAAACAAATTCAACTTACTAATGTGTATAGAAATTCTTCTTCTACATATTACATTAGTTTTTAAGGATTGTAAAAACAATTTAATTCAATAACTTGTATCAGACGTTAGAATATAACTTTTACTCGTAATGACCTGGCTTTCTTTCTGACAAATCTCGTATTGACCAATTATGAGACAGTAAACAATATTGTAATTTGCTATTTTTCAGAGACCTGATTATTTATTCCTATATACAAGATATCAGTTTTATTTAACCATAATAATTTACATACTTATAGTAGTACTTATACATACATACACAAGCATGTATGTTATCAACTAAATGAGTTTTAACTTTTCATTACAGTCACAAGAGGCACAGTTTTTTGCTGCAACAACATTACATATGAAGATAATGAAAAATTGGTCCGAGGTTCCTATTGAGCAATATGAAACATTAAAAAAACAAATTCTTCAAGCTATAATTAACTTTGCATTAGGACCAAAAATTGTTCTCAATAGACTGTGTATAGCAGTAAGTATGCATTACTAAGTAGGCTATAAAAATTCTTTCATTTAAATTTTGTTAGTTTGTGTGACTTTAATTACTTTATAAAACAAAAATATACGTGCTAAGAAAAAATATGTCAGTAAGTCAACAAAGTACAAGGAGATGAGAAAAAAAATTTTAATGGTATTAATAAATATATTTTTAAAAAAGTAAAAGGAAAATGTTAAAAAAATATCTTCTTATTAACACATTGAATGCTAAAAATAAGTATGAACAATCTTTTATGGCTAAAAATGTTTGTCAAAATAACTTACCAAATGCCATTCAGAGTGTTGTTCTGGATCACTGACATAAAAAAATTCGTCATTACCGGATGTCCTGTGATTGCTGCCACTGCTTTTTAACTTCCTGTGCCATATGGGTGAGTCACTCCGATGAAGTTTAACAGTGGTCTCATATTTTGTTGATGACACATATTTGGCAGAACCTTAGATAGTATGGAGTTCGGTCTCTTCTTGGCGTTAAGAGTACCTGAAGATTTGATACTGGATAGTAGAAGATATTTGATGACCATGTGCTTGTAATCAGACAGTTGATTTGTTAGGGTGTGAAAGTTTGTATATTCACCATTATCACTTGCATGTCATGTATAAACACTTTCTTGTACCAGCGCAACTTCTTCCTGTGGGGAAGGTAGTATGACAGGATCTGGTCTGATCTCTCAACTCTCTTCGTATTTACATTGTACTTAAAAGTTGAAATTTATTTCTCAACTTATGAAAAATATTATTTGTACTGTACTTTTCAAACAGATTACATTTGAGAAGAGCCTATAATTTTTTAAAATTTATCTACCAGAGAAATTGTCAATATATGGCAGCATTATTTTTTTGATCAAGATGTTTGGAATATTTAAAATTCACGCAGTTTAAAATTTAAGCATTTTAAGTATTTAACTATTTATTCCTAAAGTTATATGCTTTATATTACATTGCCAGAGTAATTGTGAAGAATTACAATGTCCTACTCTGGAATTGTAAAATGCCTGGTTTTTTTACATGCTATAAAGAAAAACAAAAATAAATTGATACACAAACAAAATTTTAAATATATTGAACTAAATATACTCTTTAATGTTTCATACAGTTATTTATTTCAGAACAATACAGTTATCAACGTTGGCTTTAAGAAAAAGGAATTGACCATATGTCCTCCTGGACTTTGAAGCGGCTTTTGAAAGGACACCCCACACTACTATCTTGATAAAATGCATGAAACTTAGCATAAAGGGAAACATGCTAAAATATCTAACGGATTTCTTGAGCGGTCAAAAAATTTAAATATCGGTCAATGGCCAGGAGTCAACATGTGAGATAGAAAATGGAACCCCTCAAGGAGCAGTTGTAAGTGCAACACTATTTAATGTTGCAATATATGACATTGGACCTTAGCTGCAGCAACTTATTATGAACACCGGAGTCACATGACCCTGGGCGTAAAATACAGTTATTTTATTTGAACAGTTTTACTACGAACAAGAACAACTGAGTTTTACTATGCAAAATTTGAAAATAAGAAAAATATTAATTGTTATACTTTTTAATTGAAACCGATTGTAATTTTCAGCTCTCTGCTTATATTTTACAAACTTCACCAAATTTCTGGCCATCAGCTATTCCAGAACTTTTGACCATGTTTAGCAACACAAATTTACCATCTATTCCTCCTGATAAAACTATGTGGATACTTTTAGAAGTGTTGACAGTCATCCCTGAAGAGGTAAATATTGCAAGTATTTTGCTATCCATTTCTTAATAAGTTACACCTAATTATATTATTGATAGTTCTATAACAGAGTTGTCCAAGGGTGGGAACCCGAAACTCAATCTTTGGGCCAAACCGTCGGTCACACCTATGTGTGGTGCAGGGTCAGAGAATTCTATTTACCAGGGGTATGAAATTAAAATGACTACAGGGAGGGGGGATTTTATTACAATTAGATGCAAAATGGTGTTTTTTGAAGCTGTTAGATGGCTTCAACTAACTGATACACTGATCCAATTTTGTATAACCTTATTGAATAATTTTTTCTTTTCAAGTTTGAAAAACTATTGGCGGGCCTCACAGAGTAGGCCAGCGGACCGCCAGTTGGACAACCCTGTTCTAGAAAGAGGTCTAAAAAAGTAACAAAAATTATGTTTGTTTTGGTTAGAGTACACAACGTATCAGTTATCTATGTCTGATAATCACTTATCAATTTAACTTTGAATAATCACTACTTACTGATATTTTTTAGCAGAACGTGTGCATTGTTCAGTACGTAACTCATGGACAAGGCCTCCTGCTTAGGTATGCACAGTAATCTGTGAATATGTGGTGTTACCATGGTCTGTGATGTCTGTTCTTTTTTTTGTTACAGATTCACAGTAACACTGTGAATAAACAATGCACTGACCAAGTGAGAAATGTGCCTGAAGAGAAATGTTAGTAATTTGTGTTTCTGCCATGTTAAATTGATAAATAAGTGATTATTCAAAAAACCCTAATAATAAGTCAGAAAGATGTATAATACAATAATATCTGATAGGTTTACAGTTGTAGTGAAATTAAGTTGAAACAAATTTCTTCTGTTCATTTTGGTTAAATTGTAACGATCTTCAAAGTACTATCTTCAAAGTACTGCCAACTTTTACACCAAGAGTTTTAGTAAATAAATTATTTTTGTGATTGAATTTTAATTTTTTTAGTAAATTCATAGTTCAAAATGCTCAATAATTAACAGTAAATTATATGTACTAGTTTCAGTGAACATTCATATTTCAAGACAGATGCTATGAAACCTTTTGGAGTAGCTTTTCAATTGGTTGTTGCAGCGTAAATTAAAAAGGGAAATGATTATATTTTTTTAGAAAACAGCAATTGTCTTAACTCTGTTAAATTTCAAGAGGTTTTAGTTACTCCCAAATTATAGCCTTTGTTATTTGTTTGGTTATGCATAGTATTAATTTCATCAATTTATTTAAAAGGTTTGGGTGTTTTTAGATTCTTGAATCCACGTTTGAAACACATTCTTTAAATCCCAGAAACATATACAATTACAAAAAAAGTAGGAATAATAATTACAAACTTTTAATACCTAAATTTCAATTCTAACGAAAATTTGACAAATGGTTCAAAACAAGATTTCAAGTATATAAAAAATTTTATTGAGTATTAGGTTTATGAATGTTTTGTTTTTTTATACTTCAAATCTTGCTAGAATTACAAAATAGTTGCAGCAGAGATTGTTACAAGCTCCAAAACGTCCATATTAGGAATGCTCTTGGGGTCCAGTGTATCTAAAAGGTCATCAATAACTAGGTTAACAAGTTACTTTAACACTATATCTATCCTGTAAGCAGCTAAACCTTTAGGGAAATAATCAGTAACCCTAGACAGAGCATTGAATTTCCGAAGCAGCTTATTTAAAACTAGAACCATTCTATTGTCCCAGTGTTTGTATACCTGAAATTAAACTTCTTGGTAGTTGTGCAACCATCAGTCTAGCTGTACCATTTTATATTACAGTAAAACCTCTCATATCCAGATCAATATGGTGACAGCCCGATCTGGACAGCAAAAAATCTGTTTATAGCAGGGGTTATGTAATGATGTACATTTCTACTACATAAAGACAACCATTCCAATTGGAAGTAGATGTATGATTGTTTTAAGTAAATAGGTTACACTTAGTGAAGATTGTAATTATATTTAAACACCAATATAGAACTAAATATAGTTACATGCCTGTATTATGTAGAGTTCATTGAGTAGAGTATTGTACTGTACTAATCATAAATATAGATTAATTATCAGTTTTGGTAGAAGAAGTTGTAATGGCGGTTTGCTTGTTTTGTTAAACATGTTTCTAGGATGAAATATCTCTCCACCTTCGAAAGAATAGACGATTGGCTGCTGTTGGTTCTTCTTGTTGTTCAACATACTCAATCAGCTGGTCAAATGTCTGGAAATCTTCGCTGTGCTTTATGGTTCATTTTCCTTTATCATTTTCGGCTGGCGCTGGTGTGCTCACTAAGTCTATATTGATATACTGTTAGTAGACTCATGAACTTCATCCTCTCTCATCCATTCATTCACACCAACACTGTTCATGTCCTTACAACCAGGAATGTTTCAGAGAAGATCGACAATTTCTTAATATGTTTTACTAGCAAGATTTTGTTTGTTATACGTTTTCAATCCTCTTCATTGTTTTTGTTATCGTCCAATATTTTTTGCCATGATATAACTAGTGTCATTGACCTTATTACATCCCAAACTGTAGCAATCCATAAAGCAATATTTTGCTAGAGTAAGTCTGTGCTTGTTAGGCACTCGGGAACACTTTTTCCTGCTTCCATGCCTGGGAATATAACTGTTAGTAACTTACAGCGATATAGCCGTTTGAGATTTTCCAGGTTTACAGTTCCTATATCCATCTCATTGGCAATTATCTTACGTGACCCTCCCACATCTAATAGTTTTAATGCACGAATCTTGTCATCAATAGAAAACAGTTTTTTCTGCCATACAGATATTGTAGATCAGAAATTCCAGGTAAAATAACTAACTAAATTACATAATTACACAAAATTCTATAGAACATATGTAAACTGAACGACACTCAAACAGAACTGATTAAGTTGGATAATACACCAAAATGTAGAACACTAATGAACTGGAACACAACTAGCTGGCCGGGGAAGGAACAAAGAGCCGACTGGCTAGCCTCACGGAATAAAGACACTTACTTTATTCTCATATTATGTCTGGGTATCAGAGGGCCGGATATGAGAGGTTTTAGCGAAGTTTAGGATCATTAATGCTTCTTCCATAATTGTTAAATACCGATGGATAAATTATTATGTTTCCTCACTGTACTCTAAGGAGAAATGAACTGTCCACTCTTATCCCCACTTGCAGCACATATTAATGCTTCAAGAAATATAAAATATCATTGTAAAACCATTAAATTTTTTCTTAAATATATGTTTAAAGTATTTCAATAGTTTTATTTTACTGATGGAGGTAATAACAGGTGACTTTTTTTTGCTAGCTCTAAATATTTAATACATGGCAATTAATATATTTATATAAATCTATAATAATATAATTATAATAACATATAATCTATAATTGCTGATATTGCTTTTTATTTCAATTTAAAATCAATGAATGATTTGAGTAAAATACTAAAAAACATTATTACTTATGCACAGCTATAATGTATTGTGCTATGTACACTATTAGAGAAGTGCTGATAGAATTAGGGAAAATAATAGTAAAAAAATTGTGCATAATTTTTAATAATTTAAAAACTGCTTTTATGTTATAATTATTACTATAACTTAAAACAGTACTTACAGCAAAAAAAAAAAAAAAAAAAAAAAAAAAAATATAGGAATAAAATTATGGATTATTTTAGTTTCAGAGCATGAATCTTGTACAAACTCATAAAGTAAATATGAGGTTGGAGTTGGAAAGAAATGTATCACAAGGTAAGTTTTAACATTTAGCACATTTTATAACATTTACCACATTTTGTAGCATTTAGCACATTTTGTAACATTTAGCACATTTTGTAACATTTAGCACATTTTGTAGCATTTAGCACATTTTTTAACATTTAGTACATTTTGTATCATTTAGCACATTTTGTAACATTTAGCAACATTTAGCCATTTTGTAACATTTAGCACATTTTGTAACATTTAGCACTTTTTTAAACATTTAGCACATTTTGTAACATTTAGCACATTTTATTAATATCCTCAAACACTTTTTGAAATGCTGTGTATATGAATGTTTAATGATGTTTAATGTGAACATAAACCAAATTAATTATTTCTCATACTAAAATTCATAAAGAAATAAACTTTTTAGTTTATTTCTTTAAATATAATTTTAATTATACAAATAGAATGTTTTAGAATATTCAAATATTTTTTTATATGGCATTGTAATAGAAATAGAAATATAGTTTTATTTGAATTATTCAGTGTAAAGTTATCATAATGTTAACACAACCAGTTTGCATGGAGCTTTTATGTTACTATTCTCTTTCATGAAAGAGGATAGATAAAACAGATAAAATAGCATAAATATTTTCATTGTTTAACATTGAGGGTAGTCCTGATCTTGATGGTTTGTTAATTAATGATCTGTTCCGTTTGTATCTCGTAACAACTCTTAACATTATCTAAGGCTAATACACTCCTTCTGTGGCAATGGCTGATCTGTTCCGTTTGTATCTCATAACAACTCTTAACATTATCTAAGGCTAATACACTCCTTCTGGGTACCCTGACAGACTTATATAAACTATAATCACTCATATGCTCATGGAAACAATATATATATCTTTAATCTGTGCATCTGTGACATCTGATTTTTACTCTACACAATCTGTGATTACAATTTAAAATTATTTTATTTCATTCTCTCATATTTCTTTTTGTGTTTTCTCTTCGATTGACAAAGACCACTGTGTGGTTGAAATATATCATTGTTTAAGTGCTTTTATGTGTTTCTATTTCAAGACTACAGAGTGGACTCTTACCAAGGTAAGTCTGTCAGTCTTCTAGTCCAAAAAATCTAAATAATCTTTACCAACCAAAACTAACCTAAAAATATATAAACACACACACACACACACACACACACACACACACACACACACACACACACACACACACACACACACACACACACACACACACACACACACACACACACACACACACACACACACACACACACACACACACACACACACACACACACACACACACACACACACACACACACACACACACACACACACACACACACACACACACACACACACACACACACACACACACACACACACACACACACACACACACACACACACACACACACACACACACACACACACACACACACACACACACACACACACACACACACACACACACACACACACACACACACACACACACACACACACACACACACACACACACACACACACACACACACACACACACACACACACACACACACACACACACACACACACACACACACACACACACACACACACACACACACACACACACACACACACACACACACACACACACACACACACACACACACACACACACACACACACACACACACA
Organism: Prosapia bicincta; assembly: GCA_036971475.1. Lineage (NCBI taxonomy): Eukaryota > Metazoa > Arthropoda > Insecta > Hemiptera > Cercopidae > Prosapia > Prosapia bicincta. The sequence goes on from JBAIZL010000005.1 coordinate 190,846,670, forward strand.
CACACACACACACACACACACACACACACACACACACACACACACACACACACACACACACACACACACACACACACACACACACACACACACACACACACACACACACACACACACACACACACACACACACACACACACACACACACACACACACACACACACACACACACACACACACACACACACACACACACACACACACACACACACACACACACACACACACACACACACACACACACACACACACACACACACACACACACACACACACACACACACACACACACACACACACACACACACACACACACACACACACACACACACACACACACACACACACACACACACACACACACACACACACACACACACACACACACACACACACACACACACACACACACACACACACACACACACACACACACACACACACACACACACACACACACACACACACACACACACACACACACACACACACACACACACACACACACACACACACACACACACACACACACACACACACACACACACACACACACACACACACACACACACACACACACACACACACACACACACACACACACACACACACACACACACACACACACACACACACACACACACACACACACACACACACACACACACACACACACACACACACACACACACACACACACACACACACACACACACACACACACACACACACACACACACACACACACACACACACACACACACACACACACACACACACACACACACACACACACACACACACACACACACACACACACACACACACACACACACACACACACACACACACACACACACACACACACACACACACACACACACACACACACACACACACACACACACACACACACACACACACACACACACACACACACACACACACACACACACACACACACACACACACACACACACACACACACACACACACACACACACACACACACACACACACACACACACACACACACACACACACACACACACACACACACACACACACACACACACACACACACACACACACACACACACACACACACACACACACACACACACACACACACACACACACACACACACACACACACACACACACACACACACACACACACACACACACACACACACACACACACACACACACACACACACACACACACACACACACACACACACACACACACACACACACACACACACACACACACACACACACACACACACACACACACACACACACACACACACACACACACACACACACACACACACACACACACACACACACACACACACACACACACACACACACACACACACACACACACACACACACACACACACACACACACACACACACACACACACACACACACACACACACACACACACACACACACACACACACACACACACACACACACACACACACACACACACACACACACACACACACACACACACACACACACACACACACACACACACACACACACACACACACACACACACACACACACACACACACACACACACACACACACACACACACACACACACACACACACACACACACACACACACACACACACACACACACACACACACACACACACACACACACACACACACACACACACACACACACACACACACACACACACACACACACACACACACACACACACACACACACACACACACACACACACACACACACACACACACACACACACACACACACACACACACACACACACACACACACACACACACACACACACACACACACACACACACACACACACACACACACACACACACACACACACACACACACACACACACACACACACACACACACACACACACACACACACACACACACACACACACACACACACACACACACACACACACACACACACACACACACACACACACACACACACACACACACACACACACACACACACACACACACACACACACACACACACACACACACACACACACTTGTAGTTTTGCAACACTGTTTTCTTGTATTCACTTATCACTTTTACTATATGTACTTGAAAAAACAAGAATCTTACTTGGTATTTATCCGAGTTAACTTTCAAAGATTGGTTTTATCTCCAGAAAAGGACAGTACGTAAATTTTCAAAACTATCTCTTTAAACGAAGAATGTTATCCTTAAACAGGTCGCGAGTTAGATGGAATAGGTCGACAAAATGCATCTAATCTAACAAATGTGCAAAGATGCATTAATAAGTGTAGAAACCGGCTAGGTATTAAATTGTAATTGGAGAGAAAACCCGTCTTTGAAAGTTAACTCGCATAAATACCAAGTAAGATTCTTGTTTAAGTACAAATAGTGAAAGTGATATATATATATATATATATATATATATATATATATATATATATATATATATTGTAATATCCTTTTATTATTATAAAACTCAAAAATGTATTTTTTCAGAAATTTTCTTTAATAAAATTTCTCAGTTATTTAGTTCCAGGTAGGTTAGTAAATTTTCTTATTTATTTTAAGAGAAATAAATATTCTAGAGCTTTTTTTTTTTTAATAACAAGTTTAATGTATCAAATAAAAAAATTTCTTAGCATTTATAAATTCTAATAATAAATTACAATTTTCTGTTCTTTTTTAAAAGTTTTACAAATTTGCTATAAGTGCCCTATATTATAATGAGTCTTATTACTCTAAATTCTATCTCTCTTTTGGCAGCAATAGTTTTTATTTGATTTAGTTTAAATTGATTTTAATTTTAGTTTAGCACAAGCTCTCTTAATCTTGGGTTATCTGGTAGGTTTTAAATTTTGAATAATGAAAAATTATTTGGCACTCTAAAGTACAAGAGCAAAAAAAAAAAATCTAAGCTATAAAATCTTATAAATTATGTTATAAATTAATTTATTTCTAGGTAAAATTGTCCCTTAATATTCTTTCTAAATGTTTTTCATAGTTTGATTTTATAATAAATTACTGGTCTTTTAATGTCTGATTGCAAAATTTCCAAAGTGTAGTAATGGATCTAGCCTAGATACTTAAGTGTTGTAGATTGTAGATTCCACTTTCGGCCTTTATTAAAATATTTAATAAAATCTTTCTAAATAAATAGTTTCAATTAATTTTCTTGAAAGTATTTTGTACTGTTAATTGAATTCGAGACTAACACTCCCGCACTAAGTTTAAATTCGTGAAATTTTATTGGCCAATTCTGAGGTACGTCTGTCTTGTTCGAGTAGGTTTGTACATGTGTTTATATATATATATATATATATATATATATATATATATATAATGACGAAATATTTTAAAATAATAATTTGAGAATGCTAAAATAATGTTTTAGTTATTGGACTAGTGGAATCAGTCTTAGCAGAACACAGTAACAATGGTAACCAACTACTCCTACAAGCAGTCAGGTGTGTTAGCACTTGGGCGGAATTAGGAATTGAAAACAGTGATACAGAAACTCTGATTCACCACCTTGTAAATGTCATCATTGTAGTTTTTCATAACTGTCCAGAGTAAGTATTGGTTAGTTTAAACAATAGTTTTGTCATAAGTTAAATATTAAAAAAAAATATATCTGTTATTTAAATTTATTATATTATTTAAATAATATATATATTATCTCTGTTAATTATATTAGAGATTTTTTTGATTTGGTTACTACAAGTCTTGATTATTTGAATATATTCTTAAAAATCAATATTATTAGTTCTGAAAATTGGATTAGTTTTAGAAAATGAAGATAATGTTCGAGGATCAACTAGATCAGTAATAACTGAAACTATATACTATATCTACCTAGGGATGTGTTTGGAGTATATATTCTAAGATAATTGTATAATCATATTAGAAAAATATAATTTTCATTCATGGACAAGATGGATTAAACACAAAATATAATAAACATATAATATAATATATTCTGAAAACCATCTTATTAACTCTTATTTTTCTCAAAAACAATTTAATTGAAGAGTTTTTCTCACTTAAAACCCCTAGCTCTTTTATTACAACCCTTTTAAAACTTTTTAACCCTTTCTAAATGTAATTTTTCGAAATATCCACATTGCATTTTAATATGCCTGTTTAGTTATCTTACTATAAAGCATATCCTTTTGTTTGATTACTTCACATCCTGGCCATCTTTGTTCCAAAGGGGAAACAAATATGTAACATGTAAATGCCTATATGTAATGTCAGTATGAATAGAATTTAAATTAATCACCACAATTAATCGTGAATATGATTAATCAAGATTCTACTGTAATCGAAAACTATTTGAATTCATAAAATGAAGGAAAACTGCATATAATCTGGTGTTCTAAATGGTATCAACAGTTCATCATAACAGCTGTTCAGTCTTATATGTTTTATAGAGTTCAAACATTTATTGGCTATTTGTCTGTTTAGGATTGTGGACCAGTCGGTAGAGGCATTAAACCATATATCTACCCATCCTACAATACACAAGTACCCAACTACTATAATTAATATAATGCACAGAATTTTACCATTAAGTGAACTTATTCATGGTAATTCAGAAACGTTGGAGTCAAATGTAAGTTTCAAGTTATTTGTTCTATATTTAATAAGTTTCAGAAAATATTGAACTTTAAACTGCTTATGGTATTTAAGTAAACTTACTATATAATTTATTTATCTGTTTAAAGTCTATAAAACTCGTGAAACCATTCATTTGCTGCTGAAAAAACATGTACCAGAGAGCTGGTGTACCCAGAATGCTATTTTGTTTTTTATTTATTTCTTTTGCATTAAAACCTATTTTTATTAGATTATAGGAGACCTATGTTGTTTATTTTGCCATTTTGAAAAGAGAAAGTCTACTTATTCAATTTTTTTGTTACCAGTCTGCTTACCATAACACATTTACAAGGCACAGAGAAAAGAAATTAGCAAGAAGAAGCGCACAGATTGTCAAACAACTTATTGAAAATTGTATATAAATCATAGAATATAAAAACGATAGTTATGACAACATACTCAGGAAAATTAAACATAAACACAATCAAACGGCCACGCAGACAAACCACACAAAAACAACAAATACATATCCCTCACCTACCACAACAAAAACACAAAATAACCTCCACATTCATAAAACTCCATTACCAAATATCCTACAATATAACAAACACTTTAAGACAGCACATGCATCCTTTAAAAAAAAAACTGACAAATACAAACTCTCAGGTATTTACAAAATAACTTGTAACGATTGTCCCAGCTATTACATCGACCAAACTGGCAGGTCATTCCATACACGCTTCGAAGGACACATTACCCAAAAAACAAACAAACCCTGAATCCATCTATAAGCAAAACATCTAAAAACACCCAACACCCACACACCGACATACAAACTAATTTAAATGTTCTACACATATTAAAACAAAGTAAAAAACTAACAACCTTAGAAAAATATGAAATATACAAACACTACGCAACAGATAAAGAAAAAGTATTAAATGATCACACACATTTTGAAGCCAACAGCCTTTTCTATTATATGACACAACCAAAATAACCCACCCCATTCCACAGTCATAAATCCATTCCCGTTAGAGCCGTTACACCTAACCAATACCGCCAGTAGAGGGTTAGCTTCATAAAAGGAATGAATGTTTTGAAATGTGTCGGCAAGTAAGCAATTATGTATTCACTTAGTTAAGTATTTTTAAAATTAGTTTAATCAGTGAATTCAAGATGATTACACCAAGCAACTAAAATATTCTGTCTAGGCCTTAATGGTCTTGCAACCTAAGTTGCTGCGTTTAACAACTATGAAGCAAGGTTTTGGGATACTTTCCATGATAAGAGATTTAAACTCTTAACAAAATATTTTATTGCCTGTTGCTTGTGGACAGAAGATGTTCCTACCCACTAAAACACAACTATTAATAATATTTAATAAGTTCATGGTGTGTAATGTAATCTCTCAGAAATTTATTTTTGTAAGAGGTTTTAAAGGAATAATTAAAATTAAAAAATAATTTAAAAAGTCATTGTAAAATTATTCATCGTCAACTTGCTTTACTTTAGTGTATAAATAGAGATAAGGCAGAATAGCTGGAATATAAAAAGAATTAGAGAAAGAATGAAGAGCACTCTTATTAGCAGGAGAGGTAGAGAATAATAGCCCTTGTATAGCTAGAGATTAAGTTACTTCAAGGAGAATACCCTCAATACATACACCATAATCTGGCACACATGGAGATTTGTAATTTTTATTATCTTTTTCACAATATCTATTTTATACGTAATTGAATAATGTTCAATATTAATGGAAATACAACAACTACATTATTCCATGTTTGTAATAGTATAATCCCTAAGTTTTGAATTTTTACCTATTGCTGTTCTTAAGAGTGATTGAATAATTGTTGATTAATATCTCGAAACTTTCACTCAGGCTGTTCTCTGAGGTACTAGCCAATGTCTATTGTCTATGTCTATTTGCCTCTTGTTTTCAAAAACAACTTTTAATAATGCAAAGATTAGTATTTATACCTAGTATTTTTTCTCTCTAGGAAATGAAGACCTCTATCTATGGATTGTTTGTAAACTTTGCAGAAGCACATTCTCATTTACTTCTGAACTCTTTACTCTCCGAATCTCGTGAATCTACAATGAAACTTATACATATCATTCTTGCCTGCAGCAACGCTCCTGGTTATTACCCAAATGATGAAACCTACAGTCAGATACCATTTGGATTTTGGTATATATTACAGGTACTGGGAAAATATACTCATTGTAATTATAAGTCTTCAATAAGTTTATTTCTATTAGGTGTTTAAAATTATATCTCAATATTACCATGTATATAAATATATTACAATGTATTACATACATATTTTTTTAAGAAAAAACATGAGCATATGTGCTTAATTACTATTTCTTTTAATTTATATTATTTAATGCTGATCTGATGAGCTTTTTCTTAACTTTTTTCAACACATACACAAACACACACTTATCTATACATGTTAGTGGATACTTATCTGGATGCAAGCACTAGGTAATTATAGATCTAGTGAAGTAGTCTATTTGGAATTTTCTATATCTTTGAGTCCCTGGTCACTGGGGATTATTCGGAAACACTAAAGCAGATGAAGGTGGTAAATTAGTGACATCGACACAATGTGTGATGGCATCAGATTTTGTATGCAATGTTAAAACTGCGCTATTCTCTGTTTGGAATGAAGAATGGCAAAATGTAAATGGAAACAAGCTGAGGGACATCAAGAATACCGTCCTACCATGGAGGTCATCTGTTCGTTCGAATCGTAGGGAGTAAGTGGTGGTTACTAGACTACGCATCGGCCACTATTTGTTAACGCATGGATGGTTGATGCGACATGAAGATCCACCACTATGTCAGTTTTGTGGAAGTACCATCTTTTTTTTTTTTACTTGGGAGCGGGTTTGAATTGCCCGAAGCACTGCTACCTTAAGGTATATTGTACTTACCTCCCTGATCTAGTCAAATAAGCCCTTCCCTCTTACCAGGTTTAGGAGTTTCCTGACTAGAGTTTTACCTTCAGCATCCACCAAAGCCGTTCCATCACCAAAGAGGTTGAAGCGCCTCTCAGCAAGTACTTCACATCTGTAAATAATGTGTGTGGCAGTCTCCAGTTCCTGCCCGCATAATCTGCACACTGGTTCATCTTTGTAGATACCCATTTTATGCAAATGTTTCCTTAGTCCACAGTGTTCCGTGAGTAGACCTGTGGCTATCCTCAATTCCTGCCTAGACAGATAGATGAGACTCTTCTGCAGCCCCAAGGAAGGTTTCCTAAGGGTTAGCTTACTGTGTCTCATCCCTTCGGCCCTGATCCAGTGCTCACAGTGTCTTTCAGCCATCCACCTTCGCACTGTCATCTTGACCATGGATTTGGAAATACCTACTGCAGGCTCCGGTCCAATCAGGGGAGTCGAAGACCCCTCCCTGGCCAGCGCATCTGCGGCTTCATTTCCAAGTATTCCCCTATGCCCTGGCACCCAACCTATCTTGATTTGATTGTGCCTTGCCAGAGCTTGTAGGTTAATTAGGCACTCCCTGACTATGGCCGAGGTGACCACGTGTCCGTTTAGTGCCTTAATTGCTGCCTGACTGTCGGAGAAAATAGCAATCCGGGTCCCGTGTGTTTCCCTTCTCGCTATCTCTCCCAGACAGGCATTTATAGCATATACTTCGGCCTGAAAGACAGAGGTATGCCTCCCCAAGGAAAAAACTAGTTCTACCCTTGGGTTTATACAATACACCCCCGCTCCAGTGCCGAAGTCCATCCTGGAGCCATCTGTGTACCAGATCTGAGCTCCCGATGTTAATGTCCCTGACCATTCCATCATAGTTTGGTGGACCTGGTCAGGTGCAAACATTCGAGTAATGTGGTCGCTGCCCATTTCCAAGACGGGTTCTTTGACCTCGCACTCAATACTCATATGTCCTGAGACATCTGGGAGGTTAGCCCAGTTGCTCGAGTTGCGCAATCTCCATGCCGCCAGCCTCGCCTCTCCCCTGAGGACAAGCTCAAGGGGAGGGAGGTTAAGCATTACTTCCATTGCTGCACCTGGTGTAGTTGACATCGCTCCCAGTGTGCACAGACAGGCCAATCTCTGGATAGAGCTCAGTTTAGCTCTTGTCTGTGCCTGGTTGGCCTTTGTCCACCACACCAGAGCTCCATAGGTAATCATAGGTCTTATCACCCTCAGATACATCCAGTGCATCATTGATGGCTTCAGTCCCCATTTCTTACCCACCATTCTTCTCACAGTCATCAGTGCCCTTTTGGCCCTGTTAACTGTCCTCTCAAGATGTGGGTTCCAGGTGAGTTTCCTGTCCAGAGTAACTCCCAGGTACTTCACCTCCCCCACAAACTCAAGGTATTCACCAAACAAGCGGGGCATCCTGGTCGTCAGATCTTTTCGCTGTCTGGTGAAGTTAATGAGAGCAGTCTTTTTGGATTTACCCTAAGGTTCTCCTTTTTACACCACTCTTCAATCAGTCGTAGAGGATTTCTGATTACGTCAAGGACTGTATCAGGGAATCTGCCCAGGATCAGAACAACTATGTCGTCCGCATATCCTAGACAGAAGTACCCCTGTTCATTCAGGAGTTCAATAAGGTTGTCAACCACTAGGCACCACAACAGAGGAGAGAGAACCCCCCCCCCCCCTGTGCACAGCCCAGACCTGTCTCCGCCCTTCTGACCTCCCCTGCCACCTCTACAGAAATGCTTCTGTTTGTTAACATGGAACTTATCCAACCACAAGTGGTTGCATCCACTCCATGACGTCTTGCACCACTTACCATCGTCTCCACTGAGGGGTTATTGAAAGCCCCTTCAATGTCGAGGAAGGCACCTATGGCACAACCTTTCTTGGCGATCATTTGCTCAATCCTACCAACCACTTGATGGAGAGCTCCCTCGCAACATTTCCCCGGTTGATAAGCATACTGGTTCCAATGCAGTGGTTTTATGGCCAAAGCACACCCCCCCCCCTAATATGCCTATCAACCAGTTTTTCAAGTCCCTTAAGAACAAAGGACATGAGTGCAATAGGTCTGTATCCTTTCCCTTCCGATTGGTTACCGGTGGGCTTAGGTATAAAGACCACCTTACTAGCTTTCCAGGCTGCCGGCACATGCCCTAAAGCAATGCTTAGCCTGTATAATTTAGTAAGTACCAGTACCAGCAAATCCATTCCCTGCTGCAGCAGCACAGGATAGATCCCATCTGGACCTGGAGATTTGTAGGGTTTAAATGTGCCAATAGCCCATCTTACCCTTTGTGGAGTTACTATCCTCCTTGCCACCTCCCAGTCCTCCCTCTTACCTCGTCTTGTGGAGAGTTTGGCAACTGGTTCAGTGTCTGCTCCCCCAAGTTTCCTCAGAGTACTGGAAGGGAAATGTGTTCTGATTAATTCTTCCACAGTTTCCCCTGCAGTTTTTGTTATATTTCCCAGTGGGGTTCTTAGCATCCCCACCGGGTTAACTGGGTCCTTAGAGAGCACTTTATGCAGTTGTGCCCCTTCCCGAGTTTTGTCAATCTCTTGACAAAACTCCTTCCAGGACTTCCTGCGTGCTTCTCTAATTGCCCTGTTGTATTCGGTTAGTGTTTTCCTATACTGGTCCCACTCCCCGTTCTTTCTTGCTCTATTAAAGAGTCTCCTGGTGGTCTTCCGAAGTTTGGCTAGCTTCTTGTTCCACCATGACGGATCCCCTACTTTTCTCCCCTCACTAAGAGGGCAGTTATCAGTAAAGGATTCTACTATAGCCTCGCCAACCAATGTGGCAGAGTCTTCTAGCTCTCTCCTCCCACCATACTTCAATCCAGCCTCCTCAATCCGAACTCCTAGGTCCCTCCTGTAGGAGCCCTAGTCTGTTCTTCTTGGATCCCTGGTTGGCCGAAGCATGGCTGGATTTAGAGAGATATCATACCTAATATGTCTGTGGTCAGAAGAAGATGGTTCATCCGACACATGCCAGTTTAGTACATACCTAGCCGTCTGGTTCGATGCCACCGAAATGTCCAGGACCTCCTGTCTGGCCCTAGTGACAAACGTCGGCTCTTCCCCCTGATTTAAGACTAGTAAATTCTTAGAGCTAAGATAAGCTAAAAGTTCCTCACCTCTAGTGTTGGTACCTGTACTTCCCCACGAAGTGTGATGAGAGTTAGCATTTATCCCCACCAGCAGCTCCTCATCCACAGCCCCGCAGTGCTCGACCAGCCTCCTCAGCTCTTGTGTTGGTAGAGCCCCCGCGTAGTCAAAGGGGAGATATGCCGTGGCAAGGTTCAGCCTCTTCATCCTCCCCTCCGCCCGCAGCTCCACCGTCACTGCTATTAAGTCCTTGCAGCAGAAGTCCGTTAGTACAAAAGCACTCAACCCCCTCCTAACCAGGATACACGTCCTGGGAACACCGGAGTCCTTATCGTACAACAACTTACCTCCAGATGTCACCAGCCCGCATATTCGTCCTCCAGAAATCCATGGCTCCTGGATGAGAACCAAGTCCACCTCTCTCCTGTCCAGCATCCTACACACGACAGCACTCGCCGCCCTGTTATGCTGTAGGTTCACTTGGAGGATCTTGATCATTTTTCTGCTTAATTTGCAGTCGCCTGGGTCCGCAGAGCAGCCCTAGGACTAGACAGCGTACTCAACTTTACAGCCACTTCACCGGTTTCTGCAGTCGGCAGCTTGACAGCCGCCCCCGCACCCCCAGTGATGGTTGCCGTTGACACATCTGCTACAGACTCACGGTTTGCCGTCTCATTGGCTCCCATTGTCTGTGCAGTCTCGAAATCAATTCTTTTACTTACATGGTCCATTAACGTCCCACGAGTATGGGGGAAATAACGGTCGACCAGAGCAGAGCCCCCACTGCCCTGGCAAGACAACATAAAATGAGGTTTTGTCTGGTTCCTCAAGGGGATCGTGTGCAACTGCATTTTATACCCTGCAGCCATTCATCCTTCGGCACGATGCCTTCCACCTTGGATTGGGTATTCAGTCACTGACCTTGAAGCACACCCCAAGTTCAGGACATTATTAACTGTTGCTCATGAAGCGAACAGCCTGCTTTACTCTCTTTTTTACAACTGTGTCGTTAGGGTAGTTTCCTGCCCATACTTCACTGTCGCATTGCCCTTGGTTCACCTGGGAGGTGAGAGTAGCATTGTGAGGACTTAATTCCCAACTACCCCAGTCTCCCCAGTCAGAGCAGTTATTTCTACCGCCCCCAACCGGTTGACTGACGAGGAGGGATAATTCCTCACCTTTGAACCATAGCCTTGGTCCAGGCCTGCATATTCAGATACCTTCCGGAATCCTTATTCACAGGTAACCTACATTTCTGTAGGCCGTCCCACTATCCGCCACCTGTGGACCCGCCCGGTTGCTCAGGCCAGCTTGCCGGGGAAGTACCATCACAATGAAGGAAATTCTGCTTGATTGGGATGAGTTGACCGATTTGTATATTCGTTACGATCTTCGAGGTAGTTTAAAGGTGCTTTACAGGGACGATGTCATGGCTATCGACCGTGTTCTTTGCTTTCTTTTTGCCAGCTGAATCTATTTAATAATATTTAAATTTTGTATAATTTTAGTTTCTTTAGTTTTAGATAATTAAAATTAGTTTTAAATATTTATTTTATTTGGATAAGTTTCATTTATGGAATATTTACTTAAAATTTTAAAGAACACTTGAGGTAGGACTTGGTGTTTATGTTTACAAGTAGGGATAAAGAGTCTAGTGTAGAATAATTTCAATTGTAACATGTACAAATGATGCCTAAACAGCGTTTTAAGTGAAAACTTTTACAGATGCATCTAACAAAACATATTGCTACTAAATAATGTTGTATTGGCAATAATGTCAATTAAGAGTCCAAAACCGTAAAAGTATTTGAGAAATATTTTCCCTTTCTATTCTATGTATTTTGTTATTAAATGCATTTCATTTAAGTGACTATATTTTGAAGTATTTTGTACTATGCATTGAAGTTCAGTAATATTTATATAATATGAAAATATTTTTTTCATTTAATTCATCGCCTTTTCATTTTGACAAGATTAGTTGTAACTAAGTTTTATGTTTAGATATAATAAAAAACTAAATTTAGACTATTATAATTTCTTTATGTTCAAAGTTTTCAGTTTTTTACGAACTTTAAATAATTTGTTTAAAATTTATTCAGATGATTTTAATAAATTTATAGAATAAATCTTGTGTGTCCTTTTATTGTGACCTTTTATAAAGATTATTTTTAGAGGTATACAGTTGTCTTGTACAATTAGCTTTATGTTTTTGTGGTCTCGTTAGTTTGTTTCTTTGCATTGTCCTCAATCTGTGTATGGTTAAACAGAGTGTTGAGTACTGTTCATTATTTTCTTTTCTATATTTTATATAGTCTTAAAATAACATTTCTTAATCTACTTTTGATAAAAATATACAGAAATATATTTTCTTTGGTTCAAAAACATTTTTTTAATAAAATGTAACGGTCACGGATAAAAGTCTTTTCTTTATAACATATACTGGTTTTTATAGGAATAATCGGTGGGTTCGTGGCACTGCCTTTTAGAGAAATGTGACCATTTGTATTTACAAAAATTTGTCTGATATAATAACATACACCGTCAACCCTTCCATATCCATTCTAAAATGTTGTTTTTTCTTGCTAAACTGTGTCCTATCTTATTTTTAAACGACCAGGAGCAGAGTCAAATACACTTCAACCATGTACATAAGCAAACTATCGCAACAAATGATATGAATGTAAAAACAACTACCGTTGATTATGATAGTGACAAAATAGAATCCGGAAAATTTAGATCAGATGAACATTGACCTTGAATAATAAGTTACAATATGCAACCATTATATTGAGTTGGTCTATACTGTTACAATATTGTAGCGATGCATTTATGTTCACACTTAGTAGGTGGACTAAAATTTATCTATTAATCACATTCATGTAATTATTATTAGGGGGAACTAATTATTCACTTCACATTTGTAAAAATAATTTCAAAAAAATATTTACGCAAATTAACATATATTATATTTTTTTAATAATTATTAAAAACAATGCATTTTTTAATTAACAATATTTAAAGTTAATAGTACAGATATAATGTTACTTAACCTACCCAGTCATTGCAGTCTTTACTCCAAAAGTGATAAAGTGATAATATACTAGAGGAAGAGGTTGATCTAAATGTCGAAGCTAGTTATAAAGATTAAGAAGGCAATATAAACCCTTCTTTATATGTTCTGTTATTCTGAGAGCACATTAGAACAGACATGAGACATGTTATCTTTTATTATGGAAACAGTTTCGAGAAGCAAAAACAATTGTTTAGACATGAGAAATGTGTTGCATGTGCTTATCTGAAGTATGGAGACATAACACTTTAACAAAGGTGAAGCAAACTAAACATTCAACAGAAAAATCAACATAGTTTTTTGAAATAACGACAAAGAAACGACAAAGAAATCAATGTCAAAGAACCAATGTTCTTATACCAGCTAAAAAGTTTATAGGAACATTATAGTTTTGTTGTAGGGAGATCATGGGTCAAGTCAAAAATAAAAATAAATAATTTTTAATCTTTTTTTATAACGGAATTGGGAGAAAATGTTAATGTTCAAAAGACATAGGGAGAAAAATGACTAAGAAGAAATATAAATTATTTTATCGGAAAATGGTATTGTTGAAATTTTGATCTAAACATGTTATTTTATAATATTTGGAGGTTTATGAGAAAACTCAGTGCCCTGAGTGATTTATCTTCAAGTCATAAATGTAAGGGATAGAAAGAGATAGAAATGGTTAAGTGAAGAAAAGCAGTGAGCTTGATTGGCCTGGTGGTTAAATTAAAGAATATCCTGACACCATAGTTTACGAGAATACTGTCTGAGACAGATGATCATCGTTTGATGACAATATTCTAAACATATATTTATATGTAAACGATGAGCAATGATATATACAATATGCGACATCTATTACGTCCTTTATCCTGAAATGACTAAAGCCTACGTTTGTTTTTTCAAATCTCTCTGATATGATAACATAAATCGTCGATGCTGAGACATTCATTCTTAGAAGAGATAAAAATATACAAGGATGGAATTTAAATAAGCATGAATTCTGTAGAAACCAACAGGCTTTCGGTTCAATAGACTTAGCAATTGACATGGGTCAACAAATTCTGCCTTTTGATCAATTCTAAGGTTATTTACATATTTTATTTAATGGTAGCCTAATTTTATAACTTTTTATGTTTATGATTATGTTAAAAAAAAGGTTTTAACCACTTCAGAAATTAAAAAAAATTCTGTCATTGGCATAATGTAAAAGTAAACAATTTTAGTCTTGCAATTTTTAAATGATTTTATTTATATTTCACTATAGAGATTTTACTCTATGTTTATTTTAACTATTATTTTCAAAAAGAAGTCAGAAAGTGTTTTTGCTATTTTTATTTCTACAGCTTCTTATGAATTAAAATTTTAAGAGTATAGAATGGAAACTTACCTCTCAACCTGATACTTTGGTTTACTTTAAATTTTAACAAATAGTAAAGATTTTAGGATGATGAGCTCAACCGCTAGATTCTCGAAAAAAAAGTAAGATTAAAATTCAACAGTATCTAAAAAATCTATTTATTCAGGTTAAAAAGTTATATAATCAGTTACATGTATTAAGAAATAAATGGTTTGTGTAAATTAATTTGGTGTTAGGGCTCAACTCTGTTTACGTTTATTGATTGTAATCTTTCTAGATAAGAATAATTACCATTCCTTCAATAGATAAGAGGGTAGTTATATTTATTTATTTAGTCTAATTTTGTCTTAATATACAAACATATCTGCCTGTTTGGAAATTAAGGCCATTAACATTCTGAATTTTGTTTGTTTTAGACTTTCCATTAGGCCCACTCGTAAATTTTTCATCGAATACTAAAGTCTTTAATATATCTAATAGATAAAGAGTATTGAACATGTAGATTGTTAACACGTTCAAGCTTACGCCCGAATATAGCTGAAATAGCTTGCCAAATTTTTGCCAGTCTTTATTAGGCAAGTTGAGTTTGTTGGCTTTCACTTTGAACTTTTACTTTTACTCTAACTTGGGATCGTACCCATGACACAAACATTTACTTTATGAATATTTTCTCAACACATTTCGTTATTATAATGACCCAACAAGTCATGGCCAGCAGTTGTTTTGACAGGAATCTCAACCTTTGGATGAACTTATTCATTATTTATCTCATCTGAAAATTATCTACTCAAGTCTTTGCTCTGGTCTCCATGAAAGACAGACAGTAGCTTTAGTAGGACAACTTTTGTCCTTGTATAGAAGATTGCAAATTCTTTCAATGTTTTCATAAGCTTTAGATGTGAAAGTTGACATGGGTTTTTTATGTCTAATCAATATGTTTGAATTGTGATTGTCACTGTACATAATTCTTCTTTTCAAGGCCTTTTTTTTAAAGCTGTAGACATCATACAACTGCTACTGTTGTATTTCTACAGATCAGAAAAACTTTCAATATTATATTCTGTTCTCAAACTTCAGTCATTTCATAAAATCGAAGAGAACAATACATTTTGTCTAATGATTGCTGTTTTTGAAAACACCTTATTAAAACTTTTCTAATCAAGCATGTTTGAAATACTATCACATAAGGAGTTGTGAAAAAACATCTACCTAGCAAGACAGGCCTATCTATACTAAAGGTGACATGTTTAACAATTTCGGTTTGCTAATTTTCAAGTGTTAACTTCCAGTGTTAACAATATTAACAGCATCAGTTGAAAGGACTTTCATATAATTCTTGATTAATAATAATTTTTATTATAACTACTGTTATAACGGTAATTATTACATAACATTAATAGTAATTATTATAACTAGTTAATTAATGTAGTAGTTAATTTGTTATTCAAGCCTTAACAACTTTTTTATTTTATTTGTAGGATGAACTGTCTAATTGTGAACCTGAGCACCAAGATGTTTTACTCTCGCTGTTGTTTCCTGTTTATCAAAACCTAGCCCTGATATTAATACGAAAAGCTGAATTTCATCCTTATGATATTTCTGCAGCAGATAAGGAAAGTTTCAGATGCTATAGGCAGGATATTGCTGATACAATGGTAAACATTTTATTTTTACTTTTAAGTGTTTTATATTTGAAATAAAAGGTAGTAAAAATATAAAAATAAAATTATAAATACAAACCAAGAAATAATTCTCTTGGTAAAACTAAAAGAAATTTGTAAAAAGGTGTAGCATAAAAAAGTAAAACAAATTTTACATTAATAAATGTAGAGTACAATTAATTCTATTATAACATTTGAACTTTTTACTTTACAATTTCAGTAATAAATTTCAAGTTATTAAAATTGTTGTTTTAATAAAAGAAAAAATAATCTTTGGAATTATAGTAAGTCAACTGATTATAGTAAGTTAACATGAAATAACTTAGATTTAATAGATTATGTGCAAAAGCACTACTATCCAACCTCACTTCAACTTTAGATTTGAACAGTTTTTGATGTAACAACTAAGGTTTAACAGTTTTGACTTCATCCTGTATGTGTTTTAGTTTAATAAATTCACTAATATAGAACCTCTTAACCCCTTAACGGTCGATTTAAATTTCATTTTAACAACCCAAAAGTGCTTATTTTTTTTTATTACTTATTTTTATTTGTTATAATATAACACAACTATTAAACATAAAATGAAAATTAAAAAAAATTATTTTCATGTAAGAAAGTGAAATTTACTTTACTTACATTTTGACATTTTTTTACAGAATTTCAGTTCTACATATCCATATATTTATTAATACTAGAAATAAGAAGAAAAAACACTAGGCTAAAGCTATACATCACAAGTCTACAATTTTACACATTTTAGAAGTTTTTCTGTGTGTGGAATATTTTAAAGCATGGCGAAACGCAAAGTGCCACGTCGCACTCATTACACTGATAACGTGACTCACGCCGTATGTTATGCTTGTTATTCTTTGGTTTATTTGATTCGTCCAGATGCTTTGAGACAATTTGTTCTACAAGATTTTCTCTAAATTGGAGAGAAGTCATTGAACCCCCGGATTCTTGGTGTAATACATGTGCATTGAAAATGCACATATTTACCAAATGCCGAAACTCCTTTTTGTACCATATTTTCTGCCGTTTACGCTCTATAGGATAGGCAGACAACATCTGGTCGACCCTGTCGACACCGCCCATATTTTTGTTATAGTCATGAACTATTTCAGGTATTACAACTTCTTTTCCTCTTCTTATAACCGGAACACAGCTAATTTCATGCCTAGTTGATAAAAGATGAACGTTCCTTTTGTCAGCCCACTTGACATAGATCATCCTCCCTTCTTTTTCAACAACAGCAAGTGACTCGTTTTTTGATAATTTTTGTTTTACAGCATCTTTTGGCAAACCTTTTCTATTGCTTCGGACAGTTCAAACAACATCGGTTTTTTACTAGTTAGAACAAGTGCTAGTTCTGGACTGGTATAAAAATTGTCTGTATACACACAGTAACCTTGATCAAGTAAACCTTCCATTACTTTCAGAACTACATTGACTGTATGAGGGTGTTGCTTATCTTGGGCTATTTCAGTTTCCTTTCCAAAGTTCAAGAAATATCTCTCTTGAAAAAGTAAAAAGAAATATCAATATTACTATAAATAACTTCAAACACTAACTACACTATACATAAAATAATTAAATTGCATAAATAACACTATAAAACAATATGGCAAACGAATAGACAAGCACAAATGCACAGCAGGTTGACCGTTGGCAACTGACAATTCAAACGTCTTGAATCGAAAAAAAACATTGGTAAAAGTAGTACCATATTACAAAATAATTGCTTGAAGATATATGCACACGATCTAGCGGCATTCGGATGTACTTTGTCGAGCAAACGCGGCATAATCAGAATAAATATGATCAGGCCATTGATGTGACGTGTATTGGGCCCGCTCACCACCTCACCACCACCTCAACAACATATACGCTCACTTACCCAGTCGTCAACCCTTTCGTTGACCAACTCTCTAGCGCATAACCAGCACACGCGCCCGCTGCAGAGTCAAAGCTACAAACGCTGTGCAGTGCTCGCCAAAATCTGCCAGAGAACAAGTCACTGGACTTAAAGAACAAAAAACCTAACTTGCTGAGAATTTTACCCTTTACGGGTGAGTCATCCCGGGGAAGGAGTTCTTTTTAAATAATATAATAATATAATCGGCGAAATGATCATATTGATTGTAGGAGAGTGTAAGAAACTTGTTTAAAAGAATACTCAGTTTGTTTGCAAGTTAGTTAAAAAATATTTATTTTTTAATTTTGAAATCTATTAATTTAAATATGCGTAGCACAGTATGCATTTCTTTAACCTTGAATTACATTTGTTTTGTATCTTGCTAATTTTTAGAAAACATAATCTTTGTTTATTTTATTTGAAATTTAACTAAGATTTTACAACTTTTGTTTAGTAACTATCGGAATATAAAGAAGCGTAAAACTTTACTCAATTAATTTCTCAATATTGTTTGTCAAACTTAAACCCTTTCAACCTGAAATTTGGTTGTAACCTTCAATTTAAATATCTCTTTTTCCTTAAGTGAATCTTCAAAACATTTGACTACTTGATCTATTTTTATTTCAAAATCCCTGGTTATGTAACCTTGAAAATTTAATTGTTAATATTCGTTTATGTTTACTTGGATTTTTAATTAAAAGTTACTTGCTACATTCTACAAATTTTCGTTTTAACCCTTTTGTTTCTGGCAAAGCTTTACTCTTCAGTACACTCCGAAAGCTCCCTAACCTTTACATTTTGTTCAACTAGTTAAAATCTCTACAAAACAACTTATTTATGACAACATTGTATATAAACATGTATGTGTTAAAATTTTTCCTATATCTCTATTAGCTTTAATTGACCTTTCAAAGTAATTTTCTACGTCCTTTTATAGGTAGAAATTAATTCTACTTTACCGAACAACCTTAAAACAATTTCATAAATTACATTATATTTATAAATAACAAATATCAAAGCACATACTGAAAAAGAAATTATATTTAGAAACATATAGATATATCTACCAAAAGATATCCAAAATATTTACTGAATAACAAATTATATTTAATAAAAACTGTTAAAACATTTGCTGAGTGAAATCAAACATTTACTGAATGGAAATTACAATATTTACTGCATATTTTAATTAAAACGCTTACTGACATATTTAAAAGCCTTTTTGACAGATCCTTAATCATTTTCAAAAAGAAATCCACACATTTACTAAAATTTATTTAACCCATTTAATAGAAAATATTTAACCTTTTTTCTAAAACTTAATTAACCCTTTCTGCAAGAAAGTCATACATACTGGAAATTAACTAACATTTACTGAAAATTTATCAACACAATTTCTGAAGGAAATTTATACTTACTAAAATTTAATTAACATTTATTGAATGGTCATTAACCCATGCACGGAAATCATATAACTTAAATTACAAAAACTTGCAAAGATTTTATTTTTCTATTTAAGTTTTCCCTATCACTAACAACCTGAAATTTTCTTTCATATACATAAATCCTAAAATAATCAGAATAAACTTATAATTAATCTAAAAAAAACTTATTTTAATTTATTAACTAGCCCCACTCACATTTTAAAATCCCTTGTTTTAAATATTTGGGTATTATTCATATTTTCACAATTTACAAAATTCGTCCATATATAAAACCTCATTTAAAACATCTCTTGTTTTACTTAACTCTTTTGTTGCACATTTAAAATATTTTAATTTAATACGGATTAAAGTCCTAACCCTTTATTTTTACTCAAAATTTTATCTTAATTTAATTTCTTGGATCCATATATATAATTGTACCCCCTTTTAAATAAAACCAAAAGTTTAATTTATTTATCTTGAATTAATGATATAACTCTTTTTTATTAAAAAGAACAATTTATGTTAATTAGTTTAATTTTTAAATTACAAAATAACTCCTTCTAAATAAAACAACAATTCAGTTTACTTTACTTATGTAACATACCACCCCACTGTTAGGACCTTTTGAAAACAATGCATGGCCTTCGAATCAGCTGTAGTTAACAATCTATCTTTGTCAGCCATCTTGCATGCTTACATTTGTGATATCATATTTAATTTTAAACAACATATTATATCTTACTTAATTTCCTTACCCCCCTATAGATTTTGACCCTTTAAATAATTTAAACACCTTTATTTGCGCTGTTTACAATGAACCCTTAACCCTTTATAACATTTCTAACCTTAGATTTTTATTCCCCTTATTTTCATAAAATACAACCTATTTTCTACTTTTAAGGCTACGCCATCTTGTAATTCTTACTCCTCCCTTAAACAAAGCCACCAGTGCTTATTACTGAATTTCAAAGTTTGTTATTTATGTTTTTAAGATTAATTTAAACTGTTTTACACTTTCCCTTTTAAAAAATTTTTCAAATTAAAATTTCTAATTTGCAAAGAGAAAACTGTGCAGATCTAACCTCAACTTTTCCATAAGGCCTGGTTTCACTCCTTTCCCTCTCTTCGGTGGTGCTGCGATCTTGGTAACACCGCTGGGTGGGGAGGTCCTTCTTGTTCCTAACTTGAACCCACGCTTGCTGCCTGTCCAGCTTGTAAATGAGTTGGCCGCCATATTTGAATTCCACCTTCCCTTTGTGAAACGCATCAGCTTTGCTTCAGGTCTGCTTGGCTTCCCCCTCTCTCTGCGACTGGTCATATTTTCTTTTTTCTATGTATTTGACACATCTTTAAATTTAGAATCCATACTGATAAAATTTTGACTTTAAATCCTTTTGTAACACTGTTCCTAGCTGGGCATTTTCTAATACTCATATTTTTTTAATTTCTCACACTGTTAATTTTGACATTTACTTAGTTAATTTTGAATCTTATTTTCATTTAAAATTTTTCCTAATTCAACACTGTTCGCTTCCCCTTACCATCTCAGAGTAAGGTTGATTTTTAATTAAAGTTTAAAACACAAAAACTTCCTAAGACGCTTGCACACTTCGATCTTATTTTTAGGATACCTCTTTCGGCTAGATCTTCGCCGAAAGGGCCCCATTTTTCGAAACACCACGTCACGACATACCGGCGAATCACTACGTACTTAGCCTTGCATTTTTTTGGATCGATTTACGGTAATAACACAATTGTTCATTGTTACTCACCGGAGCTAACTTCGACACGATCCGTTCACTTTGGGTGTTTGAGTTAAGCTGACCGCATCCTGACGCTACTTCTTCCCCCACTTTTAGGCCTTCCATCTTCAGCTTCTGTTCCCATGATGCGTCTTAACCAATAAGGATCTCTATCGATTACGTCATAATTTGCGCACGCATTCCTTTGTGTTCTTCAAAGTTGCTCCAGAAAATCAATACTGGATCGAATTCTAACTATTTTTCGTTCTGGCCGTATAACTCTTTATTGGTGCTTTTTACGAGTTTTTCTTATTTTTGTTTTTTGATTTCTTTCGTATTGCTGTATCTTTTGAAATGTCGATTGTATTTCTAGGTAGATTTTGACGGTTTTCCCCTGGCAAATGTTATTTTAATTTTCTAAACCCCTTGAGATGGTTTGGTTTGTTTTATAGCGTTAAAATTTTAAACTCTCTATTATTTTTAAAACTAAATTTGCTATTATTACTCTCACTATTATTTACAAAAGTATCTTAAACCCTTAACATGCGGGGCATATAAAGGGCAAATAACAGATTACGTGCTATTAGAAAAAAAACGTTTTTGCAAAATGTTTAAAGTTCTATTTAATTCTGAGTTTCTAAAAATGTATTTGAACCAAACAAAATTATAAACTTGTTATTTTTATAATTTTTTATATTTTTACACTAGGTAATTCAAGATATCAATAAATCCATTTAAAATTATATTAAAGTAAATAAAATTATTATTCACCAAATCATAAACAATAAATTATTCTTACAGTACAAACAAAGGTCACTCATGTAAACAATAAATAACTATAGCAATCACAATGCCAACACAAAATACGACAGTTGGCAGACGCTGCATCCTGCCGAGAATACCCGTCATACACGCATGCATAGACCATATAATGGCACCTGGTGGCTAAAACAACAGAATGTGGATCCGTAGCATGTGGCCAAGTACAATAAACTTAGCAGAGCAGTTGATTTACATCAAACAAATATTGTCACACATTATAATATTCTGAATACGTGATTTCTCATAATACGTGCTAGCAGAGATTTCAGCCTTACAAGAAATAACGTAATACACGTGCAAAGGGTTAATAATTTAGTTTTAAAAAATGAATTAATGTATGATCTATGACAAAAATTGTTTGAAAAGTAGCAAAATTCAACCATTTACAAAAAATTGTAGATAATATTGTTAGGAAACAAAGTATGTTTTAATTGAGCAAATTTACTACTATTCAGAAAATGATAAAAAATGTAATTATATTAGCTTACCTCTTGATAATATTATAAAAAAAAGGTTAGATTTTATTTTTAAAAAGCTAAGCATAAAGTTAGCTTATAAGAGTCAAAATAAACTTAAGGATTTTTATTAGGTAACCCTAAAGATATAATTCTAATGTTGAAAAAATCAGGAATTTATATTGATATAGAGATGATGTATATATATTATAGTGATGAGATGTATATAGGGGAAAAAAGATATAGGGCACTAGATTTAAAGATCTTTTTGGGGATATTAAATATGATAAGCCCAAAAAATCCGTTGTAGCACAATGTCCTTCATAATCAACATTTATTGCATAAAAATGTTATATCAGCCAAAAGTATTAACTTAAAAAAACTACACAATATTTACGAAAGTATTTTTATAATTACATCAAATTTAAAAATTAATGAATTAGATAAAGGGCCTACCCCAACTCATTCTATATTTTTGCTTTAATAGTTTTATTTTAAGTACGGCGTTCTATTATAATTAGCTTTTATTTTAATTATTGTTATTAGGTATAGTTTATATTACATATACATTATTATTATAGTTAAGTCTTTTCTGACGTGGCCTATATGGTTCAAGTTGGCCGGCCGTGTTTGTTGGTTGAAGGTGGAGCTTACCTCATACCTATATACAGTGACCGCAAGGAAAGGTTGGCATCAGTCTAGTTTGTAAGTTATTGTATTATAGATTGTAATTTTGTAATAGGACCTTCTGATGATGATGATGAATTTATTTTTTGGTAACAGGGTTTATACCAGAGATTTATTATATCTTGAGTTAACGTTTGATGTACTTTCAGTTCTTGCTCTGAGTGCAAATGTAGCGGTTGAGTAAGAAATGGCTGATGGTATACTGACATTGTTAAACTGCATTTCCATTCCGAACTATTTTAATCAAAGTGAAAGTGGTTTTTGTTTTATTTTTGGAGTTATGGATAATTTTTGAAAAGTCATTAAATGCTATTTCTACATGTTAAAATACAGCCAATACAAGAGATTTTGAATGACTGACAATTTGAAGGGAAATATAATGCAAAATTTTAACCATACTTGAAGGTTTTTTGTTTTTGTGTACCTTACAATAATTATATGTATATATATATATATATATATATATATATATATATATATATATATATATATATATATAGATTTTTTGGACTAGGAAACTGACAGACTTACCTTGGTAAGAGTCCACTCTGTAGTCTTGAAATAGAAACACATAAAAGCACTTAAACAATGATATATTTCAACCACACAGTGGTCTTTGTCAATCAGTAGGACTCTTACCAAGGTAAGTCTGTCAGTCTCCTAGTCCAAAAAATCTAAATAATCTTTACCAACCAAAACTATATATATATATATATATATATATATATATATATATATATATATATAGATTTTTTGGGCTAGGAGACTGACAGACTTACCTTGGTAAGAGTCCACTCTGTAGTCTTGAAATAGAAACACATAAAAGCACTTAAACAATAACACAAAAAGAAATATGAGAGAATGAAATAAAATTTTATTATATATATATATATATTATATATATATATATATATATATATATATATATATATATTATATATATATATATATATATATATATATATATATATATATATATATATATATATATATATATATATATATATATATATATATATATATATGTGTGTGTGTGTGTGTGTGTGTGTGTGTGTGTGTGTGTGTGTGTGTGTGTGTGTGTGTGTGTGATGAATAGTTATTATCTGGAGTACATCTGTTCATACTGCAGTGCATAAAATCGCAGTTCCTCACTATATCAAAACATATCTTTCTATTTGTTTTAGTTGTATTGCTATAATGTGTTGAGGGAATCATTATTAAATCTACTCTTGGAACATCTACAAACATCTCTTCAGTCATCATCCTTAGATTCATGGCAGCCATTAGAATCTAGCTTACACGGATTCTTTTCCATAGCTGAAAGTGTAAATACTACTGAAAACGAAAGAATACCAATGTTTTTTTCAACTCTTCAAGCCCTGCCATACAACAAACTCAATATCCATGTGGCAGTAACTGCTTTGGATGCTGTAGGTTAGTTGAAATATTTTCAGTATATAGTTATTTAAACTTGAATTAATTAGATAAATAAATAACAATAACCCTTACAAATATTTAAACACTCTTGATGTACATTTTGCCAACACATTTAGCATCATCAGAAGGTTACAAACATACTGGGACTAACAAGAAACAGTACACCTAAAATCGCGATGGGCTACTCCCACTCCTCCGCCCAGCGACCAGTTTGTTAACCTGTACCAGAGCTGCACGTGGAGCAAGACCACACCCACCACTGACGTGTCGTGACAATTCTAAATTAAAACTAATTACAAACTAATATAAACTAAAATTATAAAAGAAACATAAACAATAATAAATTATCATATCAACTAAACTATAGATACAGTTAAAAATCATGTATTTGGTCGTAACAAAGAGAATAAACTAGAACCAGGTACTGGGCCTTTATCAATGTTCATCAACAAATTGCCCCTAGTTTTAGCAATGAATATACTTTCATAACTATTCAGCAACCTGTTGGAGAACACCGTTTTACCCACTTAACACTATTTATATCCAATTCATGGCCATTATTAAGGATATGTTCAGCTACGCTGGACTTATCCTGTCTCCCATATTTAATATGGGCTAGATGTTCTTTAAATCTAATTTTTGAATAAATAAATTTTTTGAATTAATTAGCTCTAATAGATATGTTTGGATTTGTAACAGTTTCTCCTACTGAGCTAAATAATTTCTAGACTACGTTCCCCATATATATTACTAACTTTGGATTTTAAATGTTTTAAAAATAATTCTATTATTTATTAGATGGAATAACTAGAGGTATATGTACATCTGATTTATCGGGAGACATCATTTAATGTGCAGTAATATTTGTTCATGTGTTTGTCTGAATATAACTCTAGAACCAATAGATAATTGAAATAATACTTTAAAAATATTTTAGGTAAGTATGTGAGACTTCAGTGGTACAATTGTATTCGATTGGTAGCGCTAAGTAGATATTTTTTAAAAAGACGATTAAACATGCTATTATTTTTTGTAAACGATCATACAGTAAGTTTAATTGAAATTTTAGAATTAGTAATATATGTGTAATCAATAATATACCAATCCACCATACATGCAACTAATAATCCACCATAGATGATGGTAGTTACATTATGGCATACAGTTGATAATTGAATTCAGTTAAAACTTGATGCAATAAACACAAAGGTTTTTATTTGTGTTGAGGTTAGTTTGTTTAACCCTTTAGATCCCGGGATGTTTTGCAAGGGTATCTACTCCAGTCCCTGCCATGATTTATTGAAAATGTAGTGCTTTAATAAAACTTACACCAAATTTTTATTTATCAATGTATTTTCATAATTCTTTTTTAATTTACTTCTCTAAGACTCTACTATGACATACACTTACCTAGAATTATAATAAATATGCAACAAAAATTATGAAAAAATTTTTACTCGCTATAAAACATTTTTTCAAAATTTTCTGTTTTAATTTTATATATAGTACATAAAATTAAAAGTCAGTTCCTAAATAAAAGCATCTTGTCTTTGTAATATAAAAATGAGAGGTTTTACCAAATTTTCATTTAGCTATATCCACAAACAAAGGAGATATAGGTTTATAACCAAAACGTGCACATTCAGTTCCACAGCTCAACATTGCGAAAAACCCATGAAAATGTATAAAAATAAAAGTAATTAGTTAAGTCGCTTGTAAAATTACGAATAATTCTATTTTAGCTTTAATCAAATGTTTTTTGTTGTCTTATTGTTACAAAACAGGTTTTTATGTTATATGCACCAACACTTAAACTTAAACACACCAACATAAACTACTACAAACAATTTTAAACTTGTTAACAGTGTAATCTTTAAACTTTCAAACAAAAAGATCAACTGCACAACAAAATTGTGAGCAACAAACAGACCACTCACTCACTACTCACAACAATGGTAGCTGACACTGCACTTGGCACCGAGCAACTAGTCATTAAGTTTGAACTAAAACAGAGTTGCTAAATCGAACTTGAAGTGACTTTAAGTACTATAACTTTGTAAACGAATTCATTACGAATGCTTTAATATATACAAGAATTATTTTACCGATTATGTTATATAAAAAAAAAAAAATTGTGAACATCCGAAAATTCAGACTTTGGGATGAAACTCTATTTTTCAACACGTTTGAAAATTCGGACATTGGGATCAAAACGGTTAACAGCTGTTTTAATATGCGTAATATATTATTTAATTTATCACGCATTAATAAGTTGAAATGTAATTAAACTGAACACTTTTTAAAATTCATAAGTAATTAAGTATATTAATTTACTTTACTTAAATAAATATAATATAATGATTATGAATTATATATTGTGTATGTTAATGTATTCTTAGAATGTAATTGATAGGGATTATTTTGAGAATGTGCAGAATTAGGTTATTATTTGTATGCTTGAATCCTATAAAGATACTCATTAAAATTTATTCAGTAAGGCTGAATGATTTCTTATATAACGGACAATGAGTATAATTGTTTTTTTTAGAGACTGTAAGTTCCCTAAATGATTGAAACTCATGAATGTATTTCTTGAAATTCAAAGAGGATAGTAATCATATTGGGAGGTATAATTATTTATTTGAAATTTTAATTTCAATAAAAATCTTTTTTAAATTCTACTTGTCTATTAGTTTTGTTATTTATATAAGAAAGTTATGGAAAAATGGGAACACTTTAGGCTTAGTTTCTTTTTTACTTAAATATTTATGGGATACATTAAAGATAATTATAAAGTAGACATTTCAACCAGGCTTCCTTTTTGTGCAATATCTAACTGTGCTGATTGAAAACTCTCTCCAGAAAAATGGTTTTGAATCTAGTGAAAACCTTCATCGAGCTTCAGAAATTTTCTCACAAATAATTTTAATCCCTTAAAATGATCAGATATTTGCAGTATAACATCACTAGAAAATTGCCGTTCATTCTCTTCTAAAAAGTCGTGCAAAGTCTTAAATACTTCTGTCTGGCCGTGAAGCATCCAAGACCTCCAAAAGTCAATCTATTTAACATGTTCAGCACGGCTAGCGTACCTGAATGCTCTGGGTTTCCTTACGAGGCACAGAGAGCGTGCCGGTGCGCTCCTAGCTTACCTTCTTAGAGACGGCGATCTTGCCGGCGTTCACTCCCAGGCTAATTGAAACTTCTTTAGTGTCGATACGTGTTTGTATAAAGGTTTGATTTTTAAGTCAGTGCTTAATAACAGTTTGGAGAACATTGTGCCTGAGTCGTTTTTAAATCCGACCATCCCAAGTTAACTTTTGATGCTTCAACTGAAACAATGCTTCAGGGAGTTTTATGAACAGATTTAATTTGGTTTAACTTTTATATTTTAATGTTTTTTTTTAGTTTGAACCACTTAACGCTGCAAAATATCCGGTAAAAACAACGATCATGAAAATAAACTAAGCTTTCTGAACTAACGCAAGAATAAACGATAACTGTCCTATTAGATTGAATGAACCAACTCAATGGGGAACAGACTATTGTAAATATGAGTCATTGACAAAATGCTTGGACGCCAGAAAACCTAATGTGTCAACATAAGATTGTAGTAAACAAATGTCAGCTAATCTCGGCTATAAATAGTCTCGGATGTGACATATGTATTATCTATGTCTCTGTTTACATTATCGATCTCTATAGCTTTGTGAAAATCATGGCACAAACAGAAACAAACATTCCGAGTTTAACATTGAGTGCTTATTTTAGTATGTAGTATATTTTAGTAGTAGGGTTTTTAGTTTTGTATGTAAATTATATTTTTTCTCTGTCTTTTTTATTGTTTTATTATTTGTCATACAGTAATTTATCATTTGTATTTCTTTTTTTTAATTGTGACCTGATAAATAAAACAATATTTTAGTGTCTAATACACTGTTTTGATGTCCACAATAAACCTGTATATGTTAGAAATAAAATTATTGAGATGAAAACAACGGGCTCGATAATTAGATGCTACGACAAACTATGCAACCCGCATAGCGTTCCACTGCCGTCAGAGGAGGAAGTTAACGAGAAACGGACAGTAATTTGATGAGATCACCAATATCGCCGCCGTGCTGAATGTGTTAATCATACATTCTGCTTTCTCGGATACTCTAAAGATTGTCATTGAACTTATCTGGAGGCTCAGATTACTCTTATTGATTTGTTGAAAAATCTCAGATAAGTAAGCTAAACATTGCAACCAATGACTGTCATCAAATAACTACACTTCAAACCTGAGCTCAAATAACTTATTATACAATCTCATTCCACAAACCCCTTAGCACCCCATTGCAAAACCCCAGGTTAAGAGCCACTAGTCTATGGGATAAACAAATTTATATTTTAGCTAAATAATTAGCTTGGCTTACAATTTCAAACAAATAAATTTTTACAAGTTTTTAATTTAAAATTTCAATAGAATGTTTGAATTTCATCCAATATCTTCACAGGTAAAGCTAATACACTAGTTTAAAGGTGTATAGTCTTACCTTTATTTATTGCCTTCTCTGAATAGTGGATACCTTCAAACAATCGACCATTATACATACATATAATTATAGAGATATAATTTTGTTGAAATATTTTGGAACTTTTTCACTCTTTTAAATTTAATTTATTAGTTATATTAACTCATGATTTGGCTATCCTATTTATTTTATTTGATATTCAATCTACTTCTGGGACTTTGTCATTTTTTATATTTGCAATGGCTCTTTTATATTCTGGTTTCATAATAGTTTTTACTTGTTCTTCTTTCTATATTATTTTGTTTAATGCAATACTAATTTATCTATGTTATTAATCTAAGTCTTTTTCTCAAATCTCAACAGTTTCTTGATGCTCTAACATTAAATATTGAAATCTTGTTGCTGTTCATGACGAGCTGGTTGTTAATCACTTATTACACTTTGATATTACTTGTGACCAGACATTTTGTTAACTAAAGGTTGTGAAATTGTTAACTTACACTCGGAAGAAACGTTTTCGTCTTACAACTTCTTCAGCCTCATATTTTTGCCGCTAGGATTGCTGGAGTTGTGCGCATCACTTCTAACTTTAAAAAAATGGTACCAAAAAAGCGCAATTGCAGCAATCCTTGCGGCAAAAATATGAGGTTGAAGAAGTCGTTAAACGAAAATGTTTCTTCCAAATGTAAGTTAACAATTTAACAACTTATAGTTAACAAAAAGTCTGGCCGCAAGTAATATCAAAGTGTAATTAACTCTAACATTATTTGGCTATCACATTATTTGTTTCCTAACACTTGTATTCACTTCCTAAATTCTCCAAAGACATATTTTCCAGTTTTATAGATAAGTTAATGACTTTTTAAGATGAATTCCCTCTGACATTTAGTCATTACTAGAAGTAGATGGGATCATGAGATGTTTTAAAATTAGGTAATAGTAATTTACTGGAGGGAATAAAATCAAACATTTTAAGATTTATCAAGTTTTTACCTTGTATTTTAAAGGTGCATATGCAGAATGGATCAGCTCCCACCCAGAGGCTCTTAGTCATGTGATTCCACTCCTTCTTCTTGGGTTAGAAAATGCAGAAACTGCTGCAGCATCTACATTATCACTTAAAGATATCAGCAGAGAGTGTCAAAATTCTTTGTTACCTTATTCAGAAGTCCTCTTGTCTGCATCTTTGGTGAGCCAACATTTCACTTTAAATTACAGTAAACTCCCGATTATCCGTGGAATAGGGTGGCCCTGCAACGCCGGATAACAAATTCCCCGGATAATCCGCTATGAACAAAGAATACGCAAAACAATCGATAATCAATTATTATACCATAAGTTACACAAATAATGACCCCGGTTAATGCAATTCACAAATAATCTTCAGAGGACAAAATAAATACAGAAAATAATTTAAAATGTCGATGTATTTGACCGATTATAACATGTTCATTTATATGTCTAACTATTTACAATACGTGCATAAGTATATGTCAAAAGTAAGTATGTATGTACATATGTAATTTCCTTTACACATAATACTTTCACTTTTTAACAAAAAAATCTGTCACTTTCGTCTATTTTTTTGTGAGCATTGATGTAGCTTTAATGTGCGATCTAAGTTCCTTGAGAACCATTTTGTTGCACAATGTCTACTTGTGTCACAAAGCCATAAAGATCGATAATGTATATGACAGACATGAATAATGCATATGTCACGTCCTAGACTATTTATAGCTGAGATTAGCTGACATTTGTTTACAATCTTATGATACACATTAGGTTTTCGGGAGTCCAAGCATTTTGTCATTATCCCTTATATACAGTAGTCTGCTCGCTCCTTTTATTTCGCTGGCCCGTGTCGGGATGCTTCCCTTTCAATGTAAAAATTAGTACGTACATATTTACATATCTATTTTCTTCATCTTAACTTCTATTAAGCCTTATATGTATTTACGTCGTAATTTACCGTTTGAAAATTTAAAAACATGAATCTGATTGGAATAAAAATAGGATATTTGTAAAACAATGGCAGATGCTGGTAGTCCGCAAACTGGTTAATCCTCCCACGGATAATCAGGAGTTTATTGTATATACAATATATTATTATTTATAAAAATAAATAAGACGTGTATTGGTTCCATTAAAAGCCTCTAAGAAAGGCTAATTTGGTTATAAATAACTGACTATCTAATATTGGAAAACCTGCACCGTACTAGAAAAACAAGTAATATAAACAAGTCAATTCTTACTTATGTCAACAAAGAAAAATTTTATTTTAGATATTTTTTTTTTACATATTTACACTTAATATAAATATAGTAACATAACCTATGCGTTAAATCAGCTGTTCTACCACATAACCTATAACTTACAGTCTGCTAATTGGTTAATTAATGAATAATAATTTGAAGAAAAATACTGTACACCTTTTACCTTTTTTAAATGGTTGCTGATTAATGTAGCTGGTTTTTCATCAACATGATTGTATTCGATGTATTGAAGTTAGCAGTTACAACTAGCAGTTTGTAGTAGCAACACTCACTGATGATGATAACTTAGTCATTGAAAAGCGTATGAGTCAATAAATGATAAATTTGTGAGTTTTGTGTATGTCTCTTATTTGTTTTAACATAGCCTCACTAGCTAAGCTCAAGAATAGTTGTTTGTCTTACCTGTTATGAATGTTAAGGTAATGTCCTAAAAATAGGACACTGGGGGCAATGAAGTAACATTACACCAATTATGAAAATATAATAGACGCAATATTTTATAACAATTATTATTCATCATGTTTGTTTTAAAAGTACTAAAAACTATTTTCTCAAAATGAAATCATAAACTTTAAAATAAAATATAACATTCTTTAATTTAATAAAGAATGAAACAGTCCTGGTACAAAGTTACACTTTACTTTTAACAAAAGGTAAGAGGCTTCGCATTGCAGATCTCTTCACACATCATTTTAGTTTGTCTTGTCTTGTTATAAAATGACCTCTTCCATCGTATCCGATGTCTGTGATGGAGGTTCAAGAGGATGTACTGGATTCCCACCTTTGCTTTGAAGGGTTTCTTTTCTAATGTGCAAAGACAACATTTCTTCTGAATTCAAGAAGATTCTTTGTAGTGCTAGATGCATTCCTGTATATAAT
Source organism: Prosapia bicincta (assembly GCA_036971475.1). Taxonomy (NCBI): domain Eukaryota; kingdom Metazoa; phylum Arthropoda; class Insecta; order Hemiptera; family Cercopidae; genus Prosapia; species Prosapia bicincta. Next base: position 190,879,639 of record JBAIZL010000005.1, read on the forward strand.
TCAGGCATTTGCAATTACCATGTCAAGCATTCATGGATATAAAGACCAGTACCATTGTTTTACCATAAATAGAAACCTTATACCTTCCAACTAGCCAATCATGGTGTTCACTCCCTCCATTTATTTGTTGTAGGGTTTTATAACATTTGGTTGTCGAATAAGCATCTTCTGCATTGACGACCTGCTCTATTGTGATGCAAGACACAGAAGATAAACATCGTCAAAGTTTGTCCCAACTGTGTCACACAATATGAACTCTAAGAACCAATGCATCATCAAATAAATTGTAGCCAGTGATCACAGGAAGCAGATGGTGTTATACAAATTCAGCGTCTGATGAGATAAACTGATGCCTCAATGTCCCAGCATTCTAAAAATAGAACACCATGATTCAAAAAAGTCCTACACAAAGATAAAACAGCATCTCACTCTCTCTCCTTCAAATATACATTCTGTGAAGAATAATAAATATGTCCTGGCAAATATTTCACATTTGAAATGTAATGTTCATTATAAAAAATATGAAAACCACGCAAAATGTCTGACTCAAAATAATACTTCCTAATCAAACTATTTTAAAATGCTTGCATAGAGACATTCAGTGAAAAAGTAACTGTTATTCAATTAAATGTAGTATTTTTTTCCATAAATAATAACATAAAAACAATAATATATTTTGAGACAAATTTTAAATTATAAAAATGTGAGCGTCCTATTTATAGGGCACTGGCTGTTAATGGGTTAGTGAAGACATTAAATGTGATACAATAACTTGCCTACATCTAAAAAGATATTTTCAACATTTTTTCCATTATAAACTTATTTCTAAGTTGTATAGAAATATTTGATTCTTCTTCTTTATGTGTTAAGATATTTTGTTTTAGGAAATTTTGAAAGGAGGGAAACTAAAGCATAGTGAATGTGTTCGTTTGATGTATACAGTTGGAAAAGTCCTGTCTATATTACCTTTAGAAACTGTAATACATTACTTAGATGCCCTTATGCTACCTTGTGTGGACGAGCTTCAGTCTTTGCTAACTCAGGAGGTAACAATTAAATTGTTTTGTCTATTTATTTAATTATAAAAGTTGTAACTATTAAAGTTTTTAATGAAATAATTGTCTCTAAAAAATAAGCATTTTTTTTGTGATAAATAATTTGAAAAGTACATATAAGTACTTTTAATGTACTTAAACAAGAATCTTACTTGGTATATTTGTGTGTCAACTTTCATGAGATAATAATTACAGTGCCTAAGTGTTTGAGGTCTTAAAAAGACTAAGAACCTCGGATATTAGGATACTTTAGTCAATACAGTAGAACTGCAACTATCGGAATCAATTGAGACTGGACTCTATTAAGATATACAAAAATTAGGATAGTTGTGTTTTTTGAAAAAACGGTCAATTTTAATTAATTACTGTATGTATGCTGCAAATGGGAGAACAAAACTAAATTTGTTTATAGTTTTTTATTTTTTCATGAGCTAAGATCTTAGCTTATTCACAAAGAATCTGACCAAAAATTGGGTTTTCAATACAACGTTGTTTGCTAAAACCACTTGAATTCTTGTTGTTGCATCTTCTAATTCTTTGTTGTTTGCTGCAGTTATTGATTTTTTTGAAGAACATTTTCAACCATTGACACTAAGTTTAAAGTGTAGGTTTGACCCTTTTAATGTCTGAAATCGTTGATTATCCAACACCATCGTTTCAGCAAACTGTCTAACTGTAACTCCTTTATCTGATCGACTTATAACTAGTGTATCATCGATAAGACAACTTGTTTTCTTTTAGAAGAAATGGTGCATCTTGAATTGCACTTACGAACAAAACAATTAACCGATGAAATCAAAAGCATACTGACTGACTAATCAAAACGATTAGTAAGAGTTGGGCCAGGTTTGGAATCTGGTGACAAACGACAGCTAACTATTCAAAACTACATTGAGATGGTGACTCATCATCCAAATGTTTGCCCCATGTTTACAATAGCTTCGCGAAGAAGTGGCCAATTGCACATGTAGAAAGAATCATTATTCTCGAAATGGCAGTACGTTTCTGCAATTAATTTTTGTCTTAATTTCTAAAAATTTTATTTTTCTTCATCTGAAACCAATTAAGATATAATTAGCGATTTGGAATTCGGATAATTGGAGTTCTACTGTAGCACTAGAAAGTCAACCTTCAATTATAACAATATATATGTATATAATGCATATTGCATTATAATATTGCATCAAATATTATAGTAATGCATCACAGTAGTACAATGCATTAAATAATATTATTCTTATATTGTTTGATATGGTAGATACTATTTTATAGTAAAGTATAAAATAATAAAAAAATAGCAAAAAATGAGAAAAACATATTTTTTCTTATTTAAAATATGAACTTGACTTTTATGTAAAAATTAAAAGGTTAATATTTAAAATAGTCTGTTATTTTTGAGTGCAGTTTTTTTGTTGATGTATTCATTAAAATGAATTGTTTAACAGAATCAACATTTTGAAAAACACTAACCAGAACATCATATAGAGGAGTTAGATACTAGCGAATGGTATCTGAACTTTTATTTATTTGTGTAAGCTACACTTTCTTCTCAGAAGTTTCTTCAGCTCCACTTTCACTGCTACCTGAATTGTAGATGGTTGATGTAAAAGTTGACGCCGTTCCCTTTAGCCTACATTTTCTACAATTTTGTTGTCACTCTAGTCATATCTCACCAGCGCTATTGACATTAACATAGCCGTCAAATATACCCCAATTCATACAACTTATTGACGCAGAAACAACAGCACTCCACAAATCAGTTTCTTCATAAACACATACATATTTTAATTTCAGGGTCTTGTCTGGTTAATTTAAAATGTCTGATTTTTTCTAGCAATTTACGATTTTCGAATGTTTCTGACTACCATGAAAATGTAACCATGTCCCAGGCGTCTTTAAAGTTCATTTTGTCAGAGTTCAAATCTAAATTTAGTGTATTTTTTCAAAGTAAAAGTATCCTGTAACCTGAACAAATCATATGGACTGCAGATCAAGGTAGTTGTAAAACAGGAGTACAGATAGGGGAAAAGTATTCTACTTGTACGTTTTCTAATCCGCATGTAATGGTTTGAGCTGAAAGATTGTCTACTAAAAAATGAATTTTTCTATTTTCTTGTCCAACTATCTAACGATTTGTTGAAAATAGCTGTTGTCATCCAAGAATGCTTGTTTCTGCAATAAGTACATGGAAGAGACTTCATGTTTTTAAAACAACGATGTTTAAAAGACTTACCGACAATTAATGGCATCAGTTTTTTGATTCCGTTCGTATTAAAGCAAAATAATGCTCTAACACAAAGTTCAGATTAAAAATGTTTTCCTGGCTATACTCATAAATAATGTTTTGAATAGTTTCTGTTCTCCATTTGTTACTTTATTGTTAGGAACGACTAATTCTTCTCTACAAATCGGCTTACTCGTTATTTCATATCTTTTGCAAAATCGGTTAAGCCATCCCACACTTGCTTGAAACCCTTCACAGCCAAGTGATTTTGCAAATATTTAAGGCTTTTTCTTAAATTAATTGTCCACTAATTGGTACATTGTTAGAATAAACATCAACAAACCACAAATGACCTGGCTTGGCTAAATAATCATGTAATGTACTATGAATATTTTTCCAAATAGGACGATGTATTTTCGATTTTATTACGACCTTTCAAATTGTAGATAAAGTAGATGATGCAATCACAAAATATTCAGCTACATTTATTTTCTTCATGTCAAAAAAAAAAAAAAACACTTTAATGCCAAGTTTGTCTTTGATTGTAAACTCGTCTTTTCACCACTTGTTACTCCATTATCAACAGATTGACTAGTATACAGTACATTATAGACCCACTAAAGTATTCTACACATAATGTATATTGTAGTGTACTGTACAATTATTTACAATGATACAGGTTATATGTAATTTATGTTTCTTTTCAAATATGGCAATAAATAATGACCCTTTAGAAACCATAATTATATTTTTGAAGTGTTATTTATTGTCCTACATAATTTAAAATTTGAATTCTGTAAAAAAAATGTTATTTCAAACTTCTAAGTGAATCATGATCAGATTTGTTATTGTGATCAGAAGACAGATTTATCCTTCCTAAATATCTAAAACTTTAGCTTTTTTGACAACAATTATCTTTCAACTATCTTAAAACGTTACAATAAAATATGATTTATTTATTAACAAGTAAATAGTGCTTGTGAATTAGCTATTGAAATTTCTCAACATTTCTATTTGTTTTGATGTGGAATATCGTCGTGAATGATCACCATTTTTAAACTAAAATTTCTCTTTTGAAATTAGAATATCACTCATAAACCTGTGTTATTTTAAGGAAGTGCTCTTAAAACGTTTGTTGTTTTCTGAAAACAGAGAAATTTCAGAAGGAAATTTACAAAGTTTAAATAAGATTTTAATCTAAATTCTTCTGCAGAGTTATTGGCTGTTATAAAATTTGCAAATGAATATTATCAGAATAATACAGAGCACAATGCATATGCAGAACCAAAAATCATAATCCAATGAAAATTGATACACTTACTAGGTGTCGTTCAGTAACTGGCCAGCTGATTTGTACAGTTACATCAAAAAGTCATAATAATTACTGTTCAGGCAATTTCTGATTGCATCTCACATGAATTGTAAAACATAGCATACAAAATTCCAAATAATACTTGTGGTCTACTTGTTAATCTTTTGTACAAAGGTTTTTGTTTCTGTTTGTGCTTTATAGCCTAATGCAAGTGTAAAATCCAGTCTAATCTTAAGGCTAAAAATGCTCAGTGTAATTTTTAACACTCTGGACATGCAACCATCAAGTGATTCTACGATAATTAAATCATCTCCTTCAGAGCAACCAGTTAATCTTATACTCGAGAGAGTTCTGCCAGTACTGGTGGGAATTGTGGATAAGTGGAGAAACAATGCTTCTGTTATTCAGGTAAGTTATAATAACTATGTATAATGTAGACATTTTCAATTAACTTTCAACAATAATATTTTGCAGTTTAGGAATTTTTCTGTGCTCTTTTTCCAACAAATGGAAAAAGTGTCTTTCATTTGTAAAATTCAGGAGCAATTATAAACAAGGAAAATGACTGAAGATCTTGGGAGTCATAACAAAAGATCAACAGTTTGAAGCATCAAGATGTTTCTATACCTGAATTCAAAATAATAGAATTTACTGCGTTGAAAGTAAGAGTATTCTTACCAAGAAAAGAAGTATTATTCATGTCTCATCTCAATTGTAATAACAAAGACCCCTGAGTCTGATAAATATAATAGAGCCGTATTAATGTGTGTATGCATGCGTATATATATGCATGTACGTGAGTACATGAGTGCCTGTGCATTAGAGACTTTTTGATTAGATAGGAGACTGTTTGGAGTATGTTCAAACCTAAAACTCAGAAAGTTTTGCCATGAGAATTGTTTTTAGACATGTTTTTTTTTGGGGCATAAGATTAAATTTTAACACGTTCGCTACCGCAATGTTAACAAAATAACTATTGGTATAGACCAGCTGACTCGCATATGCGCCATACGGTCTCTCCTCCTGGACTGAGGGCTCATATTTGGAACACTGTTTCTGTGCTACTTTTATTCCTGTAATTACTGTAATGGCTCTTACATGGGTTGCTCGGTCTTCGATAGGATTTTGTGCTATAGACCGACCGGCTAATCTATGCGCCATCCCAAAAAAACACTAAAAATAGCAAAAACATAAATATACATTCAACAAACATACTTTTAGTGTTTTTAAGTAGTATAATAACTTATTGCAACAACATTCCATTTTTGGTCTGTAATGAAGGTTGGGCCCACATTTAACACGGTCTGTGTGGGAAGATCGAATTTTTACTGCCAGTCTGTCGAGAGAAACCAGACAGCGCATATATGCACTGCTCGGCAGCGAATGTGTTAATGAGAGTTCAGATTTTGATCATGTGGATGATTGACTTGTCATTGTTGTTGTTATAAATTTTAAAATACTAATTTGAATAATAATGTCTCAGTAATTAAGAATACCTTGTAATTAAGAATATGCAGTAATATATACATAAAATGTATGTTCATATTTTAGTAATTTTATGTCTAAGATGACCTTGTTAATAACAAAATTTTCAATTTCTATTCAGTGTAATTTCAATCAAAATTATTTTTATTATTACGCTTAGCTAAAATTACAATATCTTAAGAATTATTGAGTATGAACTAATATAATTTTCAGATAATACTAAGTTCACATAAATCTTTTAAGTAAAAGTTTAAAAAAACAGAAAACCAGAACAAAATCAGAAAACACTTTACTTTTAATGATTATGTATTTTAGAATGTTAAGAAAGCTTAATTTTTTTAATATCTTTAAGTACACTAATTTCAAACTTTTCACCTTCAGAATCATTGCCATAACTGTCAATGTTACCACCATTGTTACTAATATAAATGTTTAATTACTTGATTCTATCTGTATGTGGGCTACTAGTTTCTAACTAAAAACACTTGTGAATATGTTACACTTGCCTAAAGTAGCACCTACTTTTATAATGGTTGAGGACGACCGTTTCGGGAGGTGTGTCCCATTGTCAATTCAGTTAGTAACTCAGTCCATAACATATTTTCAAGTGAATGTTTAAGTCTTTAAATTCTTCTAAATTTTCAAGAATTTGATTTGAACAGACCACAATTTATAACAGGCTTGGCATAATGGTCTAACTAGGATCGCAGTGGTCAGAAATAATCTTGGGTACGTCACATAATCATCATCGTAATGAAGAAACGAGTTCCAAAGTCTTGCATACCAAGTATAAAAAAAACAATGGATGGCATAGGAATGGACACATCTGTAAGGGACTTCATCAAGTGGCACATATCTGACGTACCACCAGTAATACAAGTTTCTTAGCGTGGAGAGGTATCGGATGTTCCAAGTTGAATGGTTAAAATTACAAAAGTTTGCACTGAAAAACTGGAACACTGCAGAGTTTAACTCTTGGGCTCTTTAGAAAGCAAATAAAAGCATAATTTTTAATTTGAAAATTTTTAATATGTTGGTATTTAAAATAAAAAGCATTAAAATGCATTATAGTATAAACATTATTTATACTTTAATGATAATTTTATTTAAATAGAACAATTCAATATGCTTATCAAACTTTGTTTTTTTTCAGGCAGTTTTTTTTGCCTTAAAACATGCTGTGGCAACACTGCTTGAACTTTGCACTCCTCTTGTGCCTCAAATCCTGGACATTTTGGCTGTTAGTTACAGGTCCCATCCATTCACCGATGCTTTAGACTTGGCAAGACAGGTAATTTGTCAGAGATGAATTAAAATTAATCTACTATTGTTAGATACAACTAACTTTATAATATTTTCTAGCACTATTTCAGTATTTCAGTTACTATAAAACACTGGGTATACTCCCATCCTGCATCTCATTTTACGCTGTCAGGTTTTTAACAACTCTTCAATCTTATCCGGTTTCGATTCACTTCTTATAATTTTAGTTCTCACCTCACAATTTCTGCTTTCTATTATCTATATTTTTTTGTAAATTTCTTTAAAGAGTAGATTCACAATCTGTTCCATTAACATCCACAAGTTTGAAAATTATTACAAGTTTACATTTTAATTTTAATTTTGATCTTCTTTAACAAGTCTATAAGCCTTTTTATGTCTGTAACAAGAAGAGGTTTCTATCAAATGAATGTTTGTTAACATTGATTTAATTTTATGATATCCTTCTAAATTTCTTGTTGCAATTTTATATCCCATTATGAATTTAATTAGGAGAAAAAACTCCAATGATGCCTCTTTGGATGTGGACTAGGTTTGTGCAGAAGATAGTATTCTCTACTCATAGATTTTGTGTCACATTTTGCTTTGCCTTTGTTGGTTCATTACTTACTATTTTCTATCACTTCAGTCCTAATAAAACTGATATAAACCTCCTGTAGCATTTAATCTATCACTTTTTGAAGCTCTTCACATTATTTATTATTACCACGGCAATAACTAATTTCTCCGTTTAGTCTTATCTTTCTTCAAACTGCTGAGATATCTGTATTTAATTTTATTCTATATTGTTATGCATTTGACTTTCATGTAGCTAACCCTCTTTATTTCTTTATACCATCATATATGCAGTATTATGATCAACCCATTTCTCTGGCATCTGGTTAGTTTATAAAACACTTGAAGATATATTAGTGATTTTAGGCAGGAAACTTGCTAAGAAGAAGAAAGAAAATATCATAAAGAAACATCAGTGTATGGTATAAGGATTGGTATCTAAAGAGGGTTATGATTTTTTGTTCTCAAGAAATGTACCATGGAACTAAAGCTATTGCTATTGAATAAAAATATGGTTGCTTATGAGTCAATACAACTTAATTTATTAAAAATGCGGCAACATTTCGACAACTATATTGTTGTCCTCATTCAGGCATTGAAAATTAATATAAGTTTTCATTAGATTACTGCATTCTTGTCCATAAATACTAAAAATACATTGGAAAAAGCTTGAACAGGCGTCAGGATGTTTAAAAGTCCTAGAACTGTCAAGCATGGTAGGGATATCATCAACCCATTCTACTCTTCTTGCATGATGAGGTGTACACTTACAAAATTTTTTGTTGAATAAAAATACAGTTGATTATAAGTCAAGACAACTTAATTTATTAAAAATTCCTCAACTTCTCAACAACTATATTGTTGTCCTTATTCAGGCCTGATCTCCTCCTTTGTACTATTACTACTTTGTCAAAGATATTAAAACCAGAAGATGATTCTCCATTTTTAACCAGTTCGATAGTGTAACATTGCTACAGCTAAGTAAAACTGTTACTGCCTAGCAACCTATACATAAATCTAAAACATGAGTCTAAGCATGATATTGGGGTTTGTATTTTATAGATTAATGTCTAAGTCATTCAGTAATAACAACAAAAACTGGATTTATTATTTTTTGATTGGGACAATACAGGTTCATAAAAAAAACTACATATATGTTAGCCAATTCCACTAATACATGGAAGTAGCTATCCTGCCTAATAATAACTGAAAACCCTGTCTATTAAAAGCAATTTCTACTTTTAATAATAAGTTTTTTTCATCAGCATATGTATTTTTTCTATAAATTCCAAATTCTATTTTTGCCCAATTATCTTTAATTTTAAAGCCAGGAAATTTAAAATATAATTGTTCTCTCTTTCCATTATGATTTTTAAATTATTTTGTATTTTGTTAATTATTAATATACAAACTGATTTATTTTCATTTGGTTCTTTAACTAATCAACCACATATCTCATATACGCTACACAATCGAATTTCTCTAATATTTTTGATATTTCTCATTCTTCTAATTCTTGTTTAAAAATTTTGCTTTAAAGTCGTGATAAAGGGTTACTCATCCCTAGCCATCTTTTGGTTTATATAATTTGTTATTAAACTTGAATTGGTTTTTATTTAAAATAATCTTTAATGACTTAACAATATCATTATTCAAATCTTTATTTTGGGTCTGTTCCTGTAATTTATTATTTATAATTTGTATAGTTTCTTTAATCGGCACTGATAAGTATACATTTTCAATAACAAACAAAACAAATCTAAAATCTTTCGTAATGTTTACATTTTGTATTTGATTAACAACTTCAGTTGAATTTTTCACAGTATATTTGTATTTAAGAAGGTCCATTCCTTTTAAACTTTTTTCTATTTAATTCCCTAGTTTATATGTTGGTGTCGGTGCCGTTCTATTTTGTAGATTATGTTTCAGACTTTTTGCTAAAATATCATACTCTGTGGCAAATTCATCATAAGATTCATAAAAAATCTTAGGTACATTACTGATCAGTTCTTTAATACAATTCTTATTACAACAGAATATTTCTAATTTTTTGTATTTCTTTTCATATTTTATTTTTATCACTTTCATTATTTTACACTTTATAAATTCTATGATACTGCTTGTGGTTTCTAAAAACGACAATTCGTTTAACATAAGGTTCAAGTCCAGAATATTTTTGTTAATTCTATTTATCCTAATATATTAAGATTACAGTTTAATATTAGGAAATCACATAAAGTGATAGCCAATATTTGGATTAAGAAACAATTCAATGTCTAATGAATATTGTGATTCCTTCATATGTAAGAATGAAGAATAGAGTAAATAGTTTTGCTTCTAGGCATGTGATTAAAAAAGCGGAAAAAGAGTAGATATAAAGGTAATAAAAACTTTATTTATTAAAAAAAGGAAATATAATAAATAAAAACATAAATCACATGTTATTTTCAAAAGTTTAAAATTATTAAATAATTAAACGACTAAGCGAGTGGAGGCGTAAACCGAAAAGAAGGAGCAGAGAACTGCTAACGAGGAGCAGGGAGATGAGTGGTGGAGATGGAATCCTAGTATTAAGAACTCGCTCAAAGTTAGACCGAAAAATACAGTATAGATTTTTATAATGTAAGAGTACAGTTAAAGTTTCGCCAATAGAGACATTTTGAAAGGTGTCAAAGGGATGAAGACTGTGGAAAAACTATCAGACATGTCAAAAATTACCTGGGCTTTGACCTACTGGCCTTGATGGATCCAATGATTTTTTAATGAAAATATCACTAAAGTGGGTTTATTAATAAGAAAGCCCTATATGCTAGATGGTGATTAATAAATATACCAGATGTTGATAACATCAGGTTGTTCAAATTTTATCTGTTCAGATGACTACAACAATAAAGAACTAGCAACTGGCTTTAAAATTTGCAAAATTCCTAATTATATGTAAATACTTAGGAATTTGATTGTTTATTTATTTTATTTTTATTGTTCTGTTTAATTGAAAGGTTGAAATGTATCTAATAGAGGAAGGCTGTGAGTTTGTTTAAAATTATTTGTTAATGGCGTGCAGTAGAAATGATGGTTAGGGTAATTTACAAGAACATGTTTGTGAATATGGAGAGTTTTGTACTTAATTTAATTTGAAAAATTTGTGTAGGAGAGAAATGAATTTATTTTAATATATACCCAAGGAAAATTTTATTATTTGTTATAGGTGAATAGAAAATATAGTTTTTTTTATATAAAGACTTATTAGTTACTTAACTTATATTTATTAAGACCCACTTCATAAAATTTAAATTAAAAATTTATTAATATTATACATTGTAAAATTTTAAAGTTCAAAGTTATATTAATAATTAAAGTTACGTTTTGTTAAAAAATTTATGCTTTTTCTATGGGATATTACAATATTCAACAAATATTAGTATTCAACAACATTTTAATAATGTAAATAATACAGATGTATTAAAATACATAATTGTATACATAACTTTATTATTTATTTGTTAACCTTATGTTATTTTAATGTTAAATATTAATTTTTTTAGGCTAAATTTTTTCCATATACCTAGTTACTTTTATATCAATTTGTTACTATGAAAATTTGTGAGACTCAATATAAATCTGTTTATTAAATTTTTCCAAGTTTAAAATTTCCGAAAACCTATTAACCTGTTGAGTATTTTTAATTTTAGTTTACACTTTTGTCAGCTATGTCATGACTATTGTGTGTGTTTTTATTATATAATTAAATATTCATGTGTAATTAATTTTATAATTGATTTTCTGTTAAATATTCATATGTATGTTACAAATAAGCTCATTTTATTTATATTATTGTATTTCATTTTACAGTTGTGTTTATTGTTTGGAAATAATTCCATACACTCATCCCTAATTCGTTCCTTATTGGTAATCATTGTACAGACCACTTTAAATCTACCTTTTAGTGAATATACGGATATAGTTGAAGGATTTTTACAACTCTGTGCACAATTACTAAAAAAAAATCCGGACTTGCTAATAAGTACTGAAGGGATTGACGTTTCTCAACTATTTAATTTTGGTAAGTAATAAGAAAAGAATTTATCAGTATTAATAATTAATACAAGTGGAGATTTTTTTTAAAATACAAAACATGAAATGTAGATCTAGAAATTTCCACATAATTATAAACTGGGTCATAGAAAAAGTGAAGAAAAATGATTCACTTTTGAATAATTCAAATGCATATTAATTTTTATTCTCTTTAAAAACTCAAATTATATCAGTAATTACTTGGAATATTTTACTGTGGTTTATTATGAATAAATAATATTAACAAAAACCTTTAACCACAAATATTTTTATTCTACTCTTTTTACTACATTCTCGTTACCAAGTAACCATCCTCAGAGGGATGAAAATACATATTGGCTAACTCTACACAGTTACCTTATTTATAATGAACCAAACTACTTGCCCTACCCTGAATGCCACACGCTATAAGGCCATGGCCACAGGTATGACTCGTCATATGTAAGCTGGCACATAAGCTGAAAGTCAGATATAGGCGGGGGAAGGGTAGAGGAAGCAAAAGGCTTAACCTTAGATGTTATAATATGTGGTATTGTATTTATATTACAATAATGTAGGTTTGAGAAGGCCGAAAGAAAACTATAAACATTATTTTATTTGATTTGTCATATTAACCCCAGATGATTTACATAAAGGTTTGAAAAAAATTTACTTCAAACATCAAATTTACTTTACAAATTTACATCAGTTTTCTAAATGACCGCAGCACCTGCAATTTCTTGTGATGGCATTTGAAGCACACACACTACAAAAATCAACGTTTTTGAATAGGGCAAGTGCAAGTTTTCTATCGATCAATCACACGCCAGCTTACGAGTGACCAGTTATAGTTATGTTTTAACATTGTTCAAATTTTACCTATTTAGATGACTATAACAATAGAGATCTAGCAACTGGCTTTAAAATTTATTTTACCAATTATTAAAAAAATTCTATTTACTTTATCATGTAAAATATGGTGTTATGTAAGTATTAGATTAATAGTTTTAAAGTTGCTTTTAAATTCTAAATTTATAGAGATTTTTCAAGTTATGTTCTAGATTGCATTATAAACACATTAAACTTTATGATGAAGTTGAAAAATATGTTTCACCTGGTTTTGATTAATATCAATAATAAACTCCCTTTAAACTCCAATTTTTACTTTAACATTTTAACATACAGAAATATTTGCTACTTCCTATAACTGTTACTCCGAATCTTATTGATATATAAATATATATATATATAGATTTTTTGGACTAGGAGACTGACAGACTTACTTGGTAAGAGTCCACTCTGTAGTCTTGAAATAGAAACACATAAAAGCACTTAACCAAGACAACTTATATTTATTTTATTTCATTCTCTCATATTTCTTTTTGTGTTTTCTCTTTGATTGACAAAGACCACTATGTGGTTGAAATATATCATTGTTAATATGTGGTTAAGTGCTTTTATGTGTTTCTATTTCAAGACTACAGAGTGGACTCTTACCAAGGTAAGTCTGTCAGTGTCCTAGTACAAAAAATCTAAATAATCTTTACCAACCAAAACTAACCTAAATATATATATATATATATATATATATATATATATATATATATATATATATATGTGTATGTATCGTGATAATTCATGTTGTCCATTATTATACAACAAACACCTTATAAAAAACATACAATAAATTTACAAAAGAACCTAACCTCAACACAACACTACAACCTGAACACAAAAATAAAAAAAATCTACCTATAATATAAATATAAAAATAACAAAATAGAAAAATTAACAAATATATACAACAAAGAATACTACACTCCAACATACATACCAAACAACAAAATAATAACATATCTTAATAACACAAACCACATTACAAATACAGAAAAACATAACCTATCAGGAATTTACAAAATTACATGTAACGACGGCAACGCATTTTACATAGAAAAACAACCAGATCATTTAAAATAAGATTTGAAGAACATTACAGAGCATTCAAAAATAAAAATACAAAAGCATCAAATGTTGCAGCACACCTAATATCACATAAACATGAAATAACAAATTATGAAAATAACCTAACCATACCGAAATAAATAATAACCCAATAGACCTAAACTCACTAGGAAAATACCACATTTATAAAATCATACACAACAATTTACTGAACCTACAGACAACATATGCAGACGATGTACTATTCAAAAACATTATACACACGGCTCAAAAAGAAATATGTATGACGTCAACAAACACCAACATCATGGACCGAACATCCACACCAGAAAAATAGAGAAAATTAATTCAGTGATTCGACAATGGTCAAGTGACCGAAAGATGCCTCATCACATAAGGTAAAATTATTGCACTTAGTGGTGGAAAAAATTATTTACAAGTAATAATAGTAACTTCATATATATATATATATATATATATATATATATATATATATATATATATATTTTTTTTTTTTTTTTTGGACTAGGAGACTGACAGACTTACCTTGGTAAGAGTTCACTCTGTAGTCTTGAAATAGAAACACATAAAAGCACTTAACCAATGATACCAAGGTAAGTCTGTCAGTCTCCTAGTCCAAAAAATCTAAATAATCTTTACCAACCAAAACTAACCTAAATATATATATAATATATATTTACCAATCGTAACGGTTATGAAAAGGTGAAAGTGAGGTTGAACTATCAATAGAATCTGGAATCGCTGTAAATGATATCCAGAAAAATGGCAACGATGAGTTCATGGCAAAAATGGAAGTGTTCGACGGAGATGTTGACAAACATTAAAAAAAAATTACAACACCTGTTAACGTTCAACATGATGAGGTTATTACAATAAAAATATTGGAAACAACCCCATACCTCAAAAATAATAAAACATAATTTATAATACAAGGTACCTAAGCTTAAGTCCTAGGTTTAAACCTCCCAAGGGATTTAAAAAAGTTGTTAGTAAAAATGAAAACAATGTAATGTATCTGGAAACTGCAGCTAATCAATTGGATCAAAATAAACCTTTATGAGATGAAAATATATCTTCATTTAACAACTCCTGAGTATCGTATGATCTACTTGTATCAGTCATTTTACTTCGATTTAACACTTACAGTGCCGACCGAATTGCCGCCATCCATTCCCTTATGCTGGCCATTTTCCTAATTTTTTAAAATTATGATACAAAATAACCACTTTACTTATGAAAATGTTTTTTACCTCATTTTAAAGCTCCTTCCTTTATATTCCCAACCATATGACTTCCAATTTTCCATCCCTACACATTATTATTTATCAATTTTTAAAAAAGCACAGATTTTCAAGTTTTTGAAAAAGTTGACTGAAATGAAATATTTTTTTTTTATTGTCCTAAAATTAAACTATCTATTCAAAACTACATAAGAACACACTACATATATTATTTGTTCATGTTGAATGATTGAAATTATTTATACTGATGTGGAAAAATTCTTTTTTGAATGATACACTTTGAAACATGGTTCCATACACAAAGCTATTTTGCATACTGAACACCAGTAGGAAGTATCTTTTCTTCTGGCTTTTCCACTTTCTTTCTTACCTCTCACAGAGCACACTTTACTCATCCTCTGTATTCTACTTTTCCCTGGTGGTGCTGGAATTCTTTCTATAAAGTGATTGCCAGTGGAAAGCCTACTTAGCTGGCCACCACTAGAACTTGGCCGTGGAGAATCCTCTTCACAAAGAGGCAATTCAGTACACAGAAGTTTTATAAACTGTATTACTGCCATCTTCTTACCCTTTACTTTATTGTAAAGAATACATGCATTCACCACACACATAAGAAGGCAATGGAATGCAAGCTTTTTCCACCACTTGACAGTCTTGTGGTCAAATGCCCCATACGACATCAGCTGATCAGTGCGGTCGACGCCAGCCTTGTTTTGATTATAGTCCAGAACACATGGTGGCTTAGTTTTATCAGTTCCTCTATTTGTTCTGCATGAAACCATTTCAGCAGCATGTCTGGTACTCAGCATGTACACTGAACGTTTATCTCTCCAGCATATAGCTAGAAGATTTCCAGCCCTGCTATAAATTTGCTCCCCTCTTTCAAGAATTGGACTTTTCAAATCCTTTGGCAAACCTCTTCTATTCTTCATCACTGTTCCTACAAGAGCTGTTCTCATGTTTTCAAGTTCTCTTGCAAGATCAGGACTTGTATAGTATCTGTCCGTGTACAAGGTACAGCCTACTCCAGATAGGCTGCCTAATAAACTTGTCACAATGTTGATAATAACATTGCTCAGACCACAGTAAATACTAAAATTCCCTACATATCCAGTATCAGTTTCTGAAAGCATGTATAATTTTATGCCATATTTACTTGGCTTCTGAGGCATATACTGCTTGAATTGCAGCCTTCCTCTGAACGCACACATACCTTCATCAATTGTTATTTTTTCACCAGGCAGATAGGCCTGCTGAAAACGAAGCTGGATAGTATCAATGAGAGGACGAACTTATGCAGGGGGTCATAACCTGGTTCACCTTTCTTCAGCGAAGAATTATCATTGATGTGGAAGTTAGAAAGAATAAGAAAAAATCGGTTCCTGCTCATGATATTTGGGCAATAGGTACATGCAACAACAGGGTCTTTACTCCAGTGATCAATAATTTGAGGGCTTTGGCTGATGCTCTGGTGGAATATAATGGCAATGAACTTTTTTATTTCTACTAGGGTAACACATTTCCATTCATTCATCCTTGAATTAGGCTTCAAAGACTGAGAACTTCTCAATTGTCTCAACCTCTGTCTTGCATATAAATTTGTTTGTTGTTTGAAAGTGTCAATCAAATTACTGTCAACAAAATGTGAAAAAAAATCCAACACAGAACTATTTTCATCAGGTTCAAAACTATTTGTCACCCCACTGAAACCATTGAAAACATCTAAAGTTGGGGTTGAACCCATGTTGGTCCATACAATTTGTCACCCCACTGAAACCATTGAAAACATCTAAAGTTGGGGTTGAATCCATGTTGGTCCATACAATTTGTCACCCCACTGAAACCATTGAAAACATCTAAAGTTGGGGTTGAATCCATGTTGGTCCATACTATTTGTCACCCCACTGAAACCATTGAAAACATCTAAAGTTGGGGTTGAATCCATGTTGGTCCATACAATTTGTCACCCCACTGAAACCATTGAAAACATCTAAAGTTGGGGTTGAATCCATGTTGGTCCATACAATTTGTCACCCCACTGAAACCATTGAAAACATCTAAAGTTGGGGTTGAATCCATGTTGGTCCATACAATTTGTCACCCCACTGAAACCATTGAAAACATCTAAAGTTGGGGTTGAATCCATGTTGGTCCATACAATTTATCACCCCACTGAAACCATTAAAAACATCTAAAGTTGGGGTTGAATCCATGTTGGTCCATACTATTTGTCACCCCACTGAAACCATTGAAAACATCTAAAGTTGGGGTTGAATCCATGTTGGTCCATACTATTTCAGAATCAGTAGGCCGGCTGACTTTGGTTCTACTCGTGGAGGTAACAGGAATTGGCTGTAGGCTGTCAATAATTGTCTGATTCGCGACGATTTCCTCATTCTCTGAATCCGAATCTGGAACCAAAAATAAAGTTCCTAAAATTCTAGAAGAGAATTTGTACTATTTATATTCAGAAAATGGGGAAATATTGACAGCAAACATTTTGTAAACAAAGCCAACTCACGACAACTGATAGGTTATAACACGAAAGAATAGCTCTACTAACCTAGGTTATGTTGAAATTCCTGCTGAACATAGTCAGGATCGTCGTCAGAATCATCAAAAATTAAATCTTCATCACCACTATCACTTAGTAGCTCAATGATATCAGAATGCTTCGTAAACGAACACAACTGCCACGCAACTGCGACTATAGCAGTTCTCAACGAAAAAGCAAAGAAACAAGAAATTTTTGTATACTCATGCACTCTATTGACCGTAGTTTAAACTAAATGAACTACGCTACAATCTAAGATATTTAAACTCTGTCAATTGACGGAACAACGCATTAGAATCACATTGAAATGAGCATCACGTCGAATGACGTGGTAAGCATTCTTGCATGTGTCGCCGTGCTCCGTCAATTAACGTGGTTGGCACTGTAAGTGTTAAAAAAAGGAAAAAAGAGCACAAAATAGTAATAACATGCAAGACTCATTAAATGGCAGTCCAACGACTAATGTGGTAGCATTACAACTTGTTGACTGCGACATTTCTAATTATGTATCAAGGAGTCATAAATATATCACAAGTTATTGGTGATGTTGCAATATAACACTCCAAGGGTTAAATTTTTTTAGTCTATCAAGTAAATTGAGGTATTAATGAAGATATCTAGCGCCAAAGTGATGGTAATGATGGCTTATGAGGATACTGTCATGACAACACAGAGAATAAGTAACCTTTCAGTTACATAAGAGGTCAGTTGTAACTGTAGTCTGAGTTGACAAATGGCCACGTCTCGAAATTGCTGTCCTTATTAAACAAAAAATGAGTGCTAGTATAGACAATCATTACATATTAAAATATGTTAAACTGTATAAAGTTAAACTAGTAGCTCAAGTTGAATATTGAATCTAATTATATTCTTAACTTTAAATTTTAATATTTTACTTGAAGGGGTTTGTTTCATATTGTTTTAATCATATAATGTTTTCTCCAGTAGCCGTTGAGCACAATAGCAAGCTTAAATTTTAAAAAAATCATTTTTTTTACTTTTTAAAAACTGAAATTTTTAAATAGCAACCGTAGCCATGGGGATGGCAGAACTTCAAACCGTGAAAGCAGCTGCATCTTTCTTGTCTAATTTCATCAGTCAGAGTAGAGAGGTCCCAGTATTATTAAATGCAGTTCAAACCGGAGGAGAAGAGTTGGTTCATAGAATGCTCAGGTCTATTGGTGAGTGCATCAACTAAGAAATAATATTAATTAGGGTGTAAGTAAATAGTTTTCTTGGTCACTAAAAATATGTAATGTTGTATTGAACATTATTGTATTTACTTGTACTTGTCACAATAGTTGTTGCTTACAAATTTTCTACTTTACTTGTAAAATGTAAAAGGCTCTCATAATACACAAGAATTTGAAAAATTGAAGTGAAGGATTGTGTCACACCTTGTCTGCAGTGCTTGTCAGTTGCTGATGGTGTAAAGCTGACAATATATATATATATATATATATTGTCAGCTTTACACCATCAGCAACTGACAAGCACTATATATATATATATATATATATATATATATATATATATATATATATATATATATATATATATATAATATATATATTTAGGTTAGTTTTGGTTGGTAAAGATTATTTAGATTTTTTGGACTAGGAGACTGACAGACTTACCTTGGTAAGAGTCCACTCTGTAGTCTTGAAATAGAAACACATAAAAGAGCACCTTTGGCTCTTAGAGAAAAGGTTTTGTTTTCTCTTTCTTGACTGAAGAAGATCATGTTGATCGAAATATTTCAAATAAAAGTGTATTAAGTGTTTTATATGTGCTTATTTCCAAGAGATTGCAGTTTTGGACTATTGCCTTTAGGTAAGTCTGTCAGTCTCCTATCAAGTCCAAAAAATTCCTAAATAAGCTTTAAGCTCTACTAGAACTAACCTAAATATATATATATATATATATATATATATATATATATATATATATATATATATATATATATATGAAGTTAATATATTACTATTGTAAGTAATTTTATCCACCATTAAGTGCAATAATTTTACCTTGAGTGATGAGGCACCTTTCGGTCAATTGACCATTGTCGAATCACTCAAGGTAAAATTATTGCACTTAATGGTGGATAAAATTACTTACAATAGTAATATATTAACTTCATATATATATATATATATATATATATATATATATATATATATATGCGCGTGTGTGTGTTTTTGTGTGATTGATATTTAACGTTGTCTATTTATTCACTTGGACTGACTTTATAGAGTTATTATATGTTAATTGTAAACAATCACTCGACAATGGTCAAGTAACCAAAAGGTGCCTCATCACAAGGTAAAAATTGATTGCACTTAGTTGTGGAATAATTGTTTACAATTAAGATATATTAACTATCTCTCTCCCTCTATCCCTCTCCCTCTCTCTCTCTCTCTATCTCTAACCCTCCCACCCCTTCCCTCCCTAAGAATCTTACTTCGTATATATGTGAGTTAATTTTTTAGATCATCAACTGAGACAAAGAGCTTCTTGTAGATTGCCAGGTGTGTGGGATTTCTGTTGTCACATGGTATACAATTATTGTTCTATTATCGGATTCACTTCACTGTGGAAACGTTTTAGTTTGTCTTGGGGTTAGTTTTGTCTATTAAGTTAAATAATTTATCATTTTTTTATTTTATTGTATTTGTTTGTTTATTATATTATTGTTGTGTTTATAAATTTCAAGTGTTCCCAGATTGTCATTATGAGGGCTTTTTTTACTTTTTTAATCAGATTTTTGTTTTTTAATGTGGAGAATGTATGGTTGTTTTTGATGATTTAGGTGGCTAAATTTGAATTGTAAATGTTTGGTTTGATGTATGCCTTGAAGTGCT
Source organism: Prosapia bicincta (assembly GCA_036971475.1). Taxonomy (NCBI): domain Eukaryota; kingdom Metazoa; phylum Arthropoda; class Insecta; order Hemiptera; family Cercopidae; genus Prosapia; species Prosapia bicincta. The sequence goes on from JBAIZL010000005.1 coordinate 190,900,243, forward strand.
CTTTATATCTGTCTTTTAATTTCTATTTTGTTTGGCCAATGTATAATTTGTTGCAGTCTGGGCATTCAATTTTTTATATTCCGTTAATAAGTGTTTGACATATTATTTTCTGGTTGGTTTATTTTATTGATTATGCTTCATATATTTATGTATGTTATGTTAATATTGTTATTTTTTAGTATTTTAGTTATTCCTCTTATGTTGTATCCTGTATATGTGAATGTGGCCCATTTCGTTGTTGTTTGTGTTTTGTGTCTAGGTTGTTTTAATTTAGGTAATATTTAAATTTTAATTTATCTTTTGGTTTTTTTTTATTTTATATTATGGGGCTATTTGATACATTATTTGTTTTTCTTTTTCTTCATTTTTTAGTGGTAGTTTTAGAATTCTTATCTTCCTAGATATATCTAATAGTTTTATATGGGTGTTTTCCTAAAAATGTATCAGTTTCCAGTTATTCAACTTCAAATGCTTAAATTCAAGTATTCACAATAAAAAAATATCTCTAACTACCAATAAGAGAGAGGTGTCATTCTAACTACCAACCTCTAACTTTTTTGTCATTAGAGAAGTTGTTTTGTGTCACTCTAGTTTGTAACTTCTTGTTTGCTCGATTGTAATTTTGTAATAAGACCCTCTGATGATGATGAAATGGTCATCGAAATGTACATAAGTGTTTAATCTTAAGTAACTTGTATTATTTGTTATTTTTGTAGTATTGGGGGTTTTCCAATATTTTCATTGTTAATCACTTTTACACTAGTTTATGATTTTCACTGTAATATATTGTACCACTGTGCTCTTGAAATTGTATATTACCAATAACTTGCTTTGGATTCAACTTACAATGATCATTTAAAAATCAATCTTTTCCGTTTTTTATGAGCTTCAATTTTGGTAACTACAATATTTTTGTAAAACTCACAGTTTTGAAGTTATTTGTAAAAAAACCCATTTCAAATTATCTTTTTTTCACACAAAAAATAACATTTTCAACCATTAGCAACTCATAAACGATTTTTGAAGTTGCTAAGAAGTTTTCCCTCTGTCGATTCCTGGGATTATTTTTGTTAGTAACATTCCCAATCTCAAGAAGGGGTGGACAACTACTCCCAGGGTAAAAGAGCAAATCGTCCCAGTGTCACTTCTGATACTTGAGGTATCCCCTAAGTACTTACCAATTTTCATGCAAATCCATGAATGTTCAACTTTTTCTGATGCGAAAGCCTTCATTGGACTAAAATGCTTTCTCAGAATGAAAGGACATATAAAATAAACTGAAAATCTTCGTGATTGAAGTCTAGTGCGCTTTGGCTCTGCGCCAACTTTCCAATACATGCAAAGTTGTTTCTCAAAGATGTATAAGAGTTTTTATTGCTTTTTTAACATCTATAACTAACTTTTCAGTAGGTCATTTAGATCAACCTCTTTCTTTATCAGTGTATCATTCAGTTGTGCTTTAGTGAGCGGTTACACTGAATCTGAATTTGTAAGAAAAAGTGGACGTGCGTATTTGTACGAATTCGTACAAAATTGTCAGAAGTAAACAATTGCTGTGATGTTATGGGTTTGGTTAGTTTGCTTCCAATGTGTTTGTGCGAATTCTCACGAAGTTGTACTCATAGTTGTATCAGAACAAAATATTTGTTTTTTTCGTAACGAATAGCTGTCTTCGTTTTAATTGACCATGAATTGTGAACATCTAATAACACTTGTTGAGGAAAGACGTTCACTTTGGGATCAAAAATGTATAAATATAATTTTAGAAAAAATAAATAAAACTAAAACATGAAATATGCTTTTGTTGACATTAGTTTTTCCTTGACATTATTCAAAATGTAATTGAATGTAGAAAGTGTCATGTGGGTATATTCGAAGAACCTTTGTTCATCTCTTCTAAGCTCATCATAAAATCTTGCAAAATTCTCATTATCAGCTCTTGATCCATAAAATTCTTGAACCCACTCACGTTTGTTGAAATTTTCCACCAAATCATATTAGTTCAAAATATAGTTAACATGTTCAGCTTGTGTCATCTTTTACAAGTGATAGATCGTACGATTTTGCAAATGTTGAATTCCATGCCATTCGTATGAAGTCTCACAATTCTATACTTACGATTTCGCAAAATTCTCATTATCAGCTCTTGATCCATAAAATTCTTGAACCCACTCACGTTTGTTGAAATTTTCCAACAAATCATATTAGTTCAAAATATAGTTAACATGTTCAGCTTGTGTCATCTTTTACAAGTGATAGATCGTACGATTTTGCAAATGTTGAATTCCATGCCATTCGTATGAAGTCTCACAATTCTATACTTACGATTTCGTATGTCCACTTTTTCTTACGAATTCTGATGCAATGTAACCTCAACCTTAGAGATTGCAGTTAGTGTATGAGCTCACTGAAACTAGATCTAGGCCCTAGATATGTGCTCTTGCATTTCCACATTGTTATTTAAAAAATATATTGTTGTTAATAATAAATTAAAAAATATGTTGTTCATATGTGTGAATATCTTTTTGAAATTATTTTAGTTACAAAGTTTTTACCACAAATGTGAAGTAATTAATTGGTTATGTGAATGTTAAGGGAATCAAGTAAGCTTTAAACTGTAAGTAGCACTTCAATTGCTGTTGATTATTTTACCAAATTTATATATTATTATTTTTAATACTAATGATTAAAAGTAATCTATTAAAAAATAATAAATTAGCAGAATACAATTAAGTTGCCATGACTCTCTTGGTGACAAATCAATTTGTGTTTATCATTGTTATCTTGTTATTTATCTATTCTTGTTTTTGTTTTAGATTATATTGTTGCTTGTGTTAATATTTTTATTTATTATTAATTTTAGTTTATTATTTTAATTACATTTTTACTTCAGATTGTAATTGTATTTTGGTGATGATAACCAACATAGGTTTTTTGCCAGGGTAAAAAATAAAGAACAATAAAAAAAACAAATCAATTTGTACTGCTAAATCACTTGGATTGCAAATACTTTCATCGTCAGTTAGTTATAATTAAAGAACAAATAAACTACAACTCACAAATATAAAAACTTTATGAAAATAAAGTTTTTATATTTTTTTATATTTGTGAGTTTTAGCATATTTATAACTTTCACTCACAAGCCAGCTCGAATATTATTTATATGTCAGTTAGTTAGATTAAAAATTTTCTAAAAACAAACAAAGAAACCTTTGTTGTAGGCAATTAATGTTTAACAGGTATTAAAATAAGTTGTTAATGAAAATTCATGTCAATACTAATAATTAAAATGATTTAGTAATAATTTGGGTTAAAATAACCACTCATATAAGTAAATAAAGTGTATTTAGTGTAAAAAGCCAAAGGAAATTAAATATAAACTATAAACTGCAATAATAAATAAAATATGTGAAATGAATTGTTTACAGATTAAGTGTTTAACTAGATTAAACAAATTAAGAGGAAATTTAATTTATAAGGATTATATAAGAAGTATATTTGTAAATATTTCGTAATTTTGTTATATTTGTAAGTATATATTTGTAATATTTCGTGTTGATAAAATTTGTTTAAGTGAATATCATTGAGGGAGAAATTAAATGTCATTAATTGTTAGCACAGAAGAAAATAATCAAGAGTTTATAAATATCATAATAAATAATAATAATATTCAAAAATTAATTTTAGGGAAATAAGAAATAATTGCTGATATATTAACAAAAAGTAATAGCAATTACGTAGTAGCACCGAAGTACTTAGTTAAGTAGTTTAAAATTAGTTTTATATATTGTTATGACATGTATTTAATATTTTGAAATAACCATTGTTTTGATTATTAAAAAAATTGTAATTAAGTTGCAAGTGTTAATAAAAATGTAAGTGCATGTTAACACAATGTGAAGAACAGCTAGCCTAGGCACTGTTGGAAAACACATATTAGATTAATCTGTTCAAAAGAGGCCAAATCGATTCTAGTCACATGAGTAATGATATCCTGCAGCATTGATTGACAATTTGTAAAGCATTATCTTGCATATTAAATTTCACCCATATTATGAGTATTGAAGCAGTGGAAATGGTTGCAGTTATGCATTGCATCTAAGATCTCCCACAGAGAGTATATGGCCTCCTAATGATGTGATATAGTTTTTATTAACTGTCTTCCGTATTAGGTTCCCATTGTAGTAATATTGCAGCCACATAATGGTTGATGCTTTTTGGTTAGAGTGTAAAGTACTATCACAATGTGTCGCTGGCCTGCCTCATGCTCTGAAGTGGTTTACCAATGTAGAAAGAGACAATGTGTCTGTGTGTTTTTTATTTGCCATGGTGTAACTTAGATTTAGGATGACATACGGCCAACCAACAAGCTCAGCCTACACTAAAAATAACCACATCTACGGGTTTTCCACTTTAGTTGGACCTGGTGACGATGGCTACTGCATGTCTGAAACGCGAAAGTTCAACCATAGTCAGAATATGATCCCACTTGACATGAATACATGAACCACCCAAAACAGATCTTGGTACCTGTATTGCGTTCAGCGTGATTTGGCAGTTGAGCGTAAATAAATCCCTGGATTTTATGTAAAAACCAACCAAAATATTCAATAATAATTATGTAATAATATATTATATTTGAAATTATTCTCTACCTATGAAAATGAATTAAATATTTGCTATTGCAGGAATACTATTTAAAAATCTTTAACTTGATTTGAACATTTTACTTCTGCTTTTGGGTTGGAAAAATTATAGACAATTTATTAGTTGGTTATCCCAGGATAATTTTTAATAACTTTGATTTTTTATATCTTGATTTAATAGAACTGAAATTCAAACAAAAATAAAACCCTTTCATCTTATTTTATAAAAATTTATAATAATTTTACTAAACATTTAATATGATTTACACAATTATCTTTTATTATTTTGACAAGTTAATTTGAATAAAATTTAATGTCTTTAAAATGCCGGAAGAAAGTTCATGAATAATATTGTTGAGACTATTTACTATTTAAAGTTCTTAAGCATTTGTTGTTGTTTGACAACATTTGGGGCTTTATACTTAAAATTACACACATGAAATGACATACATTTTTAAATATAACATCATAAAAATTATTACAGATAAATTTTGTGTCCATAAATATGTTACAGGAAGTATTAGATAAAATTACTTCCTAGTGATTTTATTACAATTTATATTTATGCGCCCAAACATAAATCTCAAGCTTTGCTCTCTTGCAGTCTTATTTTTAACAAAAACAAATTCATAAACTTCAGTCTTATATTAATTGGATCCTGATTGCTGAATATATTTCGTATGGATACAAATTTTGTTATATGCACTTGAGTTACAGCTAAAAAGTTATTAATTTTCTTTTTCTATTTCTTTCTGTTACTTTGGCTGTATTTAAACTGAATTTAATTATTTTTTGTTCAATAACTTATAATATTTCCTGTTTTAACTGGCTTGTAATAATTTTAATATTTGATTTTGAAACTTGAAAATTTCATTCTGTATTTTAATTTCTCTTACATTATTACTATGAATTATATTTCTTTTTTTATAGTTTCTGATCTTTAAGTTTACTTCAAAGTATTTTTTTATTGAATGCTTATTTATCTCTCTTTTTTTTCAAAAATCTCTTGCTTGGTGATTTATTTATTAAACGCTATTTCTTTAATTATAGTTCTAATTGAAATCATAGTTTATATATTTATTAATTGTTATATATATTTTTAATTAGTTATAACACATATGAATTTATTAGTTTTTCACAATTTAATAAATGGTTATATCTGTATTAAAATTCTATCACTGCCCAAATATATCGCTGCTCTGCTCCTCTTCTCCCATGGTTTTGGAGGAAAAGTTCTCCAGTGTTCCCTGAGGATGAAATCTTGATGCACTCGCTTGTGGTTGGTTTTATAGCGCCTTTAATACTGTTCTTTAGTTATCATACTTGTCCACTCTCGTTCCGAGAATTGTGTTTGTTTTTACACTTTTACTATAACTGTTACTTATGGTTTTAGAATTGAATAATTTTTAGTGCCATGATCTGTTTCACATTTTTACAATTTAGTAGAAACTGGAATGGTTATTGTATGCCTTATGGTACTCTAGTTTCACTCATTCGGCACTGTAAATACTTTTATAATTTGGGGACAATCTACTAACCATTTATTAGGTAAAAGTGATATTTAAGAAATCTGTTAATATATATTATTTTATTACAATTGTAATTTTATATAGTTTACAATGTTGTGGAACTCTTTGTTTTATATTTTCTGCTTGTTTAGTTTCTGGAGGATTTTTCATGTAACTTTTATTTTTATTTAAATTTCCATAAATAATAAAAATTAATTTTATTTAAATTCTGAATAAAAATGAATTTAATCCCTTGTAGTAGAAATCTATTCGTTACAAATCAAGCCACTCGATTATCAAACTGCATTGACCATTTATTCAAGCCTGATAAGATGCAGTGCAAACTTTTGGCTTCGCTATCGTCTACTTTCACAAACTTTCACCTACTTTACTTTAAAAATTTAAATAATATTTAAAGATTTTGTGTTTTATCCAAAATTTGTCACTTTGAGACAGATTTCAGTGGGTGTGTGTGTGCGTGTGTGTGTGTGTGTGCGTGCGTGTGTGCTTGAGATATGCACACCTGTTTTTACTATAAGTTTACTATGTTAATACGGGCTTTAAACATTTGAAAGTGATAAGGCTTAAAGTAATATGTATGTTGAAAATTTTAAGTTTCACAAGTTTTTATGATGAACACACAAATGCATTTATTTCAATTTATGTGATAACTTCTATAAATTTTATTTTTAATAAAATATGTAGCTGAGGTTTAAGTTTAGTTTAAACACTGAAGATATGCATTTTGTTATATTAATTCTTTAGGAGGTGAATCACCACGTGGATGTATTGAACCATTTGCTGATATAATATTGACTCTGAATAAAAAGTACTGCGATAACTTGTCAAGGTGGCTTCAACTACAAATGTCTATCGAAGGGTTTCCCTCTTCCAAAGCTACTCCTCATAGCAAACAACACTTTACTAAAATGGTTCTCAAGTAAGTTATTTTACGCAATTGCCATTTAAAAGGATGGTTTTAAAAGTAAAATTAATTTTAGTAACAATTAATAATTGTATTAGTGCAGTAAAATGTAAAAGAAATCAGTCAGTAATTTTGTACATTTTCTTGTATGTAAATAGTAACTTGTTAAAACCATACCTCTTCTTAAATCTTTTTCTAATATATTTACTTTTAATAATTTTTAAAATATTAGTATCATTGAAAAAGCAAATTTTTAAGAAGTTTAAAACACTTTTATTGTTAAAGTTAAAATATAAATTTAATATTCAGTTTTACTTAAATATCAGAGGGAAAACAGAAGTAACTTGTTGGCAAACCTGACAATAAATGTTTCTGGATATTATTAAGTTATGAATATTAATATAAATTATTTGTGAAATTTAAAGTTAATAAGTTCAGATATAAAGGGATTTAAAGATCCTTGAAATATTAGAAGAATGGGTTTTGTCCTATATTCACACCTTGATAAACAAATCTCATAAAAATACAAATTTGTGTAACTAAAAATACTGAGCTTTGATTTAGTTAAAAAAACTTTGATTTTTAGAGGTTTTTAAGCTATAAAATTATATCACAGGTTTTTTGGAATAATAAATTTTACAAAACAATATATTCATTAAAATAATGCATTATACAAATACTAGCTTTTGAAATACTCCCTCCTCTAATTCGGTTGCAGATTTGCCCTTGAAGTTTTAAGTTCTCACATAATGTGTACAGTAAACGAGTATAATGGTGGTATTTATTGTTATTTGAATCATTGAAATTAGAAAAAAGTAGTTTATTTTAAAAATTCATTTATCAAAACTGTTGACAAAAATCTATAAATAAGATATTATTTTACTAATCCTTTTCCTATGACATTTAATAAAACTATTTGAAATACTTATTGATCTATCTGGAAAAAAGTCCAAATATGAGACAGCGACTTTTAAATGAATGTAATAATATAAAAATGATTCTTTTGAATTCAAAAGGATAATCTGATGGAATTAGCTGTATAAAAATAATCTTCTGAATTTACTTGTTCATTTATTATATTTTCTTTCTTTAGTTTTTACTTATAATTTCTAAAATTTTCAATCTTCTTCCTCTATTACCATAATGTAATATTTAATTTTCGCTGATACTTTGATTATCTCGAAATCTCTTTATATACAACATTGGTGGTTCTTTCATCTGGGGCAAGAATCTCTAAACTACTAGAAGAGCTTACTTTAACACATGCAACATAAATTGTCCATGTGAGAAACCGTCATCTCTCATATCAATTCCAGCTATTTGAGTTTTGCCCAACAGTCAATGAACGTTGTGTTAGCTTTAGCTATACTTAATTTAGTATTTATGAACATAATAGCAACCTGACAAACTTTGTCCTGTTATACCTATAAATATTCATTTCAAACAGAAATTAAAAGTAAAATAAAAAAAATTCTGAAGTATAATTTTGTGTGTGATGTACAGCAATATTCAATTTGTTTTAGATCTGTAGCCACTGTCCAATTTATATATATATTGTAACATTTTGGAATAGCAAGTAAGAAAGGCACTATATAATATAAATATAAAAGTAAATTCAAACCATAAAATAACCAATTATGAATAAAGAGAAAATTGTAAACATAACCTAAATTGGCAAAATGGTAACATTTAATCACAAGTTTAGAACAATAACCACTGTAAAACAAACAATATAATAGAAACAATTTAATGTGTAACAGTTTAAAAAGAACACTAAAACAATGTAAATAATAGTTAAAGCCTTTAAGTGTTAAGAGAGTGAAACCATTTTAGATTGCACACAAGTTGACCAAGACGGGTAGACTAGCGTATTAAGTAAGATGCGCGCGCATTATGAACAGAACAGCTGATAATTTAAACTTCGTCGGGAGATATAATATTTAAATGCAGCTACCTGCAAAGAAAGTAAAATCTAGTTATTAAGAACATGAAATGTACAAAAGGCAGTGAATACAGCATCCGTAAAGCTAGTAACAACAATTAAAAAAGAGAAATAGTTTGTTTTAGCCATTTTGAAATGCTTGGCTAGCGTGGCTTCAGTCACACACACCTACTCAAGCAAGACAGACGTGTTTCAGAATTGGCCAACAAAATTTAACGAATTCAAACTTAGTGCGGGAGTGTTAGTCTCGAATTTAATTAACACTACAAAATACTTTCAAGAAAATTAATTAAATCTATTTATTTAAAAAGATATTATTAAATATTTTGATAAAGGCTGAAAAGTGGAATCTGCAGTCTAAAACACTTAAGTATCTAGGCTAGATCCATTGCTACATTTTGAAATTTTGCAATCAGACATTTATAAAAGAAAAGAAACCAGAGAATTTATTATAAAATTAAACTATAAAAGAAAACATTTAGAGAGAATATTAAGGAACAATTTTACTTAGAAATAAATTAATTTGTAACATAGCTTATAACATTTATAGATTAGATTTTTTTTTTGTTCTTGTACTTTAGTGTGCCAAATGAAATTTCAGTATTTAAAATTTAAAACCCACCAGATAACCCGAGATTAAGGGATTTTGTGCTAAACCAAAATTAAAATCAATTTAGGCTAAATTAAATAAAAACTGTTGCTGCCCAAAAGAGAAATACAATTTAAAATAATAAGACTTGTAATAAAAGAGGAAACTTATAGTAAATTTGTAAAACTTTAAAAAAGACAAAAAATTGTAATTTATTAATAAAACTTATAATTGTTAAGAAAGTGTTTTTAAATGATACATTAAACTTGTTATAAAAAAAAGGAAAGCTCTAGAAAATTTATTTATCTTAAAATAAATTAGAAAAGTTACTAACCTACCTTGATTGAAATTATTAAAAAAATATATATATATTATAAAGAATCATTTATTCATTCATAATTTTTTAATAAAAGAAATTATTACAATATATATATATAATAATATAATAATTTTTTCCACCACTAAGTGCAATAATTTTACCTTATGTGGTGAGGCACCTTTCGGTCACTTTTGGACTTCATAGTTACTAAATAAATTGAAATCACTCTATACAGTCACTGTATACAATGCCTGCCATGACTCAGGCAGAGCTGCAAGTTGCAATAAGCCAAGCGAATGAAAGTGGATTCTGATAAAAAGTTTCCTCCTCTTCTTAAAGGAGAAACTGTTCATGTACCTATCCCCGTTGTTAATAAAGGAAAAGGAGACCTAAGAAACATACTGGCAGTAGACATGCAAGTGACAGAAGATGGTTTCTTCAAACTTGGAACTGTGAACGGAGTTTTAAAACAACTGTATTGAAGATTGCAGTTTATAGAATGCAAGAAAAGATTTATTAAAATTTTAGAAATTCTAGACCAAAAAACCCAACTTCGAAGTGCAGCTAAATCTTCAGCACAATCCCAATCTTCAGGGAGCGGCCAAAGTTTCGTTAGATGCACCTGCAGTGTCAAACTAAAAAGTGTTCATAAGTAAAGACAAAAAAATTTGTACAAATGCGGATCAAAATTTCTGAGAACATTTTATTGATTACTTGCATTGAAAATGTTGTTGATGGATCTAATATGTCATCTGAAGTTAGCTAGGCATTAATTTTCGTCAGTTTTCTGATATGTTCAAGTACGTACTACGCCGGTAGTTCTGGTTCTCGTATCTCAGGTGATGGTTGTTGACTGTCTAACTGTTGGGTTTCTCTCCCAAATGTTGCTGGATGTCGATAAACCTTTTCCCCACTCACAACACTTAGTTGTAATTATAGAAAAGTACGTCAAAAGAATTTAAGTACCTACAACCCTTCCTGCCGCCATTTACAATGTTTTTCAACGATAAAAATGGACTATAAAATTCAAGGATAAAAATAGGTTTACACACAATGCCAATAAGTATTTCATATCTAAATAGTTCTAACATAGTGTTTATAATAATTTCTAAAAAATACCAAAATAAATACTATATACAACCCCACCTCCACCATTTTAATACTCAGCTTAGATAAACCATCCTTATTAAAAAGTAAATTCCGTAGAAAGTAAATGACCGGATCTGAAGCATTACTTATCAGACAGAGAATATGTTTACAATCTGTTCTATATACAAAATAATTATAAATTACAAAATCAATCACAAGTGACACGTTTACGTCTTTTTGTGATAAGTGCCAAAACACTTTACTCGTCAGTCAGCTTATTGTGTGGGTAAATGGAACATTAAAATGTGGTTTTGTTGTTTATTGTTTACACAAAAACAAAAGAATATTAAGTGTGTTGCAGAGATAAGAAAATATAAATACCTCAATAACAATATCGGACCACTTGGCCAGACATAGTTTATTTAGGTGTCATTTATGCTATAAAAAACTGTCGGGCCAATTGGGTTTATATATATATATATATATATATATATATATATATATATATATATATATATATATATATATATATATAAATATATATATATATATATATATATATATATGTATATGTATATATATATATATATATATGTATATATATATATATATATATATATATATATAAATATATATATATATATATATATATATGTATATATATATATATATATATATATATATATATATATATATATATATATATATATATATATAGAGAGAGAGAGAGAGAGAGAGAGAGAGAGAGAGAGATTTTTTTTGGACTAGGAGACTGACAGACTTACCTTGGTAAGAGTCCACTCTGTAGTCTTGAAATAGAAACACATAAAAGCACTTAAACAATGATATATTTCAACCACACAGTGGTCTTTGTCAATCAAAGAGAAAACACAAAAAGAAATATGAGAGAATGAAATAAAATAATTGTAATCACAGATTGTGTAGAGTAGAAATCAGATGTCATATATATATATATATATATATATATATATATATATATATATATATATATATATATATGAAGTTAATATATTACTATTGTAAGTAATTTTATCCACCATTAAGTGCAATAATTTTACCTTGAGTGATGTATATATATATGCATATATATATATTATATATATATATTTATATATATATAATGATAAAAAACGTATTTTCGAACTTAGATATGATAGAGGATAAAAGGTAAGTACACATTATTCAAAAATATGCTTCAAATATTTTAGCAATTCTCTGGTAAAATGCCAATATTATGGCCATGTTGGACCCCTCGTCGGAACTGTCAGACCTCGGTGCCATTTTCGTTGTCAGAGAAGACATTCTCCAATAATTCACCCTCATTATCCATATTCATTGTACAAAATATATTAAACACAACTAAAACACACTTTTAATAACACTAATTAGTAACACAGTCCCCAATCTGACAGCAACGGTGGAACAAAAAATAAAACACACCGAAATGTTCACAGACTGGCACAATAACCGATAAGCGATACGATGTTTCCCGGTAATGGCTAACCTCACACTGAACCAATGAATTAAGAGTGAACGTACATGAATAGGGGCGTACATGAATCCCTATCATTACCAGTAGGGCAAAGGCATTCATGCACGCCCACTGCACTCAGTGTGTTTAAAGATTGTAGTAACATTCAATTTTCATATGTATTTACATAATGTTCAGTATAAAGTTCATTTGTGGTATATTTTACCTGATAAAACTTTTAGCATTATATATAACACCTAGACATTATATATAATGCCTAGGCAAACTATGTAAAATTGTACGAAATCATTCTCATTTAAGGCTTTGACAAAAGCTACTAGGCAAAGTATAGAATGCCCAGGTATTGTATAAAATGCCTGGAATAATCACTTTGCATGTAACTTATAGTATAACGAGAGTGAGGTAATAGAAGAAATTGAAAAATAATTCTAAGTACTTAATATAACTTTTCAGAGAAAGAGCGAATAAACGAAAACTTCAAGAAACAATTAGAGAGTTTACTTTAATTTGTCGAGGCCTAATAGGAACGGAGTATGCAGCGCAAACATCATACTTTTGAACATCTGAAAACTGCTTACTTAACAAAAAACTGGTGATTTGTATTTGTGGCTCTCAGGTTAGTATTATACTTAACTGATATGGATTGTTTCAAGTACCTTGTAATAGTATTTCTTTGTTCAACATGTATACTTTTCCTTTTAATCTCAGTTAAGTTTTTATGTAAATTGATAAAAGACAATTTTAGTGTATTCAACTCTCATCTACACAAATATCTTTCAAAACATTTAATACTCAAGAGATGTCACGGAATAAAATAGTAATAAATAATCTTAAGAAAAACAAGAATTCGAAATAAACGTGTATTTTAGTATTTAGTAGATATGAGACAATATAAACTTTCCAAGCTCATTTAATCGAAAAGCCTTCAATTGCGAACCAAAACAGTTTTTTGATGTTGTTATTTTTGAAAGATATTACTGTTATAGGTTATCAGGTTTAGAAATTTCAGTTCCACTTAATTATTGCAAAAATACTGTCAGGACATACTACAGAAACATTCAATTTTTAGGGGGTTTCATTTAAACTACAGTATTACATGGGGATTTTCTTACCCGCCAATGTAGAAATGGTTATTGTAACAGTTTTCTTTTTCATTATTGATGTGTTGATTCATCACTAAGTGTAACATGATCAAGAAATTATTAATTTTCTTGGTGTAACATTAAAAAAAAAGTACCTAAACGTTAGAACTTATCATTTATTATTATTATTATTATTATTATTAATATAGGTTTCAGAATTAGGAATCCAAATTTTAAGGATACAAATATTGAAATATGATTTTATTGGCATTTAATCACTAGTTCTTTGTATGATTTCAAAGGTTGTGATTTAATACAAGAAACTTTAGAGCAATACAAGAAATTTGATGACTTGTAATCAAAGGGCTATTGAAACAAGATTATTGACCTCTTTAAAATAATAGAATCGCAGTATTAACATCGCAAGGGATTTTAAAATCAGTTTACTATCCCTTTTTTAATCTGTTCACAATTAGCAATTGGACAAAATCTAAATTCACACAATGTATCATGTATTTACTAAACATGAATTATTAAATTTATACTGTAATTATGTCAATTCAGAAATAAAGCAAACTTTAAATGATCCCAATCTAATCTACTAAAAGTTTAACTTTTTATATCCAATAATTAAAGAGACAACTAGCTACTCATACTTTAAGAATACTATTTGCATCCTCTTTTTATTAATATTTTGATTAAAGAATAAGTTGGCTTACTGGCCTTGATTTGGGAATTGCAGAAATAGTAGGTTTAAATTGTTGATTAACACGTTGAGTGCGGCAATGTTTTATAATTGCGCATCAAAATTGCTTGAAAAATATTATTGATGATTTACATTGAAAATGTTGTTGATGGACCCAATATGTCATCTGAAGTTGGCTAGGTATTCATTTTCGTCAGTTTTGGTGACATCATTTCCGGTACGTTCATGTATGTACTTCGTTGGAGGTGCCGGTTCTCTGGCACTCTGGTATGGTTGTCGACTGTCTAACTGTTGGGATTTTCTCTCCCGATTGTTGTTGGATAAGGACAAACCTTTTTTCCAGTCACAACAGTTAGTTATAGTTATAGAAAAAGTACCACAAACTAATTTAAGTACCTACAACCCTTCTTGTTGCCATTTACAATGTTTTTCAATGATAAAAATAAGTTTACACACAATGTCAATAAGTAATTCATATCTAAATAGTTCTAACAAAGTATTTTTAATAATTTCTAAAAAAATACTAAAATAAATACTATATAAAACTCCACCCCCGCCAATTTAATACTCAGCTTAGATAAACTCATCCTTACTAAAAAGTAAATTATATCGTAAATACTTGTACTTCTTAGTCCAGGCGTCCAGCTCTAGGTGTAGCCGATAGCCCGATGTCCACTATATATTCGGAACGCCAAACTCCACAGCCCTCTGTTCAGGAGGAAGTCCTGCCACTTCTCCAGTTCAACCCTCATATGGTCCCTCGCCGGGATGGGGTAAGTGCAATCCCGAAGAATGTGCTCGATGGTTTCGTCTTGCTCCTCATCACAAAGAGCGCACAAAGGTGATTCAGCAAGGTTAAACCGGTATAAATAAGCTTCCGTGACCAGATGTCCCATCCTGGCTCTTGCCGCAAATGTCGCGACTTGACGTTTGATGTCTCTGTAATTGTCGGCTGACGCAGGTTTGTTTTGCAAATGGAACAGGTGTCGTCCAGTCGCTTCAGCTTCCCACCGAACAGCCCAGGCGTCTCTAAAGTACTTTTTCCCGGCGTTTTTACAGTGCAGTAGGGAGTGCTGCTCCTTATTTGTGGGCTTCATTCTAGAAGCTTGTTTTGCTATTGCATCAGCTTCCTCGTTGCCCGGAATGCCGACATGGGCAGGGATCCATTGAAGGCAGACTTAGTTTCCTCCACAATTGATCTTTTTTATCAACCTCCTGATTTCTGCTATACGGAATGAATATGGTCCAGTGGAGGGCTGAGCCAGCGACTGTAGAGCTGACTTAGAGTCTGAAAGGATGCATATCTTTGACTTGGCCATCATCCCCAGACAGCCCGACAATGCGGCGTTAATACCGAGCAGCTCTGCATCCATACTTGAGCTGGAGTTCGCTGGGATGAAAAATCTATCTCCATTCGACTCGTTGTAGTACCCTGCTCCAGAAATGCCTAGTTCTTTATCCAGGGATCTGTCGGTCAAAATTTTTATGTATCCGTCGTACTGGGTTCGAATCATTTCAAGAGTCTCCGCTTTCAGCACTTCTCTGTGGTCTCCCTTGTTTCCGCCGTGAGGTAGTTGCAGATTTATAATCATTTCAGGCCAGTCATTTGGAGGTTCCTCATAGAACGTGGGGATTTGTTCAGGGGTGGTGTATCCCGGCATCAATTTCATCAGTGAATTGATTTTGTGGCAGAAATATTGTTTTACACGGCACTTTGTATTGAGTATAACACACAGAGGGTAACTTGAGCCTCTAGCAGCTGTAGTTAAAAACTTCGACCATATTTGACTGTCTATAAAGACAGGAATGGGTTCTATATCCAGCTCCGTCTCCATGGCTGCCACAGGAGTCGTTCTTGTACATCCCAAACATAGTCGAATGGCGGCCGCTTGGATCGCTTCAATCTTCTTTAGATGCGTTTTTGCAGCAGATCCCCAGACTTCGCAGGCGTACGTTGTTTTAGATCTTATGTAAGTTTGGTAGAACATTCTCAAGGTTGGCGTATCAGCTCCCCAGTTACGACTTGCAACCGCTTTTAGAGCATTAAATCTTGAAGAGCAGCTCTCTGTGACATAGTTCACGTGACTATCCCAGCGAAGTTTAGGGTCCATAACAACTCCCAGTAATGGGTTTTTGTTAAATCTCAGTGCCTTTCCGTTGATAGTTAGCTCGGGGATGAAGGTGGCTTGATTGTTGCGCCTGGTGAATAACGTGCACTCGGTTTTATCCACTGACATTGAGAGCGACCATTTGGAGCACCAATTTGACAGTGCATCTAGAGCCTCTTGCATCCTGAGGGAAGCCTCCACCCCGTCGGAAGACGTCACCCAAATGGTCTCGTCGTCCGCGAAGGTCATGCTGCGAACCTCCCTGGGGAAATCCTTGGCCATGTCATGCAATGCTATATTGAATAGTAACGGGCAAATTATTCCGCCCTGAGGAATTCCGTTCTCCATGCGAAACGACGAGGAATCTGCCCCGTTGACTGAGACTACCACAAGCCGGTCACACAAAAAGTTTTTTATGAATTTAAGCATTTTACCCTTAATGCCGAGCTTCATGCATTGAAGTACAATGGATTTGTGGGGATTTTATCAAATGCAGCTTCAAAGTCCACCATCACCGCTACAGTGCAATGCTTGCGTTTGAAACCTTTGTATATTTCACTCGTGATGTATAGTAACGCATCTGTGGTGCTCCTGTGATGTCGAAAGCCGAATTGTGTATCAGCCAGCATGTTCCCAGACTCCAATCTCCATGACTACCTCTTACAAACGATGCGCTCCATTAGTTTGCCTAGGCACGATGTTAGAGCTATTGGACGATACGAAGCGATCCTCGATTTATCTTTCCCTGGCTTAGGAAGCGGTATGACTTTGCTAGTCCTCTAATTCTGAGGGATCTCGCCCAAATCCCAAATGGAGTTGAACGTGCTTAACATTAGCTCTTTCATCCTTCCCGAGCAGTGAGTTAACATTTCATTATGGATGTTGTCATCTCCTGGAGCTGCGCTTTTCAAGTCTCAGTACTCTTAGCAGTACTCCAATTCTGACATGAGGATGGCCTTGTCATCCAGGTCATCACAGTAACATAGAAGATCTGACCGGCACGTTAACATTTGCTCGTGTGGAGTGAGGCGCTTCGGCCAAGGGATTTTGCGCCCAGACCTTGCAGAATAGAATCTTCCAAACTCCTCAGCCTTCTGGACATCATCAGTTCTAGTCTTTTTTGAGATCCCTTCCCTCTCCGTCTCATTATTAGATTTTTGTCAATATTGTAAAATCGGCGTATTGGGTCAATACTTTGTCGTTGCGTTTTCCAAAACAACACTTTAAGTCTATTTGGATGGTCTTGCTTAGCCGCCGGCAAAGCACGTCGGATGTCCTGAGAAGGACAGATAGAGAGGCTATGTTGCATGCTAGTGGGGCTTTCTCGAGGAAAGCTAATGCTGGCGTTTGGTTCACTGTGACAATTGCTCTTTTCGCACAAAATACACAGCTATCCAGGGGCAGGACGAGGACCAACCAGCTCACCCCCAATTATATCGTAAATTCTTTCAAAAGTAAATGACTAAGTTTCAAAACTTTTGCTTGTTATGAAATCTTGTGTAGTATTTATCGGATCTGAAGCATTACTTTCCTATCAGAGAGAGAATATGTTTACACTTCCATTCTATATACAAAATATTTATAAACTCACAAATCAATCACAAGTGACACGTTTACGTCTCTTTGTGATAAGCACCAAAACACTTTACTAGCCAGTCAGCTTATTATGTAGGTAAAAGGAACATGGAAATGTGGTTTTGATGTTTATTGTTTACACACAAAACAAAAAAAACATTAAGTGTGTTGCAGAGATGCGAAAATATAAATACCTCAAAAACAATGTCATGCCAATTGGCCCGACAGAGTTAGTTTAGGTGTCATTACGCTTTAAAAAAACTATGTCTGGGCAATTGGCCCGACACATGTTTATATATATATATAAAGATTTTTTGTATTTATTTTATTTCATTCTCTCATATTTCTTTTTGTGTTTTCTCTTCGATTGACAAAGACCACTGTGTGGTTGAAATATATCATTGTTTAAGTGCTTTTATGTGTTTCTATTTCAAGACTACAGTGTGGACTCTTACCAAGGTAAGTCTGTCAGTCTCCTAGTCCAAAAAATCTAAATAATCTTTACCAACCAAAACTAACCTAAAAATAAATAAATATATATATATATATATATAAATTATGATAAGAAACGTATTTTCATACTTAGATATGATAGGGGAACAAAAAATAAGTACACATTTTTCTAAAACAGGCTTCAAATATTTTAGAAATTCTCCATGAAAACGATGATATTGTGGCCATGTTGGAGACTCCTCGTTGTCATCGTCGGAGCTGTCAGACCAATCCTCGGAGCCATTTTTGTTTTCAGAGTAATAATTCAACCTCATTATCCATATTCATTGAACAAAATATATTAAACACAACTATAACACACTTCAAGTAACACTCATACGATAACACCGTCCCCAATCATGAAAGCAACGGTGGAACAAAAAACATAACGCACCGAAATGTTCACAAAGACTGGCAAAATAAGCGATAAGCGATACGTTTCCCGCCAAAGGCTAACCTCACACTGAATCAATGAATTGAGAGTGGACAAGAGTCGTACATGAACGCCTATAGCTACGGGCACCAGTTGGACAAGGGCGTTCATACATGCCCACCGCACTCAATATGTTAACGCGTTCGCTACCGCAGTGTTAACAAAATAACTATTGGTATAGCATAGACCAGCCGACGCACATATATGCCGTACGGTCTCTCAATGACATCAAAATGACACTCTTGTTTATTCCTTTGTGCCACTTGGGCAGTTTTTGAATTGAATGATCACGTTTTACTAGCTTTACTCTAAATGAAATTTATCTCAAAGGGTAAGCATGTCAAAAGTGATTGGTGCATTTGTAAATATTCTGTACTCTATTTAGAAATCAAAGGCAAACATATTTTGTCTCTGTTACATACAATAATATTTATATTGTCTGTATTTTTTGTATATATAAGCATTCTGTTTAACATGACTAGCCTAAACAAGTTAGTTTTGTGTTGTGTTTATGTAAGCCTTTGTAATGACTCTCACGTGGGACATTCAGTCTTTGAAAGGAGTTCATGCTATAGACCGATTGGCTCGTATATGCGCCATCCTAAAAAACACTAAAAACAGCAAAAACAAAAAAAAACATTCAACAAACATACTTGTAGTGTTTTTATATAGTATAATAACTTATTACAACACCATTATTGGTCTGTAACTAAGGTCATACCATCATTAACACGGTATGTGTGGAAAGATCGAATTTTTTCGATACATGTTATAATCCGTCAAATACATAGACATTTTAAATTATTTTCTGTATTTATTTTGTTCTCTAAAGATTATTTGTGAATTGCATTAACCGGGGTCATTAAGTGTGTAACTTACTGTATAATAATCGATTATCGATCGCTTTGCGTATTCTTTGTTCATAGCGGATTATCCGGGGAATTCGTTATCCGGCGTTGCCGGGCCACCCTTTTCCACGGATAATCGGGAGTTTACTGTATGTATATATATATATATATATATATATATATATATATATATATATATATATATATATATATATATATATATATATGAAGTTAATATTTACTATTGTAAGTAATTTTATCCACCATTAAGTGCAATGAATTTACCTTGTGTGATGAGGTCATCACACAAGGTAAAATCATTGAACTTAATGGTGGATAAAATTACTTACAATAGTAAAACTTAACTTCATAAAGTCAGTGCAACGGAAAAACAGTGGATAACGTAAAATATCAAGAATATATATATATATATATATATATATATATATATATATATATATTATATATATATATATATATATATATATATATATATATATATTTTTAGGTTAGTTCTAGTAGAGCTTAAAGCTTATTTAGGAATTTTTTTGGACTTGATAGGAGACTGACAGACTTACCTAAAGGCAATAGTCCAAAACTGCAATCTCTTGGAAATAAGCACATATAAAACACTTAATACACTTTTATTTGAAATATTTCGATCAACATGATCTTCTTCAGTCAAGAAAGAGAAAACAAAACAAAAGATTGAAGTGAACCACAGATGTGTATAAACATCCAAATGTCACAGATTCACAGATTTATAGTTTATGATATAGAGCTATATGTGATATGTGTAGAAATTGTTAAATGTGAATCGTGTAAAGATTGGTTACTTGATACTAGATATTAAAAGTCTGTCAGAAGGAAGGTAATGGAGCTGTTAAAAATGGTAGAAGTTAGGGGGAAGTTAAAAGGAGTTTTATCTGATATTGAGGTTAGGAGGCTCTCTAGATTTGGTATACCATTGGTATGATAACTCCCATCTTCTTAATTCTGAAGAGTTGCAATCCGGGGGGAGGGCTTTAATTATTTTGGTGGTATAGCAATCATTGAAAGAGACGATGTTGTGACTAGCAGCGTGTTGAGCGGTTGGCCTGTCTATGTTCATGGTTCCAACGTCATGTCTGTGGCCATTCATTCTGATGCTCAGACTATCCGTGGTAAGGCCTATGTACTGTGCCGGGCAAAATTTACATTGTAACTGGTATATTACATTACTGGATGTACAAGTATGATGACCCTGAATCTTGAAGTCCACATTGGTTGCTAGGCTATGGAAACTATTTGTTGGGATGTGTATTGGACATGTCTTGCATCTTGGTCTATTGCACGGAAAGGAGCCGTCAGGAAGTTTGGGCGGTTTTTCATAAACTATAAATCTGTGAATCTGTGACATTTGGATGTTTATACACATCTGTGGTTCACTTCAATCTTTTGTTTTGTTTTCTCTTTCTTGACTGAAGAAGATCATGTTGATCGAAATATTTCAAATAAAAGTGTATTAAATGTTTTATATGTGCTTATTTCCAAGAGATTGCAGTTTTGGACTATTGCCTTTAGGTAAGTCTGTCAGTCTCCTATCAAGTCCAAAAAAATTCCTATATATATATATATATATATATATATATATATATATATATATATGAAGTTAATATATTACTATTGTAAGTAATTTTATCCACCATTAAGTGCAATAATTTTACCTTGAGTGATGAGACACCTTTCGGTCACTTGACCATTGTCGAATCACTGATATTTTTCTGGTGTAGATGTTCGGTCCGTGATATTGGTGTTTGTTGACGTTACACGCACTTTCTCTTGATCTGTGTGTATGATGTTTTTATATAGTATGTCTTCTGTGTATGTTGTTTGTAGATTCATTAAATTGTTGTGTATGTTTTTATAAATGTGGTATTTTTCTAGTGAGTTTAGTTCTATTGGGTTATTATTTATTTCAAGTATGGTTAGGTTATTTTCGTAATTTGTTATTTCATGTTTATGTGATATTAGGTGTGCTGCAACATTTGATACTTTTGAATTTTTGTTTTTGAATGCTCTATAATGTTCTTCAAATCTTATTTTAAATGTTCTGGTTGTTTTTCCTATGTAAAAAGCGTTACAGTTGTTGCATGTAATTTTGTAAATTCCTGATAGGTTATGTTTTTCTGAATTTGTTTTGTGGTTTGTGTTATTAAGATATTTTATTATTTTGTTGTTAGGTTTGTATGTTGGAGTGTAGTATCAAGAATATATATATATATTGAAGTAGTCTGACAATCCATGTTCTGGTGTTTTGTTTTCTAACCAATTTTGTCATTTGAAGATCACAATTCTTCTAACATCATACAAATATCTTCTAATTTACAAGGCTCTACAATTTTAATATAGAATTACAAAAAGCAATACTACCAATAAACCCACAACATAATCTTTAAAAAACTGACCCTATGTAAATGGGTAACTATAGGACAATTTTTGTTACTTATCAGATATTAAAATATTTCACTGGCTATAAGATGTAAATCAAGTATAAGAAATAAAACAAGGGAATAATACTACCTCTGGTTTTTTGTAAGGGAGGATTTTCTGTAAGTTAAAGTTGTGTAAATTTAGTAGTTTTGACGCAATATCAGAGCAAATTAAGCATCTTAATTTGCGACTTTAACCACTCTTATTGGTATATATACAATGTAAATTTACCTAGGTAAATATATATCTAGAATTTAGAGTGCAAAACTCTACAAATGTACTAGGTATATGTTTATATATCTAGAGAGGTTAAAGCCGTAAATTAAGATGCGTTACTATGCTCTCAATGTTAATTTGACTGTGGCGGTAATTTAAAAGTCGTTTTATAGCTCATATTTGATCAACAAAATAATTAGAACATTTTCCAGTGTAAATACCTTATATTATATCTTTTTTTTCAGGCTACGTGTAAATAGGAAAAGAAATTTACATCTGACTTCCATTCAACTTGTGATCTAGTTTTAAATAGTTTTATTTCTATTATTGTTGTCCTTTTATGAATAAATATAAGCTTACGTATAAAACAAAATGTAGCAATAAATGTATCTTTTAGATCATTGAACATAATTTACACATTTTTGATAGGTGTATTTTTTTATGAAAAGTAAACTTTTTCATCATTGAATTATACATATGGTGTATATAATTGACATTTTATATATAGCTTTTAAGCTTGATACATTATTATTTATTATTAATATGATAGTAGCTTTTTTCCTATTATTGTAGATATCAGAGAACAGTTTTTAAGTCAAGGTTTTTCAATATATTGAGGATTTTGTATTGATAGAAAACATTTCTCAAAATTGTTAAAGAAGAAATGATTTTACCTTTTAGTGTAAATTTCTATTATATAGTGTTTTTGTCATATTATTGTGAAAGGTAAGTTAATAATGCAATCTTTTATTGCATAAGCGATAATGCAACATTTTCTTTTTCCTAAGCAGAAAGTTCATACAAAGTATATCAACTCCTCTTAAATTATTGAAAAAATCCCAGTGGAATTTTTGAACTGAATTTCAAAAGAATTCCCAATAATAGGTTTAAAAAATATATTATTTTTAATGTTTTTAAAGTAAAAAACAAAAGTATTAACACATACAAGTTGATATTTGACAGTAATAGAATACACATTCTTTATTAAATAATTAAAATAAATTCTTTTATTAATTTTTTGTAATTTAAAAGAATTTACAACTAACTGATTCCTTGAACAATTTCATTTCAAAATTACAAAAGAAAACATTTTTACATTTTAATATTAGTGATACATATTCTCACCTTATTTTTGTATCTTGGTAAATACAGTAGACTCTCAATATTTTAGACCTCTTTATTCCGGATCTCCGCATAAACTGAACTGATTTTTGTGGTATTTTTTGATTTTTTAAAAATGTTTGTTGACGTTAAAATGCTGTTTTGGCATTAATTGTGGACATAATACTTAAAAGGCCTTAAAGTACACTACATACTGTAAAAATACTTGTTGTGACCAGCCACTATTTCCTGCATAGTGTGTGTATGCGACAGTAAAATGCGAAGCAGTGCAGAATCGAGATGTGTATGTTGATGTGACAGTCACTTGTATTCCCATACCATATATGTATGTGTGTGTGTGTGTGTCCAACATCATTTGTACTACATGATGGTGATTTTCTGTAAGCATATGTTTTATTTCACTGTGTTTAGGCATTTTCTAGTTGATCCGGATCGGCTCCGTTTCCAGTTAGTCCAAATTATCGAGGCTTTACTGTATTTACAATTAATATAAGCAAAATATAAACTTTTTCCAGAGTAGTTGTGTTGTATTTCTTTAAAGGTAAAATTTTTGGATGTGATAAATATAAACCCAGGAGTTTAATAGAATAGACGAGACAGTCTTGTAAACAATATTGTTTTTTTACAAATAAATGCTAATATTTGTTTAATGTTTAATGATGTCAAGTGTTATATAATTGTTATATGTATTTATATGAAGTACAGTGACGATTATATTTTGCCATTTAAAATATAAGATAATTTGTACATCATCCTTGAGTTTTATACTTTTAAGTGTTGAATATTTTATTCACAGAAAATTGTTTACTGTAAATGATTTCTTATTGTCATAGATTTAAACCTCAACATAGTTTTGCTTGATAAACCAAGATACAAAATGACTCAAAACTAAATTACAAACAATGAAATAATATCTAAGAAACAGTGAAATCAGGGTTTAAATTCTGACTTTTTTTTATAAATTTAGTTTAGCAAGTGATAATATTATTCCGGTTTTACATGTATTGACTTAGACTCTTTATCACACACAGTCTTGCCTGTCCTAATTCTGAAACTTCTACATTTTAGTAATCTAGTAAATTTAAGGTAGAGCTTCCAACCATTGTTATTCATTGTATGTTACCCCAGTCTTATTGTTATTTTGGTAATAAGTAAGATCTTGTTAACAGATAATTGTTTTAACAACTGCTTAAAGTTGAATGATGACTAAAGAGCAATTTTATACAAACTAATCCAGTGTTTTATTTATTTACACTCCTTTTACCTTTGTACTAAACATTTATCATAGAATGTATCATTTCCTCTTTTAATCTAAATAAATTTTTATCGCCAATTTATGTCACTTTGGCTTATAATAATACTTAATATGGGTTGGAAACTTGTTAACATTATCCAAATGCAAAGTTAAGATAGCTTATTCGCGTCAAATGCATTTGACGTATTTTCTAATAAAAAGAAAAGTTGAATTCAACTATTCTACAAATAAGACGATAAATTACTATACAGGCTATTGTCCTTCTTTAGGTCTAGAATTTATAAATGCATTAATATTTCCACTGCCTGGTAAGTAAAACTAATTTCACATTATTACTTATGATTTACGTTTTGAGATTCGCTGGGATCAAATTGCTTGAAGTACGCTGTAAACTGAATTTAAGCTGGTCGGCCCCACCAGTGAAAATAGTCTAGTGCTGCCACTAATGTATTGTATGCTTTTAAAATATTTATTAAATTTAATTAAAGTAAGTTCGAATAATCCATTAGTAATTTTTTTTTTAAACACAATAGTTGAATCATACATAATTATGTGGCTAGTTGACGGATATAGGCCTCACATCAAATTTTTTATTAAAATAACACTGTCATTATCATGCTTCTAAGGAATAATCAATATAACAACCTATGCCATTATTGAAAATATAAAATTATGTTTGTTAAAACGTAACATTAATTCAACAAATATTGAATCATCAAAATATAGTTTTACAGATCTAATATTTCAATTTTGGAATTGTCATTGCAGAGTTGGCTTTCATAATGATCTTTTAATTATTAATGAGAAACTGTATAAAATACTAAGAAAATTTGATACATGATATTTTTAATCTTTCATGTTAGTGTATTCAATCACATTTTTAATAATAGTAAGAAAAAAGACAGTTCATTCGCAATTAAAATTAATTTCAGTTAAACAGTGTTGTTTTGATAGCTTAATTTGCTACCTTTAGGCTTTTACACATTTTTTTCTAAATAATTTTGATACATCTCTGTTCTTATCATTTTTAATCTTTATTGTTAAGTTGATTTATGCATACTGTACAAAGACTGATATACCTGCTTATAAATAGTTTTTGTAGAAAATATATATACCTGCTTATAAATAGGTTTTGAAGAAAATATATGAAACCGTTTAAATTAGGATTTTAAAAATATTTTTAGGTTTTCATAATATTTTTGTTATTTACACTGGGTATCGTCTATAAGAACCTTTAAGGGGGGATGAAAATTAGGTCGCTATATCCGGGCGACGTTATATCCAGTACCTACCTACAAGATGGAGTGGGGAGAAGTTTAGACTGAATAATAAAACAAAATTTAAATTAACTTAATCAAAAACGGGTTTATTATTTTATTTAAACGCTACATAATTAAAATTAAACTATGTACGTACATATTTAACAAAAATATTTTATTTACTAGTAAAAAAAGTCAGTTATTGTTGTTAGTTTTTTGAAATTTTTTTGATAAAAAGTTTCGGAAAGTTTTTTTCTATTACGTTGATTTCCTCCTGGATAGAATTTGTACAAAGATCGTTAACAATAACAAATTTTTTTATTAACCCCACATACCTTACTGCTTCAGCCAAAGTAGGTAATTCGTCATCTTCCTCTTCATCACCTTCTTCGCCGATTTTTGCCTTTCCTTCACTGTGAGATCTGATTAATTCTGCGTCGGATATGTCATATTCTGTGGTTATTTCGCTATCGATTACGTCATAGTCTGGAATCAGGTCCTGGTTAACATGTGACGGTAATGTGAGTTGTTGTGCCCATTCTGTTAAGTTTTGTTCCGGAGGCTGTATGTTCGGTTCATCTTCGGTTCGGAATCCTGCATGGTGATAACAATTCCTTATTGTCTCCGCAGGAACGTCATTCCATGCTTTTTGGACCATTAAAATAGCATCCAGTATGGAAATTTTGGTCATACGATTTTCTTCTGTGTCTTGTAACAATTTCAATACCACCTGCTTCCGGAAATTGGTTTTTATTTTTTGTATAACCCCTGGTCCATTGGTTATAAGACAGAGGTTGTATTTGGGGGCAAAACACTATTTTAATGAATTTAAATCTTTCGGTGAGGGTGTGGTACGGACAATTATCTATAAGCAATAAAATTTTATGTTTTTTTCTTTGCCAACTGTGCGTCCCAATCTTAAGAAACCGTGTGAACAAGTTAGACGTCATCTAGGTTTTTTTATTGCTTTCATAATCCACTGGTAGATTTTCAATCCCTTTGAAGCAACGAGGATTTTTGGATTTTCCGATGACAAAAAGCTTCTTTTTAATTGAACCCATTATATTGGCAGCAACTAAAACGGTAAGTCTACCTTTGGAAAATTTACCTGTACTACATTTCTTTCCTTTAAAATACAACGTTCGATCCGGTGTTAATTTGTAGAACACCGTTTCGTCTGCATTGAAGATGTCTTCATCTTTGTAACCTTCACGGAGAGTCGGCCAAACTGTTTGTAACCATGTGCTGCATACATTTGACGAAACGCCAGCTGCCTCACCGGAGATTTTCTTGAAAACGATATTGTGTCCTTGTCAAAATCGCTGGATCCAACCCTTAGAAATCTCCTCGGAGGTGTTTGGATTTATTCTTTTCCATAACTCGGTGGCTTTTTGTTGTAAAATTTGGCCTGAGAGAGGGATATTCTTGCTTCTCTGGAACCGAAAACATTCCAACAACGGCACTTCAATTCCTTCGTGTGTCACAGTTTTAATTTTGTTAGTCTTGAAAGAATGCCCCTTTTCTATTAAGGCTCTAATAGTCTCTCTTTTGGACCAGATGGTGGATATTGTAGTCTGACTAACGCAGAGTTCTTCAGAAAGCTGTTTATTTGTTTCACCATTTTCCAGGCAGCAACAAATGTGAAACTCTTCTTCCAGTGACACAGATTTTCTTTTTGACATTTTACCACTTTCGGCTGTATAGTTCGAACTGATCATTTTTGTAGTGGAACGGAAATGAAATGGGGATCACGACTCTTAGAAAGCTTTGTCTACATCGAGAGGATCTTCATTCGGAGAATTCTAGAATGTTCCGTCGCTATACTTTATTTTTTTTTTTTAGATGGACCTGAAATGAGTGTCGTTTTAACCGATCCGTCGTTATAGGCAATGTAAAATGCATTTAACAGGTACTACAGAATTAAAGGGAATCTTCGTTGTTATAGCCGGTATGTCATATTAAGCGATGTTGTTATATACGATACTTAGTGTATTTATATATTTAGTAGAGTGATGGATAGTTGTTTAATAAAGTGTTATTTTTGCTAGTTACTCCATCAAATGAAACAAAATAAAATTAAAAACAAAGCACAATGTGTTAATCAATTCGAAATGCATAATAATTCAATTTCTTCATTGTTTACCTTCCTGAATAAGTTATCTGCATGCATTTCATTCGTAATTGTCTATTGGTTGAATGATTATGAACCTGTTTCGTAATACTAAGATGTTAAAGGGGCAATCTCTTTGAAAGGTAAATAAGTAGGCCTTTTTAAAAGATGATAATGTCATGTTGCATTTTCACATTACAAACTTGCAAACTAAAAAAATTATCATTTCATGTGTTACTGAAATGGAAATATTTAACATTTACAATTTTTTTTCCTTTTTAGAAGCTTATTTAATTTTAACTTTTAAAGCAGAAATTTATTGCCATTAGTTTTTATTTAAATGTTAAATGATAATTTACCATGCATTAACATTTATAGATAAAAATTTAATAATAACCAGGATAAAAATTTTTCACACCTGTATTTGTCTACTTTAATGTTACTTTTCATTTTATGGAATGAATAATAATCATCTTTAATTATACAAAATAAATTAAAATGTTTTCTATTTTTTTACATTAAAAAAGGATTTGTCTACTAGTTTGGAATAAGTTTTAGAAGTTGTTTTAGATGTTCATTTTTAAGCTGAAAAATCTTTTCAGATTGACCTTAATGATTTGGTAGAAAAAGGTATACAAAAGATTGTGGCATGTGCTGAATTTAAATTATTATCTGAAATGATTTCAATCAGTCACTGAACTTGCAAATTATTCAAGCTTTCCAAACTAACCTATTCCATTTAAATAACCTTTAAGTAGGTACTGAATATACATGACTTGGTCATATCCTGTCATATTAACATATGAGTTGTAAAAATTTTACCAACCTGAAACGTAAAAATATCACATAAATAAACATTAACTTTTAGAAAAGACTGCTGCATTTAATTTTCCTACCTGCAAGAGATATAAGCATGTTATTTCAGAGTGAACATAATTCCAAATAGACAGTACTTTTTAAAAACTCAAAGATTGATTATAAAGTGCTAATGAATTAACTAGTTTATTTTCCCATTGAAAGGTTCAATAACCTGTAACAATCAGTGCTAATAATTTAGGATTTCTGGGTAACAGTTTGAGAATTGTTTACTGAAGTGACAAGCAAGTTTTAAAATTAATTCATAAACTGAATTCAAAGACTCCGTAAGTATATACATTTTTCCATTAAATTAATTTAAAAACTTTTGGATCTGTTGTAAATAATTTTTAGTATAGTTATTTTCTATTACTATTATGAAATATGTTTGTAAAGTGTTTAAAGAGTAATAAGAGACTTTTGTTTACTTCTTTGTACATATAAAGTCAGTTTAAGTTCATTACTCCAAGCAATGGTTTATGTTTAAAATCATATTTTTATATTTTAATTAATTGTTATATATACAAACATTTGTGTGTGTGTGTGTGTGTGTGTGTGTGTGTGTGTGTGTGTGTGTGTGTGTATATGTACACAAGGGCTATTCAGAAAGTAAGGGACTTTTTTGTTTGATGCCGCCAGGCGTGCGCCGATCTCGTACATTTTGGTGCGTGCGCACTCGGTAACTCAGTCAGCGTCCAGCCGTGACAACGAGAACATTTCTGCGGTGTCTGTTTTTTTCGCAATTTCAATTGAAGATGTGGGCTGCGATTGAAAAAACCGCCAGTTGTGAGGTGAGGTCAGTGGTAAGATTTTTGTTGGCAAAAAACTTTAACTCGATAGACATTTATCGCCAAGTGTGTGAAGTTTACGGAAACAACGTAATGAATGAAAGTTCTGTGCAAAAATGGTCTATTCAGTTTAAAAATGACCGAACTGACGTTCATGATGAAGCGAAGAGCGGACGCCCGAGCATTGTGACTGATGAACTGGTCGCTAAAGTTGATGAAAAGGTTCGCAAAAACTGCCAATTCACGATAACAGGGTTTTCGCTTTGTTTCCCACAAGTTTCACGGACTTTGTTGTTTGGAATTGTCACACAAAGGTTAGGCTACCACAAATTTTGTGCAAGATGGGTGCCGAAAATGGCCACTGACCACCGTCAGCAAATGAAGGCAAGTAGATTTTTCTGGATGCCTATGACAGACATGGTGATTCGCTACTGGATGGCATCGTAACTGATGATGAGGCATGGGTAAAACACGTTAATTGCGAAACGAAATTACAGTCAATGGAGTGGAGACACACAAGCTCCCCAAAAAACCAAGAATATGTTTGCCAACATTTTCAGCAAGGAAGATTATGGCGACGGTTTTTTGGGACAGGCAAGGTGTGCTTCTTATTGTTTCTTTGTTTTTTTTGTTGTTAATTTTGTTTCGTTGTAGTAGAAGCTCATATAACACCATGTCAGGTAAGGAATTAAGTTTTAGGTATATTGTTTCTCAGTTATGTATTATTTGTATATTTCAAATGTTCTGTATTATTATTTTGCTATTGTTTTAAATGTGTAGACTGTAATCGTAATGTTTGTATATGTGTGTTTGGTGTCCTGTATGTATGTAGCATAGATGGATTTTGCTTTGTGTTTATTATGTCATTGATTTGTTCTTTAAATCTTGTGATGAAGCTGGGATGCTCTACTGGTTTGGCCAATTTAAAAACTCGGAAAGTCTTACTCAGAAGATGGAATACATTTTGTGTGTGTTTTAGATGTGGTATAATATAGTGATGTATTTTTTGTTTGCCTTGTGGTTTGAAAGGGAAGTTGTTTGTGTATAATTTTATTGAACTTATTAGCAATGGTTGTATGTAGTTACCCGTATTTGGGTATAGTATTTTACTGTGTTAAATTCTTCATCGTAGTCTTTGTAATAACATGGACATTTTAGTGAGGTAGTTTAACATGCTTAACATAAATAAATAAAACCTCTATACCACAAATGACAAAAAACCTTATGTACATTTCGATTGCATAGCAATCATCCTCAAAGATAATTTACAATAAAAATACCTGAGAGGATGATTGCTATGCAATCGAAATGTACATAAGGTTTTAAATAAAAGAAAAAAGTCATTTGTGGTATAGAGGTTTTATTTATTTATGTTAAACATTACGCCACAGTTGTTTTATAAAGTTATAGTTTAACATGCTGTTAAATGCAGTGTGTTTGTATTTATAGGTAATTAGATGTATTGTGTTTGATGGTGACATTAGTAGTGAAGAGTTCCTGTATATTTTGAAGTTGTATTTGATGGTGACATTTGTAGTGATTGATCCCTGTATATTTTGAAATTGTGTTTGATGGTGACATTAGTAGCGGGGTTCCTGTATATTTTGAAGTTGTGTTTGATGGTGATATTAGTAGTGAGGGGTTCCTATATATTTTGAAGTTGTGTTTGATGGTGACATTAGTAGTGAAAGGTTCCTGTATATTTTGAAGTTGTGTTTGATGGTGACATTAGTAGTGGGGTTCTTGTATATTTTGAAGTTGTGTTTGATGGTGAAATTAGTAGTGGGGTTCTTGTATATTTTGAAGTTGTGTTTGATGGTGAAATTAGTAGTGGAGTTCCTGTATATTTTGAAGTTGTGTTTGATGGTGACATTAGTAGTGGGGTTCCTGTATATTTTGAAGTTGTGTTTGATGGTGACATTAGTAGTGGGGTTCCTGTATATTTTGAAGTTGTGTTTGATGGTGACATTAGTAGTGGGGTTCCTGTATATTTTGAAGTTGTGTTTGATGGTGACATTAGTAGTGGGGTTCTTGTATATTTTGAAGTTGTGTTTGATGGTGACATTAGTAGTGGAGTTCTTGCATATTTTGAAGTTGTGTTTGATGGTGACATTAGTAGTGGAGTTCTTGTATATTTTGAAGTTGTGTTTGATGGTGACATTCGTAGTGGAGTTCTTGTATATTTTGAAGTTGTGTTTGATGGTGACATTAGTAGTGGAGTTCCTGTATATTTTGAAGTTGTGTTTGATGGTGACATTAGTAGTGGAGTTCTTGTATATTTTGAAGTTGTGTTTGATGGTGACATTAGTAGTGGAGTTCCTGTATATTTTGAAGTTGTGTTTGATGGTGATATTAATAGTGAGGGGTTCCTATATATTTTGAAGTTGTGTTTGATGGTGACATTAGTAGTGGAGTTCCTGTATATTTTGAAGTTGTGTTTGATCTTGAATTGGGTAATTATGGCAGCTAGAAAATTATTTTGTATGTCTTCCATTTCAAGAGGGTGTATGTCAGATTTTTGTGGATGGTTTTGATGTAATTGTCTAGTTGAGCTCTCTTTCATTACCATTATATAATACCAGTGTTACCTGGCGCACGTTGCTGCACCCGAAATCATAATTTTTGCAATAAGGAAAGCAAATCAAACATCTAAATAATAATATTTCATTTACTACAATGCTAGAGGATAGATAATGTTTTTCTTCATTTCAATAGGCATATAAACATAAAATTTTAGGAGTCCCAAAATTTCGAATGTTCCAAACCTAATCCAACAATGGTCAATGATTGTCCTTGCACCTTTTTTTATGGTTATTGCTAATGCAAGATGCAAAGGAAATTGTAGTCGTTTGAAATCAATTGGTAGATCTGATAAAATTATCAGTGTTCATGGAATTAAGACCATCTCTCCTTTGAACTTGCCATCTTTGATTTCTGCCTGGATCAAGTTAGGTGTCAGTTTTTTTGTAGTTATTCTGGTTCCGTTGCACAGCTTTGGTCGATTCAAATTTCGCAAGAATATTATCGGTGATCCTACTTTTAATATCAATAAGTGTGATAGCAATAGCTGTACATAGAATTTAGCAATTTTAAACAGTTTAAAATAATTAATAATATAATTTTGTTCTTACATAATGTTTAAAACTTTTTAAAATTAATTTTAGTAATGCTAGTATGGATGTACATTTTAACATTAGAGTTATGGAAGGCTGTACACTGAACCATCCTAAGCCTCTAGGCTGTAGATAGATTTACACCAAACCTCACACGAACCATCCTGGGAATATGTTAAATAATCCTTCCAAATTTCACTAACTTCTGTTCAGCGGTTAAGGGATCATAAGACATTACATACACACATATATACATAAATTGGTTTTTGAACAATCCCAAGCCTGTGGGTCATGCACACCATCCTGGGAGTATGTTAAACAAACCCTTCAAATTTCATCAACTTCTGTACAGCGGTTTAGGTGTCCATAAGATACATACATGTATACATCAGTTTTTTAACCATCCTAAGCCTCTGGGGCAGAGTCCTGTAGATTCATCTATTTCAAACTTCACATAAACCATCCCGGGAATATGTCAAACAATCATTCTAAATTTCATAAACTCTGTTCAGCAGTTTAGGCATCCATAAGATACATACATACATCAGTTTTTAAACCATCCTAAGCCTCTGGGGCGGAGCCCTGTTAATGAATCTACACCAAACTTCACAGGAACCGTTCTGGGAATATGTTAAAAAAACCTTCCAAATTTCATCACTTGGTTCAGGGGTCTATGACAAACATACATAGATACACACAAACATTCATTTTTATAGAAATAGATTAATACCCAGATATGTGATATATACCTATAATAGTATATTATTTTCTCTGTGTGTTTGTTCTTGAGTAGGATGTATTGTTCAATATGGGGGAGGAATATTTCTTTTAAGATGCAGATTAGAAATCCATGGGTAGACATCTTTCTGGGTGTAGAATTTTTGTTTGTATGTGAGTGAAGTAATTTTGTGTGGTTATGAGTTTGCTGAGTAGGATTTCTTGGTTGAGTTTGTATGGTTTTGATTTATGTTTGAAATTTAAGATTCATAGAACAAAATACAAATATGTTTTAGGTCATTTAATTGAGTAGCTGTGTCTGTAATATCTGTCACTTTTGCTAAATAATGATAGGCTAGAACTTTTTGTCTTCAACAGGTTTTTGAATATTTGGTTGTAAAAGAGACAAAGGTAAAAGTGACAAAGCACACTCTTTGTTACTTTCAAGATACCATTTGTCATTTTCTTATACCAACATTAAACCTATTATCTTTAAACTAGCTCTTCAGATCATCTTATCTGGAAGTCATCAAAAAAATTTCAGCTTCTAATTTTAAGTTGAATAATCTAGCTCGCTTGCTTTCTCTGGACATCCAACTAACATCTGTATGGAGATGAAGTGTTTTTGATCACTGCTAAATTCTTTGAACAAAACATTGTAATTTTACACCTGTCTTATGGATTTTCTTGTTTATGATGACGATGAAATATTTAACATTTGAAATGAGTAAAGTTATAGTAAATTTAAAGAAAGCTTACTAAGAAAATATGCTTTTTTTATTACACCAGTTGCTTAAAACACTCTTGGCTCCCTTAAGATTTTTTTATGTCCCACAGGTTAAAAACCCATGATTTAAGAAATTAATTGAGTGCATTTAAGAAGAAAAATTCATCAAGTGAGATAATTTTATTTTGAGAGACATAACTCACTTCAAAGCTAACTATTAGGACGTATGTTTTAATAAGAATAACTTCAGCTTTGATTGATGCTATATTTATATTTTATTCTGAACTCTTACTTCTTTTAAAACACTTTAACAAAATAAATTCAAATTTATTTGTAAACCTTTAGTTTATTATACAATATTTTTTTATTTCATTTATTGTACAGTAAAATTTTTATTTGAAATATTTCTTATAAATATTTATATTTCTAATCTTTTAGTTTAAAATAGAATTAATTTACAAGAAAACCTCTCATATCAGCAAACGAAAAATCCACATATGGGAGGGGTTATGTAATGATGTGTGTTTGTACTGCATGATCACTTCCATTCCAGTTGGAAGTAGATGTATGATTGTTTTAAGTAAATAAGTTACACTTATTGAAGATTATAACTATACAGCAATATAGAACTGTGCGTGCAATTTAGCTACATTCCTTAAATGTACAGTTCCATAACCCATTAGGGTTTACATGCTAGGTCAGCTAGTCACGACAATTTTTTAGTAGCGGCTATAAAGACCAGCCCTGCTAAGCATGAATGTCGTCATTGTTTGCTTCAAGTGAGTCTGTTTTCTTATATGTCTGTGGTTTCTAAGGGATATTTATCGACTCTCGAAACATAGCATAAATAAAGAAAGATATTTATGGTCCACTGACCTTCTATCAGACAACTAAACGTAACTGATATGGACACTCAAGCACAAGTGATTAAGTTGGGTAATACACCAATCTGTAGAACACTAGTGAACTGAATGGGTACGGAAACTCAAACACAACTGGCTGTCGGGAAAGAACAGTGAGCAGATTGTTGACTCCAGAGACTGGCTCGATGCCAAGGTATCTTGTGGAATAAAGATGCATTTTATTTTCATATTATGTCTTAATATCATATGTTCCGGATATGAGAGGTTTTACTGTATATTTATTAAATACTATCAAAACTAGGTTGGTAGTATGTTAATTCTTCCTTGTAACTAATAAACAAACCAAGTTTTTTCTGGCCAATATGTTGTTTCAATATTGTTGACTTGTGTGGCATTTTCTATAATACTCTATTTAAATTCATTTTGAACTATTTTTTTAATGAAAATTATATTTTTATTTCACTGCAACAGATGTAATTTGCAGAATTATGCTACTTTCTACAACTAGTTAGTAATTTTCACTAATTACAGTTTTGGACATTTTATTGTTTGTTGAGTTCATTTATAAACACCAGTTGTGATTAAGATTTAGTCCAATGCAACTATGTAAGATCCTTAACAAAAATTTGTTTATACTGAGAATTCTCAGTTTAGCTAGAAACATTTAATAATTTCTAGTAAACGATTATAATAAAGGATCTCAAGGTTCCTGTTTAATGAAAATAAAAAATAAGTAAAGTGAAATATTTAACTTTATATATTACATACTTAATACTGAAACCATTTAGATGATGATTGAAGTTAAATAAGAAATTAACTTCATATCCATTATATATTAGTTAAATTGAGCTAGTTGAAATTACGATATAATAAATATTTTACTAAGTGATCATTGTAGAGGTAACCTCATTTTGGATTCTAACTTTACAAAGACGTAAGGTTTTGTAGTTGGACTACATTTGAAATCTCCAAAAATTATAAAAGTGGAAAGTTTAACTTTACTTTAAAAAAATAATAATTGAAGGTATAAAGTGTGAATAATGATCTGTTTGTCATATTATTGTTTCAGAATAAAATGTCTACTTTTATAAAACCAATAATCAATATATACTACAAATTAAACTATGAATTAACTGGTAAGTTTTTAAATTTGCATTCCTCTATAATTTAAGTGTAAAATATATACAACTATAACTAACAATATGAATTAATTTTCAACTTTTGATCAAATTTCATTTCTTATTCTGTTAAATACCAGACCTTTTAATTTCTTTTTATTTAAAAACTATCATAACATTGTTTACATTAAGAGTACTTCTCTTTCCTTTTTGCATTTTCCATTGCCATAAGCAGTGCTGCTGGTTACATTCTATAGGCTCCTTTTATAACAATTTAATTCTTGCCATAACTTGAAAGCACTTTCCAACTTCCTAACTTTTTACCACTAAATTGAAAGCATGTATTTTATGATATGTTTAATCAAAAGACATTGCTAAAGTGAGTACCAACCCAAGTTTTTTTTGTGATTGGAGGTCTGATGGTATAAGAAAAGTAGAATCTTATTTTTAAATGAAAACGAGAGTGGACCGTCATGTTATTAGATAGCACTCAACAAAGTGGGATAAAAGATAGAAACACAAATAGGTTGAACAACTAGTGATGGTTTTTGAACTGTCTCCTAAAGAGCATTGATAAGCCTCTGAAAGTGTCCAACTAGTCATGACCATTATGTCAGATTAATAAAAGCGGATGTTATTTTTGAGATAAATGTTGTCAAGGAACCATTGACATCTTCTATGTCAAAGAATTATATTGTACCCTGTAAACCTTTTCAGCATCCTATACATGTATAGATATTTACCACTAGTTCTGAATACAAAATTGAGTATATAATATCTCTAAGAACCTATATTAAAAATGTATAATTGTTAAGAGGGGAATAAAAATAAAATTAACCCATGTATAATACAATGTTAAAGTAATTAAATTGAGAATGCAATTGATCAATGACAAATTTTGTTTTAAATTAACATCATATTAATACCATTGGAAATTTATTAATAAGAAGTAAAGAATCATCAATTAATTTTGTAAAAAACATTAATTTACAGGATAAATAAATATATAAGGATGGAAGTTTTTAAAATTAATTTTTGAAAAATTAAAACAAAAAAATTATAATAATCTTTAACATTCACAAACCTGCTATACTTCACAATTCTCCATCATCTTACAATGGCAAGATAATGGTTCTTTATTCGGGTATGGTGATGTCCCTTTTCAGATGTCTGTCTTTCAATATTCAAGTCCTGGTTGTTCTCTGTCACTAGAACCAGAAGTCAGTATTCTAAGTTGAAGATTTCTCATGCCTTTTTTATCCAAGTTTGTCTTTACAAGATTGTAGTGGCTGACATTTTTCAAAATTATTTGAAAATGGATTTATTTCTCAAATGATACACAAGAAGTGGCTATGAAAATTATCTTGTCTTCTTTGCGTAAATACAATTTTTCTTGACATTTAGAATTTCTTCTTTCTGTACTGTAATTTTGTCATATAATTTTTCCAGGATGTTTGTCAATATTCCAAATTTGTCTTTGATTCAGTATAAAACTTTATTTAAAGAAGGTGTAATGATCTAAAAATAAATCACCGATTTCATGTATACTGTTTTACAACCAGCCCTTAAACACTTCATGATTTCCTTATTCCTTCTACAATTTTAGTTTGAGATCTTGCAACAAATTAAAATATTAGCAGAATATATTTATAATCCATGTTATGTAAAGGACCCCAAAAATTTATCAACATTAGTCTCATGGTTCCTGGGTATTTATGCCTTACATTGTACAATAGTGTATGTGATTTGCCACTTAAGGTCAAATTCTTAATGAGTTTTTGTATCATCTTATAAATTTTTCTACAATTGAATATCTCAGATAAAATCAAATAACATTATTTAAGCCCTTAGTTTAATATATTAAATACTAGGGTAATTCCTAAAGTAAAGTTCCCTATGCTGCTAAGAAAGAATGTGGTGTGCTAGGAGAAATGTGGTAATACTGTCTTCCCCTCTCTCTATCCCCACCATTCCCGCCTCGCTAAATTCATGCTGTGATATGTTTTTTAAAATGCCAAATGGATTTCACCCATTGATATTAAAGTCAGTTAATCGAAGGTCATGAGAAAAAGTGTATAGCTGTTCAACATGTTCGCAAACGGTGTAGAGAATTCAGTGAGGGCCGCACGAATATTCATGATGAAGACCGGAGTGGAAGGCCTTCAGTTTCAAACAGAATTGTTAATAGAGTTGAAAGAATATTGCTTGAAGATCGTAGGATTGATATTAAGGAACTTGCTTCACAATTCATAACATTTTAACAAAAAAATTAGGCTATAATAAAGTTTGTGCGGGGAGGGTATCACGAATGTTTACAGAAAACCACAAACAGCAACGTGTCGAGTGCGCCCAGCAATGTTTGCAACAATGTGAAGACAACAAAGGAGAATCCTTGGATTTAATTGTTACAGGCAATGAAACATGGGCGTTTCACTTTACCCCCGAAACCAAACAGCAATCACGTGAATGGCGTCACTCAACTACGCCGAAGCCAAAGAAGTTTAAACAAACACAGTCTGCTGGGAAAGTCATGGGAGCTGTCTTTTGGGACAGGAAGTGCCTGCTTTTAATCGAATTTTTGCCTCATGGAACAACAGTTAACTTCAACAGATATTTTAACACATTAAGAAAACTGAGACTTTCGATCCAGAACCGCCGGAGAGGAAAATTGTCCAGTGGGGTGAGGCTTATCCATGACAACGCTCGATCTCATGTCTCATATCAAACTCAAGAATTGCGGACAGATTTTGGCTGGACTGTTGTGAACCACCTGCTCTACAGTCTAGACCTAGCTCCAAGTGATTATAATTTATTCCCAAAATTAAAGGAACACTTGGGTGGCTTATGCTTCAGTAACCATATGAAGTCAAGTAAGAGGTTACTCGATTCCTCAAAGGTTTGGCTGCAGAATTCTATAACATGAGGATAGAAAAGTTGGAGCATCGTTTTCAAAAGTATTTGGACAGAAACGTTGATTATGTGGAAAAATAGCGTAAGTTTTAAGCTTTAAAATGATGTATTACATTAAGAACAAAAATAAAGCTGTCTATGTTTGAAAATTAAGGAAGCCTTATTTTATGAATAACCCTTGTAGTATTGATGGTATGCAAATATTCAACATAAAGGATTCATAATTATAAATATTTCTTGAATAATAACTTTGGAATAGTTATCAGTTACAAGATTAAATTAAATTATGATTTTGAGAAAGGATGTAACTTTATTGATCCAAATTGGCTCTGTGTAAATTGTAGACTTATAATGTGAATTGATACAATCATCAACTGATTGTTTATTTGGTGTGAATTTTTGTACAATTATTTCTGCTGATTGGAAGTAGAAATTTTGACCAGCAATGCAACTCAACATTTTACGTTTAAAATCTCATTTTTTCTTAGGCTTAAGTTATCCTATACAATTGAAATTTATAATTTAAAACACATAATACAAATTATTACAATTGTTAGATTTGCCCTGACAGCACGAGTAATAGTGGCAGTTTTCATAGTGCTAGCAATCACAGGTTAAACATTGTTAGATTATGTGCATAGATATATGTATGTGTGTTTGAGGATGTTCTGATAAATGTTTAATAAAATTAAAACCATTGTTTTAAAAATTATATATTAAACATTTAAAAACCACGGGGAAGAGCATTTCATTTTAATATTTATCAAGTATGTGGAGGGTGAAATAATATTACATGAAATATATATTGTAGCATAACATTCCATTGACTTTTTTTCTTTTGTTTTATAGATCCTAGAACAAAAGATTGGTTTCTAATAAGTAATCCTTTCTCTTTGATGGCTATGCTTGTATTCTATCACTACCTCATACATTCTCTTCTTCCTCGTTTTATGGCAAATAGGAAACCTCTCAATCTGGACAAAATTCTCATTGCTTACAATGTTTTCCAAATTGTAGCAAGCTCATATCTCTTTATTCAGGTAAATATTATTACCATTATTTTAAAAAAATTGTAACTCTAAAATTTATTTTGTTGCACTAATGTAGAATAATAAGTATTTATACAAATTTTAGCAATGTTGATGAACATACATATTGAAAATAACATTGCTTACTGTATTTCTTGTTGTATTGTGGAATTGCTAAAGTAAGATCTGCAGTTACCTTCTGTTTCCAACGATATCTCTCTTACAGGTGAGCAAGCAACATTCCACCATTATCAATCATAAAATAACAATATGCTCAGCAGGTGCACATTGCACAATAATAATGCAGGTGTTCAGAGCATTGGGCTGTGTGTATATATATATATATATATGCAACGGAAAAACAATGGATAACGTTAAATATCAAGAATATATATACAGTCAACTCCCGATTATCC
The DNA here is from genome assembly GCA_036971475.1 of Prosapia bicincta. Lineage (NCBI taxonomy): Eukaryota > Metazoa > Arthropoda > Insecta > Hemiptera > Cercopidae > Prosapia > Prosapia bicincta. The sequence continues at coordinate 190,940,987 of JBAIZL010000005.1, forward strand.
GGGATCGCATCAACCGGGTTGCGGATCAACCGGGATCGTCAGCTCCACTTGAAGCAGTGGGGCGGGAGGAGTCAAATGTGAACGCGGCGGACTGATGCGATCGTTGGGGCGTACAGTAACCTTTACGGAATAATTTATAGACTGTCAACTCGCCCGCAGTCGCCACCCCGTGTCCTAAATCCTTCCTACCTGTTTCCGCGCGACGCGCACTCGCGGGCAGAGTTTCGGTCACCATGTCTGAGTTTACGTTATATTTCTTGTTGTCCTTTTATAAATTCACGCGGTTCTATGACGCGAATCCCTAATTACGCGTTATCTCCAACGTCCAATCAGATCAAAACACATCGAAGCATCGAACGTGATGCATGGAGGTTCGATAACCCCGAGCGCGAGCAGCCGTTTTTCGGTGAATAAATCCGAACGCCGAATTCGCGGAATTACGCGATCGCTCGAGTCGAACGTAAACACTACCCTTCCTCAGTGGTCAGTCTATGCGTTGCTTCTGATCAAAACGAACTGTACAGTAGTGACGGTACAACAGGAAGGGGTACTATTTATCAGCTGTTTTTACAGTCATTGGGTAGAAGTAGGGCTGTGGATATTATGGCATTTGTTTTAACCGTGATTTCGCATTATCCGTGACGGCCCTGCCGGTAATTATCCCGGATAATCGGGAGTTGACTGTATATATATATATATATATATATATATATATATATATATATATATATATATATATATATATATATATTTGTATTTTGCAACTTTGGAAACAATGGTAATATACTTTGGGGGAACAAGCCCCCCAAACTCACTCCTAAACAAATAACTCAGTAAACATTATAAACATTTTTTTTATGATTCAGAAGCAAAGCTAAAATTGTAAAATAATCCTCAAATATTTTCCATTACTAATTTCATTTTTTCACAAATGATCAATGGGCTTCTCATATAGACTAATAAAGTTATTGCTAAACATTGATTTGGGGGAAAACATTCTTGATTAGCAGCTTTTAGAAAAGAGTTTGCAAAAGCTACTTTGAGCACAGAAATAAAAGCAGTAACCAGAGGACAATTCTTGATAGCAGTGAAATGTACACATAAAAGTGATATTTCCATGATTTTTCACTCAACATGTTGACGGCGGGTGGTAGGAATCCCAGCCATGGTGACGCATCCCCAGATGTGTGTGGTAGGGATCCCTACCACGTGTCCATCAGTGATTCATTGGCTCAGTGTGCTTCTAGCTCATGGTAGAAGTGAATTTTGTCTTTGTCGTTCCTCTGGAAGTATCTTGGTGACATTTTACACGTTAACGTTTTTGTCTCCGGTCTTTTTTTGCTTTATTGTTTGAGATATAGTTTTGATATACTACTGATATGGTCACTTCAATCCACAGGAGGCAACTTGAAAGGGAAAACCATTGCCTGTAGTCACCTACAACCACTTTATGAAAGGTGTTGACCGTAGCGACCAGATGATGAGCTACTATCCATCTGAGCGTAGTTGGTATAAAAAATTTTTTGTTCATGTGCTCCAAATAGTTATGCTCAACGCTCACTACCTTTTCAACGAAGTGCAAGATTCAATCAACGGGAAAAGAATGAAAATGTATGATTTTCATCTGTCAGTGGCTGATTCTCTGCTTCCCGCCCCACCTGCTCCAGAAAGACCATTGAAGAGCATACGTGTCCCTCAGGTACCTTAAAAAAATAAACAGAGAATGGCACAACGGAAAAGGTACTGTAGGAAAACGGTGCTGTGTTTGTCATTCGCGTGGTATTAAAAAACGTGTTGTATGGCAGTGTGTGAAATGTGAAGGACAGCCAGGATCATGTGTTCCAAAGTGTTTTTATGACTACCACAGTAATTAATCAAGTTATTTGGGTGGGTTTGTGGGGCTGTATATATATTTAATCCCTACCACGATATATATATATATATATATATATATATATATATATATATATATATGAAGTTAATATATTACTATTGTAAGTAATTTTATCCACCATTAAGTGCAATGATTTTACCTTGAGTGATGAAGCGCCTTTTGGTCACGTGACCATTGTCGAATCACTCCAGTTGTTTACCTTGGTAGGTGTTAAATTCTTGATATTTTACGTTATCCATTGTTTTTCCATTGCACTGACTTTATGAAGTTAATATATTACTATTGTAAGTAATTTTACCCACCATTAAGTGCACTCTGTGATTCGACAATGGTCAAGTGACCGAAAGGCGCCTCATCACTCAAGGTAAAATCATTGCACTTAGTGGTGGATAAAATTACTTACAATAGTAATATATTAACTTCATAAAGTCAGTGCAACGGAAAAACAATGGATAATGTAAAATATCAAGAATATGTATATATATATATAGGGATCCCTACCACGATTTTAAAATGGTTACTACAGGGATTTTATGGTTTGTATCGACATTTTATCTTTATATTTCTTCATTTTACGCATTTTGTTAAGAAAAATTTAAAAAAATCTTTTTACCATTTGTCATACTACATTACATGTATTTTAGCAGTCAACGTGTTAAAGTAGAACAGCTTTAATGTCTTTATGGACTATTTTTAGTAACAAATGGTGTTGATATCCTTTTGCCTTACTTACAAAATTACTTATCAAGAGTAATTTTCGATGGATAAATAAGCTGCAATCTGGCTGAAATTCTAGTTTGACTTTTAGCTAATTGTCAAAAGGCTTATAACAGGTTATCAACTATATTTACATTGTTCAAAGAGTGGGTAGAAGTATTTTATATTCTACCTACATTCACCTCAAAAGGCTTCTTTATTTGATAGTTTCGTAGTTCTTGTATATCATTTTGTCATAAAAGACAAGTCATGTATTTTTCATGTATATAATTTTGTTAACCCTAGAAAGCTAATCTATCAAAAAATTACGTTAAAGCTAAACTATCGTAAAATTTACGAATGTGGAAAAAAATAAATAATAAAAATATTTTTGGATACAAATTAAAACTTTAATGAACACAATTGGATTAGTTATATCATTACAAACATGTTTGTGTGAAATTTGAATATTTACAAGTCCTCTACGCAGTTAACGCAGCACTTTCCGCGATGCTCTGCACATATTGGTTTGTTGCAGCGGCAGCAGTAGACTGTGGTCATTCTTCTCTTCATCGATGGGCAAATCCCACAAATTGTTCTTGGTGTGTTTTGAGGAAGGTCTTGGGCCCTATTTGGCACTGGAACTTTCAAGATATCGGCAATAGATTCCTTGAGTTTCCGGGTCAAAGTTGGGTATTGGAGCCGCTCTTGAAGCCAGGACTCAATAAGGCTGTGGTGAATTTCCATAGCAAATTTTCTTCTTGAAAGTGGTTTTTGTCCCCTTTTTACCAGATTTGTAACATAAATGACATAGGCATTCACTAATATAATGTTCAGGATGCCATAAAATACACACAAAGGCCACCGTTTAGTCTTACGACTACAAGAAATCTGGTGGCACATTTGATCTAACGTGTCAACTGCTCCTTTTGTAGCATTGTAGGTTTCAATTATTTGAGGTTTTTTGGAGTCTTGATCGATGACAGGTTTTTCATGGCAGGTTGATAGTAGTAAAACCACTTTTGAGTTTTTTACTTTGTAAGAAACCATAGTTTTTTGCCCGTCAAAACAGAATATACTCGTCCCTATGGCTCTGCCCTTAGGATTTTTCATTTCAGGAGGGATTTCTCGCTTATCTCTTCTTAGTGTGCCTACTATAGTGAGTTTATATGGATCTTCTAAGAGTGAGGTTGCCAATGGAACAGACGTGAACCAATTGTCCATAGTTATATTACGATTGGATCCATGACAAGCCGTTGACAACTTCTTCACAAAGAATTCGGCTTGAGGTAAACCTTCGGTGGACATCGTTTTTCCTGTGTACGGTATAGCATCAACCATGTATTTTGTAGAATTGTCGCACATTAAAACTAACTTGAGGCCGTATTTATCAGGCTTGTTTGGAATATACATCCTGAACTTACATCTCCCACGAAATGCAAGTAGTTGTTCATCAATAGTTAAGAATGAACCAGGTTTGTAAGAACTTCGGCAGGCATTAATAAATAAATCCCAAGTTTCTCTCATAGGAGCAAAATTGTCTGTTTCCCTCCTATCAGCTCTAGTACCAGAATCATCAAAACGTAAACACTCCAACAGAAAATCAAATCTGTCACAGCTCATGGTCGCATGGTATCTCTCGAAACTGATTTCTGGGTTGAACATCTCAGAAGATGGTAAATGGTTGTCTTTTTGGGCAGCTGAAAGAATAAGTAACCCTAATAGAGCATCAAACTCAGTACCACTCATAGCACCAACAGTTTTTGTCTGAGTTTTATACTTGGTACTTCTTTCTTGAATTTTCAAGTTAGTGTAATTAACAATTTTAGATTTGATTTCGTGAGTTAAAAAAAGTCTGAAAATATTCACCGGTATTAGTTGGTTTTTTGCAGTATCAGTGCATCCAGGTGATATATGAATAATATTTCTGGCTACTGAAGATCTATTTCCGTGAGTTGTTGGTTTGTTTGTCCAACGATGTCCATCTTTCCCTCGGAGGCTAACTGTACTGCAAACTACCAAGTGTGAATCATCTGTTGAGGTTGAGGGCCTATCTGCTTTGTTACTAGGCATACCAAATTTTTGGGTGGTTGTGATAGGTTGACTGACAGGTGAAGATGTGTTAGTAGGAATTGAAATTGGTTGCATTGCTTCTGATGAGTGAGGAACAACAGGATTTAATTCAGCAGCCTTCTTCTTTTTCCTTGCCGGTGGTAGAGGTTCTTCTTCATCCGAATTAGAAATTTCTGACAGCAATTGGTCTGCACCAGGGTTGTAGTCTGCATCGGTATCATCACTATTTATAATGTTCTCATACTCAACTTGGTCCACTTCATAATCTGATTCAGAATCATTGTGAGATTCATCACTTGCACTCTGTTGTAAGTATTTATCAATTTCACTTGCATTAAGTTTCCAACTCATTTTTTTAAACTTATTAACTTTTAAACTTAATAACTTTTTTAAACTTAGCACTAAAAATACTCAGAAAAACAAAATTCTATCACTATTCAACCAAAAACAATCCATCATGCATAGAACGGTGTGCGAAAAAATCCGAACATCAAAGCTAAACTATCGTAATTTTTACGAATGACTTGTAGCTGAGCTGAAATGACAAGCCGCATCAGTACAAAACGATGACTAATGCGTAAGCATACCACAGTAAGGCACGGAACTGGTTGGGCGAGTCTATTAACGCAGAAAAAGGGGAGTAGCCAAACAAAAACAAAACGCGCTCGTAATTTTTACGATAGATTAGCTTTCTAGGGTTAAATATATACCTCTATTAGTAAGATAATGTTATACTTGATTCTAGATACCACTAGAGTTTTTGAATATCTTGTGTCGTAAAGTAGGATGAATATAATTGGTCTTTGAACGCAACCCTAAGTATAAGTAATAAATGGGAAAATATGCTGTCTCACAATTGGTGGGTTGGCAACAGTATACTCAAGGCCAACTACCTATGGAAATTGAAATATGTCAGTCATGCATTAGTGTGGTCACAGCAGTTGTTTTTTTACATTGGGTCAGGTATGATCTTTGAAAGAGGATCTTCCTCAGTGCTTGGCTACTACTAACAAATTGTCAAACTATCGTACAAGTCAAATAAAACAAACAAGATAAAAATACAAAGTCAAGCAATAAAATTAATCTATTACGTAGCACAACACTTCTTACTCAGGAGAGGTATATATTTTACATAACTGCAGTTATTATAAATATTTTGTTCTTTTACTCCCCCCCTCCATTATTTAACACTATCATAAATAAAGAAATCCTAAACAAAGCTTACACAGTTAAAAAATAACAATCATATATTATATAAAAATACACATTATAAACAATTCACTAAAAAAAAAATCAGTTTATATAAAATTAAAACTAAAAACAAAGTCAAGATAAATAAACAAACATCAACACTTGCACGTTGCTTGACTTTGTATTTTTATCTTGTTTGTTTTATTTGACTTGTACGATAGTTTGACAATTTGTTAGTAGCAGCCAAGCACTGAGGAAGGCGACACCGTCGCCGAAACTATTTTGCTGTGTGTGTGTGTTTATTAAAAACTAATTTTTTGTGAGATTTTGAGTTCACTATTTTGACTTTTACCTTTGTGAATAGTTCTCACTAGCTAAGCTCTAATTAGCTAAATACATGATAATTACTTACACTTTTTAAAAAATGTTTCAACTTGCCTATAGTAGCACTTACTTTGCTTTGTTGAGGACGGCCGTTTCGGGAGATGTGTCCCTTTGTCAACTCAGACCGTAACTGATCTCAAAGTTTAAGTAGGTTAGGGTGGGGGTGGAATATTTTGGTGGTGTGGGTGTATTTTGTGTGTATTAGGAGTTATGATGTCAAAAAGTGCGTGTGAGTTGTAATGTAATTGTGTATTGAGTATGTGTGTAGGGTGTAGTTTGAAGTGCCTATATATTTCGTATTGTTCGGTTGTGTAGCGTTGGTTATTTCTGTGTTGTTTATGAAGAATTTGTAGGTTAGATGTTATGTCTATGTAGTTGTGTTTTGTGGAGTTGAGATGATCGGCGAAGTTTGATTGGTAGTTATTGTTTTTTAGTGATTTTATATGTTCTTGGTAACGTGTGTAGAATGACCTCCCTGTCTGGCCTATGTAAAAACTAGGGCATGAACTGCAAGATAGTTTGTAAATTCCAGTGGTGTTGTAAATGTCGTTGATTTTGCTGTTGGGTTTAAATTGTTTGTTGAGAGTGTTGTGTGTGCATGTACAAGATAATTGTTTATTTTTCATATGTCCATACCATTTAATTAATGTAATTATAGTATAAAGCAGAACGGGCTGTGGGATGCTTTCATTTTAAGAAGAGGGGCAGGGTAACAAAAAGATTGGGAACCTCTGTTTTAAAGGATCTCTTTTTTTATTTATCAATTTTAACTTGTGAAGGTCTAATGCATTACTGTAATAGTAATAAAGTTTTAGGTAATTATACATCTAGTACACTTGAATAAACAAACATTTATTAATTTGTGTTTCTCCTGATAGCATACAATTTATCTTATGCTAGAATTTTAAAAAATCCTAGAATGGTGGTTAATAATCCACCAATGGATAATTGAAAGTTTACTGTACTCTGTAACTACCCTTGATTTGAATTTTGAAATAGTGCTTAAGAATATTACGATTCAATAGCTACCCTTTCTTTATCAGTTTTGTCAATATCACTCTTTTCCCATTCATTCTAAATTTTCTTATGTTTTAAATGACACTTTGTCACAGTTTTTGGAGTAGTTACAGTACTGCTCTCCCTCTTTTTCTATAAATAGTGGCCATTTAAATACAGTACATTTTATCTGATGTTTTAGAGTGTTATTCTTGGCTGGGGTGGAACATACAATTGGTTTTGCCAGCCTATGGATTATGAAGTGTCGCCTCATACTTTAAAGGTAAATTATATATACTGTTTATGAACTATATATATGAAGTAAACAAAATAAGTCAAATTTGAAAAAAATATTGCGGTATAAGCATGGACTGATGAAAACTATTTTCAATAAAGACTAGATATAATTTTTAAGTAAAATACCAGCATTTCAATACTTAGTATTTATAATAGTTTTATTTTAAACTAGGCGTCTTTACACCTCTTATGAATTATGAAACTCATGAAAGATGAATTTTCAACTAAAACCTTTCTGACATTTTTTATTCTTAGATAAATTTTAATTTAATTATTTAAAATGATTTCATTAAGTTGGCATACATAGTTTAAAATTACATATATTAACCTAATATTTATGTTTTACAGGTTGCTTCAGTAATGTATTTATACTTTGTTCTTAAAGCTATTGACCTCTTGGATACAGTAAGTATTAAAACAAAATATACTTTATTAAGTAAACATTGGAATTCTATAAGAATTGGGGAAGATGGATCATTATTAACTTTATATTAATAAGCAAGCCAAATCAGTACCAAAAAGCGGCATCAAATTTATTTAGATTTATATTGTTTTAAGTTAGACTATATGTGGTAAAAATCCCTCATAAATACTTTAAAAACATAGTCATTAACTCATTTGAATGTATGTAATAAACCAATTCTTATTAATAAACTCATTTACACTTTTATTTCCTATGTTTTTTCCAAAAATAAATAAAATGGATAAACATTGGGAAATTTTTTTATAGGGTATCAAAAACTTTAAATACTTATAGATTTACAATTCTCAATCACCTTAACTTTTTGTATATAGTGAAAGATTATTGAAGATTTGGAGATTCAAACACTTGTAGAGTTAAAATGTATGGCTGTAGGAGAAAAATAAACTTAGATCACTCTTTGAAATGTTTCTTCAAAAATTTCAATTAAGAGATCTTCCACAGCCTCCAGTCTACCCCCAAACTCGTTCGAGCTAGTAGGGACCAACCAAGTTAGCGTGCCGGTACGACAACATGCTCGAATATGTATGGGTCCCTTGAATGTGACTTTCCTAATGTAGAAGTGTCTGGTTCCATTAAATGACTTTAAAATTAAACAAAAGTATATAGTGGTGGAACGGCTTTTAGCATGTCACCTTATTGGGAAATCCTGGCTATGCATGTGGTATTTACCCATGTACAAACTTTATTAGGGATTGTGGATAAATAATCAACATGCTTTCCTGTTTTACATTTAGTATATTTTTGAAATTAGCAAAACTGCACAACTATATCATCATGGAGCATCAATGGCTATACAAAATTAGTTACTGAAGAAAAGCCATCTGCAAGATTATCACTATTTGGAACATAACTGTATTGATTTTATAATAAATAGAACAGCCTGTAATAACAGTTATTTTTTTATTGACCTAATGAACATTTTGGTTACAAAGCAATAACCTGCTGAGGAATTTCAGTGTAAAACAGTTCTAAATTCTTTTTTTATGGGGGTTTTGCCCAGGAGTTTTACACTGTGATCTTTCTGAAGGTGTGTTGGTTTACTGCCAAAATTAAATTTGACCAATATAGAAAATAAATGTGGTTAGATCAATTGCTTATTTATTCATGGAAAGTTTATCTTAATGACTGAAGCTCTACAGTCCACAGAACTTTGAGAATACTTGAAGGCTCTCAAGTTTGGTATTTAGAAGGTTTATTCTTGGATATCATTAGTCTAGGAGAGAGACACAAACTAAACTATTAAAATATAAAATCACATCAAAATATATAAAAGAGCTACAAAATAAAAATAATGTACTACAAAAATACAAGAAAATAAATAAAAAAATTAGATTAATAAAGATTCTGTTATTTAGTTACTCACAACAATAATGTAAAATATGGTAACATTTTACTTATTATTAGTAAATAGCCTATATTCTGTGAACAATAATGTAAAATATGGTATACATTTTACTTATTATTAGTAAATAGCCTATATTCTGTGAACAATAATGTAAAATATGGTATACATTTTACTTATTATTAGTAAATAGCCTATATTCTGTGAACAATAATGTAAAATATGGTATACATTTTACTTATTATTAGTAAATAGCCTATATTCTGTGAACAATAATGTAAAATATGGTATACATTTTACTTATTATTAGTAAATAGCCTATATTCTGTGAACAATAATGTAAAATATGGTATACATTTTACTTATTATTAGTAAATAGCCTATATTCTGTGAACAATAATTTTCATTTTGTAAAATGTTGCAGGTATTTTTTGTTTTAAGAAAAAAGAAAGGCCAAGTGTCATTTTTGCATTTATATCACCATACAGGAATGGTGATTTTGGGCTGGTCAGGTGTGAAATGGATGCCAGGTAAGATAAAAATAAATTGATTTGATGTAAGCAATGCATATTATGTTTTTAATCACTTAAACAATAGTTTATGACTCCGAACTTTATATTTAGTAAATTTGTTAAAACTTACTGAGGCATATATTATGTTGCTAAAGAGATAAAAAATGATGAAGTATTTAAGTAAGTTCATATAGAAATGAATCGTCATTAACTGTTCCAAATAAATCAATTATTCATTGTCAAATATCATTAGCTTACACATATTTTTGATGATAAAAAAATGGTACATTTTTTCTTGTAATAAAAGAATTTCAATGATAAAATTTCTTCTCCTGATAAAACAAACAATATTTTAATTATTTCTAGATATAAAGGTAGCTATGAAAACAAAAAATTAACAAATTTGTCACTATTCTAACTATATTATTTCTTCTAAAAATATCTAATAGAAATATTTAGTTAATATTTTAATGATACAGTAATGCAAAATATGATTCTTTAAAGTATATTTGAATTATATTAGTTTCCAACATCCTTGTAAATATATAAGTTACATTCCAATTAAATTGTTTAAGTTTAATGTTGAAAAACTATATTGATGTATGTTTTATAGATATTATTTAATGGAACCTTTTCTGAAACCCTTATTTTTCCAGAAATATTATAGATTATCACAACAGTAATAACTTTAATAGTAAAATAAATTCAATAATGGTTAAATTCAATATTTAAAGTTCGGATAGTCACAAGCTATTGTTTAAGTAATTAATCAATAATGGTCTTGGACAACTGAGTACTCCAGTTCATTAGTGTTTTTAATGCAAATGTAAAAATATGACTACATATTTTCTTTAATCCTTCTATATTATTTAATGTGAGTGATAGATTCTGGGAAACCATATTTCCATTTCTCTATATTTCAAACACAAGACACCCCATGTTGTGTTGTAAAAACCTAATCAGTCCCTGTTACAACATCAGGCTAGCATAGATTGAGCCACTGGATTTTGCCCTAACAACCACTGGAGCCCCTAACAGTGGCAGCATAGGTTAATTTCTCTTTGGGTGTCTCCTTGTTAGAGGGAAGAGACGTAGTATGTAACAACAAGAAACTCTAATCCTATGTAGGAATTCTTATGGGTAATCAGTTTATAGTCCAGTAAGAATTCAACCATTTGCCTAATTATTCTAACGGGCATAACTATATATAATATGCAAACACTCATAATAAACAACCAGAACTCTTAGGAATATTTTGAACAAATATGTAAGCAGTCGTAACCCTTGGAACAAACTTACAGAATTCCTAATAATATCTGGAAGAAATATGTAAATAGTCATAACAGTCAGAGCTACAACCCTGGGTCTTAGTAACAGCTTGAATATATGTAATAATAGCAAAAAACATTCAAAGTTAATATCAATGCAAAGCTAACTGAACTCAATGATTGTGTATATCCATATGCGGAACAGTGGGTTGAACATATTGAGTTAGAGACACAGTATATAATAGGTGAGTGGAGTGAGCATGATCTGACCCTTGCATTCAGGAGGTATCCAGCACCCAGGAAAATCCTGTAAAAGATTTCATAACTTAACAGTCTATGTCTATATTCTGTTTATTACTAGAGATAAAAACTGAAACCTCTACAAAAATATATATGGGAGAGAGGTCATGAATAATAAATAGAGTTTATAAAAGTTTCAGGTTTCCTTATTTTATCTTCTTTGCATGTAGTAAATTTAATATCCAATATTAATAATATATTCTAGTTGTTATATACGCTTAAAAAATTCTTATTAAAAAATTTAAAATTTGTGTTTAAAACTCCATAATTAATAAATTAAAATACATATCTTTATTAGTTGTGTAACTAAATAAAATTTTTCAGTAAAGAATTTCTATTTATAGCTCAACTACAAATGGTAATATATTATATTATGACTTGTTATATCCCCAATGGTTTTTAAATAAATATGTATTTCAACTACTTTATATTAAAGCATTCAAAACCAAATGAAACCAACTATGAATTAATATCCTTGAACTACTTATAAAATGAAAACATTTTATTCAAAAGTTTTGTAGAAGCCCAAAACCAGATTAATTACGAAAACACAAACATTTATTTATTTTCTTAAATATTGTGAGTAATATTAGAATACACAAACTCCCATTGTTTTATGATTTATAACTGTAATAACTCATGGATAACTATTACATAAAAATACTTTCTTAAATAACTTAAACATGTTGATGCTTGGTTTTGCGTCTGCATCCATGATAAACTGCAATGTGTCATTGGATAATAAAGTTCTAAATTTAACAAGGAGATTTTAAATTTGTTAAGCTACAGATAAATCTGAAAAAGAATTGAATCTACTTGCCTCAATTTTTACCTCCAAACGTTTTTTTGGGTCTACTGCTGGGGCAGAGGACATTTTCCTGCATTCAGATCATTAAACTGACCTCCTTGGCCAGAATGCTCTAATAACAAGAAGGAAGGCATCAAGCCATCTGTCAAGCAAATACTTGGCTGCCAGATAATACCCTTATCAACCAGTTGAAGTTCCCCTAATTCCTTGGTCTTTGCAGGGTCCAAAGTCTACCTGGTAGGAACTTCCCTAGAGTCTGAAGGTTGGCTTAACCAAGATGTTTTAAGAATATGAATGTGAATAGTTTAGATAAGATTTGGAAAGGTAACAGAAAATTATGGATGACATGTGAAATAATGACAAAATGGGTAGTGGGATTTTAATGACAGAATGGCCAAAACTAATTAAATGTGATCCTTTTCATGTATGATGCATCATTACACTCTCAAAGTAAACTAGGCAATGTAGAAATATAATTTTTACCTCCAAACACTTCTTCTCATTGTCAACTGTTGGATCAGGGTATAATTCACAATTTTAAATGCTAGTACAGGAAAATTGAATTTACCATATTTTGTCTAGTATGGAAAATTGTCGAAACGCCAACGAGCTTATCAAATCTAGTGTTTGGATGATTTTTCATGGATTGTGTCTATTGATAAAAAAAGCTAAGAAAACCACAATAATCAACTGTTTCCAGAAAGCAAATGTTTTTAAACAAAATATAATCACAGTGAATGCTGAGAATGAAATTATGAGACTATTAAATGATTAATCACTTTTACATGTAAAAGTTAAAACTTCACATAGATGGAACATATGGAAGAAAACCGTAATGGTATTACAATATTTATAACAACTGTTGAAGATGATAAATTACGTGATAATGAGATGCATATCAGTTAAAACCTGCAGAGAACCAAATTAGTTTTAGTAATCACTTAAACAATAGTTTATGTCTATCCGAACTTTTGAAGATTCACCGAACGTAATGGATTATAAAATTCAAGAATTAATTTTAGTGGCGCAATTAAAAGAACCAGTGAAGTGAAAGAATTTCTTTTATCAAATAAAGATGAATAAGGTTATCAATAGCAGGTAATTTACGTTTACATTAGCAAAAAACGATTGCAACATTAAACAAAATTATCGAAGTCAAATAACAGACTTTTTAAAACTCAAAATGTATATAAATATGAAGCTGATGAATTTTAAAGTGATAAATTTTTCATGTTTATTACTTTATTATAAATTTTCTACAATTTCCATAAATGATTGTAACGTCATTCAATGTCTCAATATTTATAGACCTCTCTGAATACCGGACACCCGCAAACAATGTCTATTTGGTGAAGTATGGACAATGTCTACTGTTTGGAGGTTTTATTGTACTAGTAACCCTTCTCTCAAATTTATATATAGTCCGTAGAGTAATGGAATAGCTAACTTTCATTTACAAGAAACAACTTCATTATTTGTTCCTAAAGAGAACCCTTATGCTCCTTATGACAGCAGAATTACTGTTGTCTTTAATATTTCCAAGTGCTTTAGTTGTTAGGCTAAAGACACCTTTACCCTGCTGTTTCCCCACTGTCAAGCCGGCAGAATATGTTTCTGTCTGTCTAGCTCAGCTTATCTCCTGAAGATTTGAGACCATAGAGCACAAGAACCTGCATATGTAGATTGAATTATTTGCTCAAATCTGCCAGAGAACAAATTTATGAGAGATGTCCTCCAGAAAAAGGTGGAATGATTGTGTGCTATTATATCCTGAGTTTTTCTCTTAAGAAGGTTTAAAGTGCTAATATTTTCCAAAAATGTACGATGAATTTTTAAAAAAATTTTAAATAAATGATAAGGAAATTATTGGCCATTTGTTGATTCCATCTTCACGTGAGCTACTAGTAATCACTAAACACTTTTAAATGTTTTAAACTTGCCTATAGTAGCACTTACTTTGTTTGTTGAGGACAGTCATTTCGGGGGATGTGCCCCATTGACTTTTTGATATCATAACTCCTAATACACACAAAATACACCCATACCACCATAATATACCCCCCCCCTAAAACCCTAACCTACGTAAACCTTGAGATCAGTTACAGTCTAAGTTGACAATAGGTGACATCTCCCAAAACGGCCGTCCTCAACAAACAAAGTAAGTGCTACTATAGGCAAGTTTAAAACATTTAAAAGTGTTTAGACATTATTGGGAATAACATACAGGATTAGGGGTATAAGTAAATCTTGTCTGTAATATAGGGGAAATTCATGGCATTAATGAGCATGAATAAATATGTAAATTAAATTTAGATTTTCTTGGGTTCATAGATAGTAGTATAACCATTTCACCTTATTGAACAAGGGCAGAGAAAGGTAGAATACAATGATGAAGGGATTCCTAAAAGCTATCGACTGATTTTTCTAACGTTTCTCTAGGAAAGTCACTGATTTCTTGAGAAATAGCTTCTTTGGGTTTCAATAATATACATGGCCTATTCTTGTAGACTTAAGAATTTAAAGGTTCCCATAGAAAATAAGCTGGATTTGTAAGATGAGGTGAAAGGGAGAACCAAGTGGCATTACCAAAACTTTTGTGTTGTGGCCCTAACTTTTGATTATTAATATAAACAGGGTTTTGATTAAATTATTCTTTGTATGCATGGCAACTAAATAACATAAAACATGTAATATCATAATAAATAGAAGTTAAAAAAAAAATTATTATATTAATAAATAATATTTGATGACACAACCAACAAAAGTTAAGTATCTTACAACACAACAATGGTTTACAAAGTTTTAGTGGACCCCATCAAAACAGGCACATATGTTGTAACATAGAAATTGCTTAGCATGGGCAGGTAGTGAATAATCTCAAGCTGACAATAAGAAATCCTTGACACTTGAACACAACCTTTGAGTAATGGAAACTATTCTCTATCCTTGTTTAATTGTTTATATGTGTTGGAAGTGTGACTTATCACTTACCCCTACAAAAACAAACTTTCACTTGAAATTCATGACCTTCTTTTCTCTTATTGTTGGTGGGACCTGAGGAGTTGAGCCCTTTTGAGAGAACCACCTCTGGTTAGAATTATAAAATATTAGTTATCACAACCTGCAGCAACTCCAATAAATAGGTTTCTACAAAACTAATAATTTGATACATATAGCTGTTTGCCTGGTACTTTGTAAATATATATCTACTATATAATGATTCATAATTCTTGCAACTGGTTGTCTTGTGGAAGATAAGATAAGAAACAAAATTATGTGGCTATTAATAAATACATGTTAGGTAAATCAACAAGATATTTTTTCTAACTTCAAGAACTGCCTAACCAGTTTAAATATTTTGAACCACCCTCTATATAGCCTACACTTAGAACCAAATGACTTTCGCTTGTTACTTAGCAAGAAAGTTTGACTTGCTTCCCAGCACTCTGTAGATAGCGAGAAACTCCAAAACAGCATTGTTGAAACAACAGGTGGCTGTTATCCTTAGCTATCTATTAGATTTTTTGTAGGAAAACACTATACTACATTATATGTTCAAAATGTATTTAAAGAAACTTGTGTAGGCTGTATATATACACACACACACAGACACATGCGTGCGCACATACGCACTAATACATTAGCAAATACTTCCATTTAGTAGGGGTGGGAGTTAAAATGTCAAGAAACATATTTTCTTAAAACCAGAAAAAATATTGTATTAGAAAAATATAATTCACTTTTAATTTATATGTATAGTTTTATAGAAAAATAGTAATTACATTTTTACTTTACCATACTTTATAAAGTACAACCCTATACTGATTAAACTGAGTTGTACAGAAAGGGTTAAAAATGCATACAATATTTATTTAATATTTTACACACTTTCTGCAAGATCCATTTTCTCAACATTCTTCTATTTTCAGGAGGACATGATACGTTTCTGGGATTTCTTAATTGTTTTGTTCACATTATTATGTACTCCTATTACCTTTGCAGTGCACTTTGGCCATATTATAGCAAAAATATGTGGTGGAAAAAATATATTACTCAATTACAAATGGTAAGTTTTAATCAGGAGTATAAGGACTTTCACAGTTAACAAGTAAATAGCTATTTTATTTCATTACATTAGCACAATTACGGAGAATAAATTCTATATAATATACTCACTTACAAAACAAAGTGATAAATATTCAGTATCTAATTACAACACTGTAAAATATTACTATCACTGTAAAACAGTTTTAAATATTAATGATCTATCTAAAAACATCATAATTTTAACTACTTATTATGTACATTATATTTTGAAATACAAACTCAATTTATTTAACTAAATTTGACATAATATTTGTGTGTTACACATTTATTTCAATGCACACCAAACTTAGATATTTTAGAACATGCATTCTGGTCTACCTTCTAAAAGCAAGCACAGTTCTTGTGATTATGACCTCAAAATATACATGATTCAATTTGTTTTCCTCATATTATTATGTATTTGCATAGTTATAAGTTTATTTATAAGAACATATTATATAAAAAATTGTTGAGTGTGATCCATAAATTAATGAGGTAGGTAGTTTTTAATGTTTAGTGCTTTAGTGAGAAATTATAACTAAATATTATCAGAGGATTTCTCAGAGCGCTTCCTAAGAGGATTTAGTTATTGCAACTGTAAGAAAGATTGTGGTTGTTGATAATAATTAGCTTAGGAGAAATTTCACTTAAATATTAATAAATTATCTATGCTACCTAAATATTTTAGTTGTTGTAATTTGGGGAAAGACTCAATTCTATAAATAAAATTTGGAGTTCATCTCTTGGAATGACATTAAAACAAGTGATCCCGAGTTTGAGACAGATTAGATATTATTACAGTTATGAAAATTCAGAGTTATTGATAAGATCAAGTCACCTATTTGATTTATCATTCTCTTATTTATTATTATCTTCTCTCCAAATTATTTTCACTTCAAAATTAATTTTTTTAATTAATAACAACTTTTAATCCCAACAAATAAAAATTAATATATAATTACTTTAATTTGAAATTAATAAATATGGAAAGTATAGGCCTATATATTATTAAGCTTGAAAATATCTAATAAATTTGTTTGTTTAAATTTTTTAACAAGGCGTATTAAAAAATCAGCTCAAACAATAATTGATTTGCAAACAAAGTAAAGCTTCTAATATTTAAAGGTAAAATATTTCTTAATACTCTTAGTTAACAAAAAATATTTTGTTATATAAACTTTGAAGTTAAAACTGACTATAATGGAAGCTTGTGTTGAATGTAATACATATAAATCTTAATTTATGACAATTAACTGCAACAGTTCATAGTTGATAATCATATCATTCTAAACTCTTTGTTCTTGAAATATCTATTTTCTGTTGCAGGCACAATTTTTTCTTCTTATGCTTCACTCTGCAATATTATTAGTACAGCCCAATTGCACATATCCTAAGTTTACCGTTGGAATTTTTTTGCCACAAAATCTCTTTATGCTTGTTTTATTCTACGATTTCTACAGAAAGACGTACAAAAACAAAGAAAGTTGATTACTTCACAGATAACTGCTTGTTATACATATGAACAAATTATTGACCTGATTTAGGAATATTTTTAACTGTAAATTTTTACTTTAATTTACAATGAAAATACCTAACAAAATTGTGATTTATTTTAATATATATTATTTTTAAAATTAATTTGTATATATAAGTAGTATTAGGCTGATTAATGACTTTATTATACATTTTGTAATATGTAAAAATATTTTAGAATGTATACTTTAAAGAGGATAAAACAAAAATATTATTTTTATTTTGTCTTCTGTATTTGTAGATTTGCAACTTTATATTTTTATATTATAAACTAAAGTTATAGTTCTTTGTTAAAGTATTGCATGGTTATTATTATATAGTATAGTATAATAATTGTTATTTGATATTACACAAATATACAACTGTAAAACTATTTGCTAGAAAACAAAAAATATCAGAACCTCTCATTAATTGATTTCTGTTCAAAGATAATTCCTTTAAAGCAAATCTAGCTTTCTTCAAACATTCCTCATATCTACAAATGATACTTTTCCCCCAACAATCACTAAATAATATTTTTAATTTTCGTTTTCACAAGGAAATGTAATAGAAGAAACACTATTTCTTCAATTCTGGTTTTCATTGAACATTAACAGCTTATGTTATTATCTAACAATTAATTTTTTAGTTTTAATTTTAAACAATATTCTTCAAATTAAGGCCCTACCATGAAACAGTCGTACTTTTTAGATTGTAGGTCCAGAGATTGAACATTTGCTAGTAAGGAGCATTTTAAACTTATAAACCAATATATAAAATGTATATAAACTTTTGCCATTACCAGCACTTAGTTTTTGACTAAATGAGAATGGTGATTTTGGAGATGTACCCCATTGACAAAAAGTAAATGCTACTTATAGGTAAGTGTTTACATATTAATCACATAAAGTGTATAAGTGTAAACTAAGCTTAAGTTGAAAAATAAATAATAAATAATAATAATTAAATAAGTCAACCATTTTAAAAGTGTTTTTGAGGGAAAATACTTAATTGTTTTAAGGAAAGTTATTAAAGCATAACAGTTTACCAAGTTTAATGTTAAATCTCATTCTACCCTCAATAGTTATCACACATGTGGTAAGATTTTTTTCTTCGTTAGAAAGAAAGAATAAGAGTAATTGGTTACTACCATAAAATAAGCTCAAAATTTTAAAGTTCTTATTTGACTATTATACAGGGTGACACACGGGAGACGGACGGTTTTGAACTGCGTAGTACTGAGGGCGCTGTGGTGGGGATAGTTCTGATCCACACAAGACGCCATTTCATTTACTCGACCTAAGTTGGTCAAATTTTCTATTCGTCTTCCTTAAAAGTCTATACGCCACAGATCACATAATTTTATAATAAATTGATTAGTTAATGTTATAAGATTTATATTTTATTTAATGGAGGAATGTAATAACTTCTGGATCACTTTTTAATTATTCCAAATGAATTGTATTATCATCCTGGAAAGCAGATTTTCATGGTATAAAAATGTTATAATTTTTGTGATTAAAGAAATAAGTAAGGTTTGTTTTATTGACTGTATCCTGAAATACTGTACTAACAATTGCCCATGCTGTCATACTTTTAGAACTTTGTAGACAACTGCTGTTTGTTGTTTTTACAGTTCCAAACTACATAATACTGTACTAAAAATTGCCCATGCTGTCACACTTTTAAAACTTCTTATAGAATTGTAAAAAATATTCTTGATAATTGCCTTATTTTGAAACATAATCTTAACTCAAATATATATATATATATATTTCTCAAATTATACCTGCTTCTATTATCTGGTGAAATCATCTTTTAGGAGTAGAAGCTCAAAAATACTCTTTAGATCAACTACCAATAGAAGTATGCAACTGGTCAGTTGCCTAGACAGCATTGGCAGAATGTGCATCTTCCTTCTAACTTTGCATCCACCATTAGAATATCATGAAGATACTTTTTTTTTTAACTATTATTTATTTGTAAAAGATCCTGTCAAACAAATTTACAAATATTTCTAAAGGAAAATGTAAAATAATAAAAGACATCGTACTTACAGAAAAGCTCATTTATATTTATCAAATAAAAAGTATTATGTACAGTGTATGAACATACATATTGCATATACAGCTATAAACTCCATTGAAATTCACTTCTTGACAAACAAATCTGTCAATTTAGAGGTTTCAATTTTGTGAACTGTTTTTGTGCTATTAGATCCTATAATTTCTTCAGCATATGAAGCTCAGCAGGAGATGTTTCTTTCTGCCCCTCGAAATTGATCTTTAGTGCATCTAGTAGGGTCACTGCACCTCCTTGACTAATTGGTGCTGATGGTTCATGGTTTTCATCTGTCTTATTGTTTGATTGGGTAGGGTGAGGTAAATATGATTGTCTGCAAGCGTTTCTTAACTTCAGTAACGGTCTGCATCTAGTCACAAGTTAATAACACTTGCATTGACTTCAGAACAGCCATCAATATTGTGAAACATATCCATAAATTCTTGAGGCTGGACATCTTAACTGTCTTTTTCCTGTTACAATAGTTCCGGTTAGGCAAATTATATTTTCATACAAGTTGAACACACCATAGCTTTTTCCATGATTTTATGATGCTGCTTCTTATCACTAGTCTCCAAGATTTTGCAGTCATGTAAATTATAGTTTCACATTGAAAGATTTTAAATCAGAATTATACTGTGTCCTTGTCCTTGTTGTGTGCTTGTGTTCAACACCTGTTGTTTGTAAACTTTTTTGATTTTTTCGAGAACCCCCCTGGTTCTTATGCTGAAATTTTTTTCAGCCCTTGGTGTACTTTTGTCATTATACTGAATTTTCTGTGCTAGTAAGTTGACGTATATCGTGTTACCCAGCCAACCTTGACTAACAGTGTAATTCAGAGCCTATCAGCCAACTGTTTATTTAGACTGAGGGAATTTTCTTGAACACATGGTCCAGATACTGGTAAACCATGCTGTCTTTCTGTACTAAACCAACTATTTAATGCTTCATCTAGGATCTTATGTTAACCTTTTTAGCCCTAAACCCATTGCCCGAACTATCTCTTGTGATCACTTTAAATAAATGTTTTAAATTTTAGCATTGTTATTCTTTAAGTATTTTATTGAAGATATATTAACATAATAGCTTGATGCAATGTTATCCAACCTTCGCCTTTTTAAATTCAAGTTAATGGTTTTCGTTTTTTCCAGTATCAAAATCTTATTTTTTTCTTTAACACTACAATTCGTAAAATATACACACAGCGGAGATAAAAATGATAAACAGCTCTGAAGTACAATATTGTATACAAGCTGTAAGGATTAGTGAGTGAAGAAGCTTGGCGAGGGGAAACGATAAATGCTGTTTTCGTAGATTGTTTCTTAAAAACCTCTATACTCTACTGAAATATACAGTAAGTCCCAATAACTATTTATATAGAGATTTAGATTTACAAAAATCTGCTGACTCAGAAAACATTGCGTTCATTATTTTGTTCATCTGAAGGTATTAGATTTTTTATTACTGTGCACACTTAGTACTGTAAATATCTAATTTATGTTTTTGTTTTGTTATTTATTGTTTTTTTCCTTTATTACACTGCAAAATTATTCTGGGCTACCTGGAGATCTGAGATGACAATGTTTGACTGATCGAGGCTCTACTGAATGGAAAATCAGTAAACTCTTCACTTTTCTAAATCCTGATTAGTTATTGGTGACAGTTTCCTTCCAATTGTTTGATATTTAATTTTTATCAGATTGAAAACCAAATTAATGATATTATTGCATAAATAGTCAAAAATGAACAAAATCAAAATAAGAATTTAAAAGTTGAAGTATTGGGAATAATAGAGAAATACAAAAAGTGTCATAACAGGAATAAACAAAATAAATAAAACAAAAGTTAGTTATAATAGTAAAGCAAAATATTATATACATTATAAAATATAACGTATGTATCACAGTTAATATAACTTATCTAATCACTTAATAAAGTTGTGATTAGAGTGTTTAAGTGATATAAAACACTGAAGATACATTATCCATTAACATAAACGCTAATTAATTTATACACACAACCTCTAACCACAAGTATTTTTATTCTAGTCTTATGTACATTTTGGTTACAATGTAACCATCCTCAGAGACATGACAATACATATTCTGAGTCACGTCTCTGAGGATGGTTACTTTGAAATAAAAATGTGCATAAGACTAGATAAAAAATATTTATAGTTAGAGGTTGCGTGTATTATTTATTATCAATATCACAGTAAATTATTCCAAGTAATTAGTGATAAATATCCTTCATAACCTTGTCTATCATGAACACCTCTCAATACAACACAGTCAACCTCTATACAAGAGCTGATAAAAAAATACAGTGAATGAATTTTCATATCGGCAACTGCTGACGCTACATCCATATGATTTAATTTGCCTAGTAGCTTAATCTGTTGAGACAGGCAGCAACAAGTTCAACTCGCTGGAGCTTGTCAGTCGACTGCCAGGGCCAGAGAGTGAGGTCATATTTATCGTGTCTGTCGCGCACCTTGGATTTCAAACAACGAATTAATATTAAGTTTTGTTTTAAGTTACAAAAGAAGACTAAAGAAGCTCACAAAATTTTAAACTCTGTGTAAAGCGATAATTTGGTAACTCTGAAGACTGTGTACAAGTGGTATGACCAATTTAAAAGCAGAAATGAGTCAGTTGAAGACGAGCAGCGTTTGGGACATCCATTAACCTCAGAAACAGATGAAAAAGGGCAAAAAGTAGAAACAATTGTTCGTTCAAACACGTGAATGACTATTAAAGGGCTATCAGAAGATCTTAACAACTCGTACGGTTCCGTTTAAAGCATTTTAACTGATAATTTGCAAATGAGACGAGTGAGTGCAAAATTTGTTCCTAGACTTTTGAGTGATGAACAGAAGGAAAATCGTGCATCAGTCTGCACAGAGTTGAAGAATCGTCTTCAAGCTGATCCAGACTTCATTAGCAAAATTGTAACTAGAGATGAAATTTTGGTCTATAGATATACCCTGAGACCAAAATACACAAATCTCATTGTAAAACCAGAGCATCTCCTCGCCCTAAAAAGGCACATCAATCAAAATCGAACATCACGGTCATGCTTATTGTTTTTTCGACAGTGAGGGCATAGTGTGATCAGAGTTTGTTCCAAGAGGAATGACTGTGAACTTTGAATTTTATAAGGGCGTACTGCAACATTTGCAAAATGGCATACGAAGAAAGAGACCAGAAAAATGGTCCAATGGCTTTCTTCTTCATCATGAGAATGCACCATGTCACACCTCACTTCTCATTCGTGAGTTTTTGACTGAAAGTATTCCTGTCTGTCCACATACGCCATACTCACCGGATTTAGCACCATGCAACTTCTGGCTCTTCCAAAATATTAAAACTGTGCTAAAAGGAAAACATTTTGACACCATTCCTGACATTGAGAGGGTCATGACCGAGCAGCTAAACACCCTTCCAAAACAAGCCTTCCAGAAATGTTTCCTGACATGGATTCAACGTTGGGATAAGTGAATTACCAGCCAAGGACAGTGCTTTGAAGGAGATTAAATCAATTTCCATGTATGTTTATTAGTTTTTGAAATACAAAATTATTCACTGTATTTTTTTATCAGAGTGATATGTTTTAATGTGATAGTAGTTCCACATAACTGACAAGTGGTGCATCTTGAAGCTAAAAGCTAAGGATAAACTTGAACTATTGTTCAATTCAAAATAATTACACCTAAAAAAATTA
Source organism: Prosapia bicincta (assembly GCA_036971475.1). NCBI lineage: Eukaryota > Metazoa > Arthropoda > Insecta > Hemiptera > Cercopidae > Prosapia > Prosapia bicincta. Next base: position 190,964,614 of record JBAIZL010000005.1, read on the forward strand.
AAACAACACCTTGTTTTACAAACAATGTATTTGAAATAAGAAAACTCAAAAGATGTTAGCTCTTTTCATTTCAATATACAAGCTTGTTTTAGTCTAGATGATACCTTCTAATACAATTTTAAAATTAGATGTTTTGTGTTTGGATCATACTGAAAAAATCAACTCAAAATACTATTGATGACAGGGTTTATTAAACTATTATTAAATTATACTTGTTATAACAGAACAGCTGATGAGGTGAGTTTTTCTATTCATCACACTGTTGCTGTGTGAGATGTTTTATGCTGGGTGTGCCACTTGGAGTAATATTAGGGGAAAATCAAGATCAGGTAATGTCTATGAAGCCTACAGCGTTGTCACATATGACTAAAACAAGTCAGTCTCGTTGAACTGTTGTATCTTATAAAAATTTGATAGCTTAGAATTTGGAATCAAACATACGAAATTTATAATAAGAAATTAGATACAACTTTTTTAAAAAATGTTTTAACTTGCCTATAGTAGCACTTACTTTTTTTGTGTTGAGGATGGCCGTTCCGGGAGATGTGTCCCTTTGTCAACTCAGACCGTAACTCGGTACGGTCTGAGTTGACAAAGGGACACATCTCCCGAAACGGCCGTCCTCAACACAAAAAAAGTAAGTGCTACTATAGGCAAGTTAAAACATTTTTTAAAAAAGTTGTAAGTGATTACTAGTAGCTCACGCGAAGATGGAATCAACAAATGTGAAGAAATTAGAATACAAAAACAAATAAATTAATGGTTGCCTACCGAAATAATAACGGCCTGAATTTTACTTTATACATTGATTGATAAAAACATATTTGAAGGTAAAGACACTGTACCCTAATCATCATTGTTACTTTCTTTTACACTTTTTTTGTACTAAACAATTATAAATATTTATAAACTTGCCTATAGTAGCACTTACTTATATTTGTTGAGGACAGCCGTTTCGAAAGATGTGTCCCATTGTCAACTCAGACTCACATAATACATCCACACCACCATAATATCCCACCCCCATCCTAACACCCTAACCTATGTAAACCTTGAGAACAGTTACGGTCAGAGTTGACAATGGGACACATCTCCCGAAACGGGTGTCCTTAACAAATATAAGTAAATGTTACTATAGGCAAGTTTATAAATATTTATAATTGTTTAGTGAAAACTAGTAGCTCACTTGAAGATAGAATCAACAAATATGAACTTTTTTTGTATTAACTTGGCAAAAAACCACTACTTACTGATTTATTCAGCAGACATGTTTCGCACTAGGTCAGAGCATTATTCAATGCTGTGAGTCACTGACAAGACTGTTACTCAGGCTTGTTGTGTTGGTGTGAGTTTGTGGTGTATTTCAATAACTTTCTTTTGTAATTAATAGAAGAAACTGGTGGTAAAAAGAACCTAATAGTAATCACAGTGAAAGAAATTAAACCAAAAACTATTATGCATTTATGGATACCAAACTAGAATCCAGGATAATCACATTTTTATTTGATAAGGATGTAACATTATTATACTAATAATCCAATAATTGAAAAATAGGTTAAGAGAGCTAAAAAGAAATGAAGGCCTCTTGAATAACTCTGACTAACAAAGAAAATGTTTCAGGGTCAAAATTAACTGATATTAATGTATTTTTGTCTGCCAAACATGAATATAACATTAACAATTTGTTGCTTAGCTGTAATTTATGAGATACAGTCAAAGTGTCTGTGTAAGTCATTATTATTTTTTGTTGATGGGAAAATTAGTGCTACAGGGTGACCATAAATGGCAAATTTGTGGTGATTTTAAAGTTATTGCCTTACTTCTGGGAAATCAATTGGATCACACCAAGCACTGCTGATTTATATGCATGTGGGATAGTTGAGATAGGGAGTTTCGTTACAAAAAGATTGAACAACTTGAAAAAAATTTCAAGCTTGGTAAGAAAAATCAACAGAATGAAACTTTGGTAGATTTTAAAATCACACAATACCTGACTTACACATCAAACTGGGACTGATGAAGAACTGTAAAAGCAATGGATCAAGAACGGAAGTTTTTAATTACTGGAGAGGGTAATTCCCAAGATTGAGTGATGGTAAGATAAAAAAAAGGAATTTTTCTTGGACCACAAATTCATGATTTTTTTAAAGATCCTAACTATGATTATATGTCCTAACTGGAGAGAGAAGAGAAGGCACCTTGAGATGCGTTCAAAAAAGTGGTGAATGGATTACTTGGTAACAGGAGAGGCAGTAACTACCCTCAGTTGCTTAAAGAACTGTTGAAAAATATTGTGCTCTGGGTTATAATATACCATTGAAAATACATAACCTTCACTCCTGTTTGGATATTTTTCCTGAAAACTGTGAAGCCGTTAGTGATATTAATGGGGAAAGATTTCACCACAACATTACTTCAATGGAACAGATATATCAAGGCTGTTGGAATGAATCAATCCTGGCAGACTACTGCTGGACTGTCTGTAGATAAATTCTCGAGTTGGCGCACAAGAAGAAGGCCAAAATAATACTCTCTCATGAAGTCACCACTCAATCCAGTGAAAGAATCTCTTATTTTATAAATGATATTCATAATTAGTCAATAATACAGACCATATTGAATGTAATATTGTGCAATAATTATAGATTATCTTGAAAACAGTAGCTAATAAACACGTTCATTGCCATAATTGTTTTTTCTTGACAAAAAAATATTCAGAAATGGCTTAATTTGGTAAAGAAACATTCCAAAAAAAATTTTTTGTTAGTGTAATTGGACAGAGAAGCCCAAGATCATATTTGTGGCAAAGAATGAGGTAAAAACACATTCTTATGTTAAAAGTCATTACATTAAACGAAAAGATCAAGTTTTTACTAAGAATTTAGCTGTTTTATAAAACTTTTCACAAAACTCTGAGTAAGAAACCAAATTTTAACAGCGACATAATAATAATTGTGTGTAGAAAAATTATTCAGCTCATGTAGATTAGTAAAAAATTCATCACTGTCAAAAAGTATTCACAATAAAAAAAAATGTTTTTTTTCACTATTACAAAATCTTTTGTTTAAAATATATATTAAATTTTTAATTCTGAAATTTATTAGTAAAATAACTAACCTAGCGATATCTTGTAACTTTTAAACAATTTTTTTATTTCACTGTTTAAACATATCTGCTTTATACAAATATCTAATTTACACATAATATAATAAAACAATGAATGAGATATATCACAAGTGACTTATATCTTTTGAACGCTATGTATCAGATTTATCTTTACCTTGCTTCTACCTTTCTATGGTTAAACTTATCTTAGTCATTAAACCTCAAAACCTGTAAAATTTAAAACTCATACAAGACCAATATATTTAGATAGGAAAAGATTACGCATCTAGACAAACATTGTAAAAGAAAGGTTAATGTTTTTTTTTTGTTATTTTTAATGATTTTTTTAAAATCTATAATTTCAATAAAATTTACCCATGTTTGAGATTTATTTCTAGGCAATGGGGCAGCCATATGTCCTTATTAGCCGGAAATGTGCCTGTACACTATACTAAAAAAATTTTACAAATGTACTATAATAGACAGAGTTCTATTTCTGTGTTAGACCATTAGTAAAATTTTATCCTGGGCTCCTTGTAAAACGTGATGTGGCTCTTTTCATGTTTAATTCTGAATGAATGAAAACCACGGCTGTTGGCTTCAAAATGTGTGTGATCATTTAATATGTTTTCTTTATCTGTTGTGTAGTGTTTGTATATCGTATTTTTCTAAAGTTGTTAGTTTTTTACTTTCTATTAATATGTGGAGAACGTTTAAATTAGGCTGTAGGTCCATGTGTGTGTGTGTGTGTTGCATGTTTTTTAGGTGTTTTGCATAGCTGAATTTTGGGTTTGTTTGGTTTCTTTGGATAATGTGTTCTACGAGACGTGTATAGAATGACCTACCGCTTTGTCCGATGTAATAACTGGGGCAATAGTTACATGGTAAGTTGTAAATACTGGATAGTTTGTATTTGTCTGTATGTTTTTGGACAGGTTGTATGTGCTGTTTTAAAGCGTTTGTTGTTTTGTAAGATATTGCATAACGATATTTATTCCTAACACGATGCCGCCAGTAGAGGGTTAGCTTCGTTAAAGGAATGAATGTTTTGAAACACGTTAGCAAGTAAGAAATTATTTAGTCACTGAGTTAAGTACCTTTTAATTATAGTTATAACATAAGATTGGGAGCAAAAAATATATATTGCTTGTTTACATCTTCAAGTTGAGCTGCTAGTATATACTTAAAAGCTCTACTCTAGTTGAAGTTAGTGGTACTATAGACAAATATATGACACACACATACATACATATATACTAAAATTAAAAGTAAAACCTATATAATGTTACAAGAGATTGAAAAAAATCATGATTTATAATTTTAAGTGATATTTTCTTTTCTCATATTTTGTGAAGCCTCACCTCTTAGTGAGATCATTTTGAAAAGAGTGGTCAAACAGTTAGGGGAGGAGAGGGCTATAAACTAGAAATGATATTAGAAGTCATGTTTTTTTGTTGCTTGTAAAGATGGAGAAATATACATAAGGTTAGTACAAAATTGTAATATTTATTCCCCACAGTTGCTTTCAAAATAGTGAATGGAACAGATTATTTACCAAATAAAAAAATCTTTTCCCATAATTACAAATTCCAGAAATAATTCAGTTTAAACCTAGAATATTTATAAATAACACACATTATTGTCATATGCTTAAAACAAATTAATTTATGCATTTAGTAGAAAAATAATGAGTACTCATCCTTCTTCTGGTTTGCTCAGGACACTACATTGAAGTATTGGAAGTTCTGTATTGAATAAGTTAATAGCCTACATACTCAGTGATTCTTTCAGTTTAAAATATATAATTTCAACTCCAATAATAAAATTCCAGAATTCCTATTTTTTTCAGCCAATGGCTTAAAGATGAGAAATAAAGTTAGCTTTATTGAAGACATTTTGATTGAGACCTAAATTGATTTATTTTATTTTTTTATCCACTTAGTTTAGGATATTACATTATTCTGACAATATGTCTTCACTAATTTTTTGCTCATGTTGTGTATGACAAAACACCAAATAAAGAGAAAAAGTTTCAGCTTTTACAACTTTCTCATCACTGTAATTCTGGTCATAGAAATCACTAGAATTTAGATCACTGCTACCACTAAATAGTCTTTGAATCATTTACTGTCCTTACTATTGAATTGATACAAATACACAATTTTAGCTATTGTTACTAAAGTCTATAATAAATAAGATAAATATTAAAAAATATAAACAAACTAAAAGTAAGTTAAAAATACATTCGAGATATAATACAATAAATAAAAAAGACTCTTCATAAAAACTAACTGAAAGTTAATCTAAACAATAATTAATACTTAACTAAATGAATACTTAAGAGCTTACTTGCTGGTGCGTTTCAAAGCATTCATTCCTTTTACCAAGCAAAGCCTCTACATTGAGTATTCACTTAGTTAAGTATTATTTAATTATGGTTTAATCAGTGAATTCAAAATTATTACAACGAGCAACTTTGATTTAAAAGATTTAATAGAATAATTGGGGACTAAAATGAATATTGTTAAACATTATACAATGTTGCTAACACAGTGCATGATAACTGGCAAAGTTAATTATATCATGCACAGAATAATTTTTCTCTGTTTCTATAACATAAGCTAGGACGTTATTTACAACATTATCATAGGATGGGGAAAATAGTTGAAGTATAATTAGCATATGTAAAAATTATTGACATGTAAAATCAACTGACAAAGAATTGTTCATACCTAATAGAATTCACTCAGTAATAAAAGAAAAAAAGAAAATATGGTTTTCCATTGTTGCATTAGAAAATTGTTAATAAATTAGAATGTGAAATTCGTTAATCAGTCTAGATTTTAAGGTATTAGCATTTGCATAGCACTTACATTATTTATTTACAATTCTTTCATGACTAGTATACTTAATAACATTACTGTACGATTTTATGTTTTTTTATACTCCAATCACTTCTTACAATGGTTCAGATATTTTATCTAACTTCTTATTTATTCTACTAGGTAACAGTTGCGTCTGACCTTAGTAATAGTAATGAAGAGTTTATGCACCTATTTATCATTATTCATGAGGATGAATAAATAAATTACTGTTTTTCGTTGACTCTTTAGAACAATAATTTAATCCAAACAGTTATATGTTCCTGCATTTCTTTTCTAAGGTAAGATTTTATTTACAAAATTCTTTACAGACATTAATTATATATACATTTATGTACGAGTAAATAATATTTGAATGGTCAAATGACCGAAAAGTGCCTCATCACAAGGTACAAATTATTGCACTTAATGGTAGAATAAATGTTTACGATTAACAAACAATTAACTCTCTCTCTCTCTCTCTCTCTCTATATATATATATATATATATATATATATATATATATATATATATATATTTATATTTAGGTTAGTTTTGGTTGGTAAAGATTATTTAGATTTTTTGGACTAGGAGACTGACAGACTTACCTTGGTAAGAGTCCACTCTGTAGTCTTGAAATAGAAACACATAAAATCACTTAAACAATGATATATTTCAACCACACAGTGGTCTTTGTCAATCGAAGAGAAAACCCAAAAAGAAATATGAGAGAATGAAATAAAATAATCTTCTTATATTTATTTATTTTATTTCATTCTCTCATATTTCTTTTTGGGCTTTCTCTTCGATTGACAAAGACCACTGTGTGGTTGAAATATATCATTGTTTAAGTGCTTTTATGTGTTTCTATTTCAAGACTACAGAGTGGACTCTTACCAAGGTAAGTCTGTCAGTCTCCTAGTCCAAAAAATCTCTCTCTCTCTATATATATATATATATATATATGAAATTATTATTGTTACTTGTAAATAAGTTTTTCCACCACTAAGTGCAATAATTTTACCTTGTGTGATGAGGTCCCTTTCTGTCACTTGACCATTGTCGAATAACTCTAGTGATTCGACAATGTCAAGTGACAGAAAGATGCCTCATCACATAAGGTAAAATTATTGCACTTAGTGGTGGAAAAAATTATTTACAAGTAATAATAATAACTTCATAAAGTCAGTGCAACGGAAAAATAATGGACGACGTGAAAATCACGATATACGTTTTAACAAATTTACTAAATTTAAAGTTTGGATTGTCATAAACTATTGTTTAAGTGATTTATATATATTGTATATTCAATACAAATATTTTGTTTTATGACAGTTTCTGAGCTATGATTTTAAAACGATTTTACTTTTTACTCAAAAAATTCTTAAAATAGCTTACATGATAACATTTGAAAATATTAACAAATGCAACACGACATGAAATACAACATACAAAAAATGCACACTCCAAGCACCAGGTATATATAAACTAAACTGTACAAACTATAACAAATACTGGCCAACATGGAGCAGTTTTCAAAAAAACTTTAAAAAATATATACAGTCAAATAAAAATGACCCATAATCACCATTATTTAATCTCATAATAGAATTAGACAACAATTACATAGTCATCGACAATTTAATGATAAATAAAAAAGGTTTAAAAGAGATATGATGTTTTATAGGTTTATTTTTTAAATCTTTTTCTGCAATGTTTTTCATTTTAAAATTAGTAAAGTACCAACCAGAGTTAACATAGTTTTCCCTGTTTATTACCTTTAAAAATACTTTCAAAATTTTAACACGTTTAATTGATATAATTAATGTTATAATTGAGTAAGGAAACATTCTATTTCTATAGAAGTATTAAATTTATATGTCAAGGTGAAATAGAAATGATTTATACTTTAAAAATAATACATTTACAGATAGTATCATTAGAATTTTGCTAACATCATAAAATAGTATTATATACATATTCAGTCTAATATGAAACAGTATATATATGTATATATATATATATATATATATATGTACTTAAACAAGAATCTTACTTGGTATTTATGCAAGTACTTTCAAAGACTGGTTAGTGTCTCCATCCTCAGGCATACTAAACAGTGTTTTGGACTGCAAGCTGCGTGGAATTTGCCGTTGACCTTGGTGTACCGTTAACTTCTATTTTTAGATTCACTGCACTGTGCGAGTTTTTAACGTTCGTTTTGGGGTAAATATTGTCTATTAGATTGAATAATTTATCGTTTTTTGATTTTATTTGTATCTGTTCATTGATGATGTTATTTTTATTTTTATAAATTTCTAGTTGTTCCCAGATTGTCATTTTGAGGCCTTTTTGGACCTTTTTTTACTAGGTGTACATTTTTTAATGTGGGGAATGTGTGTTTGTTTTTGATTGCGTGTGTGGCTAAGTTTGAGTTATAAATTTCAGGTTTGATGTATGCATTGAGGTGTTCTTGATATCTGTCTTTTAATTTCTTTTTTGTTTGGCCTATGTATATTTTATTACAGTCTGGGCATTCGATTTTGTATATTCCGTTATTAAGTGTGGGACATATTTCTTCTGGTTGGTTTATTTTGTTGATTATGTTTCCTGTGTTTTTGTAGGCTATGTTAATATTATTATTTTTTAGTGTTTTAGTTATTCCTTTTATGTTGTATCCTGTGTATGTGAATGTAGCCCATTTTGTTGTTTGTGGTTCGATTTTAGGTTGTTTTAATTTATTTAATATTTTAAATTCTAATTTATCTATAGTTTTTTTATTGTATCCATTTTTTTGGGCTATTTGATATATTATTTGTTTTTCTTTGGTTTTTTCATCATTATTTAGAGGCAATGTCAGCATCCTGTATAAAAGTGAGTTGTAAGCTGCCATTTTATGTTGTGGGGGATGGTTGGAGTGGTTTGGTATTGTATTAATGGTTTGTGTGGGTTTCCTATAAATAGAATATTCAATGTTATTTGTATTTCTGGTAAATGTTAGGTCTAGTAGTTTATTTTATTGTTTATTTCTTCCTCCATGGTGAATTGTATGTTAGGGTGTAAGTTATTGATTTCATTTAGAATGATGTTATTATTTATTGCTTTATTTTGTGAGATGTATAATCCATCATTGACATATCGACATAAAATGGCTGCATTATACAATTTATTATATAGCTTACATAAAATACCTATGAATAATAAAAACAAGATAAGAGAGAAAAACATTATCTATCAAATTGCAATTGAGAATGGCTATATAACGAAAACTGTTGATAAACTTAATTATAATATTTTAAAGAAACAAAATAATAATCTAATTTACAAAAATAATGATGAAAATATCATATGGACTTCATTTACATTTTTTGGTAATGAAGTAAAAAATATCACAAAATTGTTTAAAGGTAGCAACATAAAATTTGCTTATAATACTAATAATAAATTAATAAATATAATGAGTAATAATATTATTAATATGCATGAAAAAAACGGTGTATATAAATTAGAATGTGATTATTGTACTAAAGTTTATATAGGACAGACTAAGAAAAAACTTAAAGATAGATATAAAGAACATTTTAATGCATATAAAAAGCCAGAAATTTATAAATCAAATTTTGCTAGTCATTGTATTAATAATAATCACTTATTTCCTAATATAGATAATATGATACTTATAAAAGAAATTAACAAAGGCCCAAGAATGAATATTTATGAAGCTTTAGAAATACATAAATATAATACTAATAATGAGTTGATAAATGAACAAATACAAGTAAAATCTAAATTTGATAATATATTCAGTGTTTGTAATGTTAGGGCAGCAAAAAAAAAAAAAAAAAAAAAAAAAAAAAAAAAAAAAAAAAAAAAAAAAAAAATTAACATTGTAATTGATTTGGCATAACTATTTATTTGATCTAATTTGCACATATGTTAATTTTAATTGTTTAATATTCCTGATGATGTTGTTACTGTTGGCCAACGAAAAGCTTTGAATTATAAATTCAATTATAATTCTTGTATTTGTATTTAGACTTTTGTTCTTTATATATATATATATATATATATATATATATATATATATATATATATATATATATATATATATATATATATATATATAATTTCTAATATAATATTAATATATATATATTCTTGATATTTTACGTTATCCATTGTTTTTCCGATACACTGACTTTATGAAGTTAATATATTACTATTGTAGTAATTTTATCCAACATTAAGTGCAATGATTTTAACTTGTGTGATGAGGCACCTTTAAGTCACTTGACCATTGTCGAATCACTGATATTTTTCTGGTCTTGACCAGAAATATTTCAAAAACAAGAATACTTTTAATGAATATATTTATCCAAAGCTTTTCGCCGATAAAATAGTACCAGCATCTTCAAGAAAATAATTATCTAATAAAATATTTTTACAAAATTAAATCATATGTGCTAAAAACGACCATATGTTTATAAGTATTGCACTTTATGTATTTTTTTTTATAACATCAATGACCTTATAAATAGTTTGGTGCCTTGATCTCACTTAAATTTGTTCATCAATTAATTTGTCTTTAACTTTATGCTTATAAATGTACAATGTTTCAAATATATTCATTTTTAATCCTTTATTTAATTCTTTTATTATATTCTTATTAATTCTTTCATATTTTCTATTTCTGGAAACTCGTGTCCATTATTAATACAATGCGTAGCTAAATTTGATTTGTATATGTTTGGTTTGATATAAGCAGTTAAATGTTCTTTGTATCTTTCTTTTAATTTCTTTTATGTTTGTCCTACATATAATTTATTACAAGTTTCACATTTTATATTATATACTCCATTTCTTTTGTGCATATTATTTTGATTTTTCTTATTGTTTATTAAATTTTTAATTTTATTATCAGTTTTATATATAATTTGTAAATTTGTTTCTTTAAATAATCTTGTAATTTTATTTCTTTCTTTACCAGTGAATGTAAAAGTTGTCCAAATATTTTCTCTCTTATTAGGTACAAAGTTATTTTCAAGTTTCTGTTTTCTTATTATATTATTATTTAATTTATCTATAGTTTTTCTTTTATATCCATTTTCTGAACCAATTTGATATATTATATTTTTCTCTTTTATTTGATCATTTAAGTTCATTGGTATTTTGTGCATTCTATGTAGAAAATTATAAAGCGCTGCCATTTTTTGGTTGTATGGATGATTTGAATAATTAGGTATTATTTGATTTGTCTGCGTAGGTTTTCTATATATATTATATTCAAATGATTCATTATTTCTAGTAATTGTAATTTCTAAATAATTGAGTTTATTTTTTGATTCAAATTCATGAGTAAATTTTATATTTTCGTGTATATTATTTATACATTTTAATATTTTGTCAATATTTTAACCATTATTATTTGATATGTATAATCCATCATCTACATATCTAGACATTGAAATAGATAAGATTATTAAAACATATGATCAATATATATATATATATGTATTTATTTATTTATAATATAAGTCATTTATGTGTAATATATCACTTTATATATTCTAAAGGCTTAGAAATTTATTTTGTTAAATAATTTCAAGTTTATGAATTTTTAAGTAGTTTTGCTTTACAAATGTTTTTTTTCTGAAATCAATGTTATAATTAATTATAGCCCATTATATTTATTGCTAAGAAATTATTGTAGTAAATCTCTGTTGAAAAAATCATTTCTTTGAGAAATAATTTACAGGAATAATGGCTTCCATTTTGAATGCAACACTTGAAGGATACCGGATACTGAATGAGGACTGGAGCTGTGAGTATGAAATTAGTTTACAATAAAATGTTAACATTAAAATTTAAGTTAGTTATTAAATTTGGATTTATTGTTTTGAATAATAAGATTTTCAAAATTCTAAGGAGGTTGTGAAGTGCAGAATGTTCATTAAACCTTGTACTAGTTTGCCATAACAACTTCAAACCATTAAACGTAGGATATATTTGAGTTAGTTCAAATTTAGATGACATTTAACTCAAATCAAGTATACACTTACTCAAACTGTGTTTATTATTTCACTTTTAAATTTAATGTATGAGTATTCACTATCCACAAAACTGTATTTTGTGTTGTAAATATCAGTTCTTTTTTTCTTATCAGATCAGTAAGGATGGCACTGTTTCTGAAATAATGTATATTAAAAGTTTTAGTGTTAATCTATTCTTCTGTGTATGCTTGTGTATGCTTGTGTACTGAGGTACGTTTTTTAATTGTAAGTTTGCCAATCGTCTAATCCAAAATAGTTTCTTATATTTACATAAATTAAAAAAACAATAAATTTAACAACCTTTAAAGAGTTGCTCAAAACTTTTCACTCACTTTACTGAAAAGAACTTATATCTTTGACTCATTAATAACTTCAAAATTTTAACAAGCTTTTTTTTACTGGTAGCTAAGAAGAGCTAGATATGCTTTCAAAATGTTGACACTGAACAAAACGTTTTGAACAGTATTGTGTATTCAATGTACTTTTATTATTTTTAAAATAGTTTAAATAAATGGTACAAAAAGAAAATTATCAACTCTATTAACACGTTCAGCACGGCTAGCGTTCCAGCACTCTCTGAGTTCCCTAACGAGGCACAAAGAGCGTGCTGGTGCGCTCCCACCTAATTTTTTTAGAGACGGGAAGCTCACCGGCTGACGCTCACTCCCAGGCTAATTGAAACTTCTCTAGTGTCGATACATGTTTGTATAAAGATTTGATTTTTATGTCAGTGCTTTAGAAGAGTTTGGAGAACATTGTGCCCAAGTCGTTTTTAAATCCGACCACCCCAAGTTAACTTTGATGCTTCAACTGAAACAATACTTCAGGGAGTGTTATGAACAGATTTAATCTGGTTTAACTTTTTTATGTTAATGTTTTTTTGTTAGTTTGAACCATATAATGAGGCAAAATATCCGATAAAAACAACGATCATAAAAATTAACTAAGCTTTTTGAACTATAACGAAGAATAAACGATAATTGCCCTATTAGTATGAATGAACCAACTCGAGGTGGGAACAGACTATTGTAAATATGAGTCATTGACAAAATGCTTGGACGCCCGAAAACCTAATGTGTCAACATAAGATTGTAGTAAACAATTGTCAGCTAATCTCGGCTATAAATAGTCTCGAAGTGACATATGTATTATTTATGTCTCTGTTTACATTATTGATCTCTATGGCTTTGTGAAACACATGGCACAAACCGATACAAACATTCCGAGTTGATTGTTGAGTGCTTATTTTAGTATGTAGTATATTTTAGTAGTAGGGTCTTTAGTTTTGTATGTAAATTACCTTTTTTTCTCTGTCTTTTCTATTGTGTTTCATTATTTGTCATACTGTAATTTATCATTTGTATTTCTTTTTTTAAATTGTGACCCGATAAATAAAACAATACTTTAGTGTCTAATACACTGTTCTGATGTCCCCAATAAACATGTATATATTAGAAATAAAATTATTGAGATGAAAACAACGGGGTCGATAATTAGATGCTACAACAAGCTATGCAACCAGCAAAGCGTTCCACGGCCGTCAGAGCTGGAAGTTAACGAAAAACTGACGGTAGTTTGATGAGATCACCGATATCGCTGTGCTGAAAGTGTTAAACACTCTCAAATACTCTAACACTTTTTTAAACATTATTATATTAATTACTAACTAATCCCAAAGTTAATTATTTTTTTAACAATGTTTCCCAACTTTTATTGATGATAGACTATTTAACCATTACTATTTGAGGATAGCTCCTTTTGATAATTATTATATTATACTGTTTTAGAATAGCTCTATATTTTTTAACAGAATACTTATTCATTGTCAAACCTTTAAGGAACTTATCTTCTACACTCCAATCTCTCACCATTTTCCGTAATACGTACCGGTTGTGTCTTTTGAAGTAATAATCTAAATTGAGAATTCTGCCTAATGGCTGAAACCTGCAACTTTTATGTAGTTAGCAAATAATTAGGGGGGGATGTTGAATATTTTGAGGCATTTATATATATAGAGGGGGTTTATATATATATATATATATGAAGTTAATATATTACTATTGTAAGTAATTTTATCCACCATTAAGTGCAATGATTTTACCTTGAATGATGGGGCGCCTTTCGGTCACTTGATCATTGCACTTAATGGTGGATAAAATTACTTACAATAGTAATATATTAACTTCATAAAGTCAGTGCAACGGAAAAACAATGGGTAATGTAAAATATCAAGAATATATATATATATATATATATATATATATATATATATATATATATATATATATATATATATATATATATAGAGAGAGAGAGAGAGAGAGAGAGAGAGAGAGAGAGACTTCAATTAATATTAAAAAAATGATAGTACCAAACGTACTATAGACATATCAATATATGTTCAGGAGTCTTAGGGTAAAAAAATGTTTTCTTATTTGTTTAATATAAAACTTGTATAATCAAAGCACAATAATGGAACCTGGACATCAACCATAACCTAGAAATTCTCTAAATCAATAAAAACCATATCTCAACAAATTATAATAATATGAAATTTTAAAATATACCAAAATACTAAACAAAAATATATTAAATGAACAAAGCAAATACAGATTACACACTTGTTGACATTATATAAAACCTGTCTTTAAAATTTGTGCTGACTAGCCAAACAAGTGGCACATCTAGATACTTAAAACGATCTCTTACTGTGATCAAAAATGTTTTGTCTCAGAAAGTTTTTCATTAAAATTACTTAAATTATAAGTTTGGGAGGTCATTAATTAATTCAATAAAAACATAAAATAATTGAGTTGAATTTAGTGTAACTTAGTTTTTAGTTGTAATTTAGTTGCAATTTGAGAGCGTAAGCAAAATAAATTTTAAAAATGAAAGCGTTTTAAAAAGGCAGAAACAGAGTTACACATTAAGAATGTCTTTAGTCCACTGTTTGCATCAACAGTTAGGAGGAGGCCTAACAGAAAATAGAAATGAAGTAAAGAATTGAGAAATAACAATTGAGAAATTTGTTAATACTACAAATCAAGAAAGTATTAAGGGTAATGGAGAAAAAATTGTGAAGCAAGGTTTAATAACATTTAAATGAAAATCATGTTAGAAATAAATGTAGTAAAATTATATTTTTATTGCAATATGCAGTAATTTTATATAAAAATCCTTATACTGTATACACCAATATGTTTAATACTTGCAGTTGTTGGGTCGTACATATTGAGGTTTTTGAATGATCGGTTATTTATCAATTTTCATGGCAAAGAAGCACTACTTAAATGATATTTCTAAGCAGACTTAGAGAGTGCATTGTTGGTTGCTACCAGTCACATTAAACATCTACATTTAGAAATACCTACTTGCGTATAAATAATGCTCTAAAGCATCTCAAACAATATTTATTTCTATGACTTTTTTGTTCTGTTTCAGATTCACAAGTGAATGATTTCTTTATGATGCAGAATCCTTTTCTACTTCTCTTACTTACAGCTTTTTATTTACTGTTTGTGTATAGAATTGGACCCGCTTTGATGAATAACAGGAAGCCTTTTAAATTAGATAAACTGCTAATAGTATATAACATATCACAAGTTTTGTTTAATCTCTTCCTATTCTGTTCTGTAAGTTCCATATATTAGACTAAATCATTAAAAGGTTTGACTTTTATTAATGAAAAAAAATATTATTTTTTAAACAAAATTTAACTAAGAAATTTGAAAATGTTCTTATGTACAATATTGTTGTCTTGCGAAATATAAATGTAATAATCCTAAGCAACTAATAATTGTATATATGTATATGTGTAAATTTTTTCTCGGAAACTACTCAAAGGATTTTTACCAAAATTGGCATATAGGGATTTTTTAACCTCAGGAATCCTAAGGTCAAAATTTTCTGAAAAATCATTGTCATCAAGTTTTTGAAAATTGTGTATATATATATATATAATTATAATTTTTTGGGTTTGGTATATAGAGGATTTTTAACCTTAGAAATCCAATTGGTTAGGTGAAATGTTTCTGAAAAATCGTAATCAAGTTTTCGAAAATCTTTAAACATCTAAAGCTACTTTAAGGATGTTCACCAAAATTGGTATGTATTGGGGTCAACCTAAGTACTCCAATGGGCTAAGTGACATTTTTCTAAA
This sequence comes from Prosapia bicincta, assembly GCA_036971475.1. Lineage (NCBI taxonomy): Eukaryota > Metazoa > Arthropoda > Insecta > Hemiptera > Cercopidae > Prosapia > Prosapia bicincta. The sequence continues at coordinate 190,980,789 of JBAIZL010000005.1, forward strand.
AAATGTTATCAAGTTTTTGAAAATTTTTAAGTTAATACTCTCAGAATTATATTGGACTCAAGCAAGAGTCAACCTGAATGTACTATGGAAATACATCAACTCCCAGTTAGACCAACATTTGCCATGACAACCCATGAGTTACAGAGGCAAATTTTTTTATTATGTTGGTATCAACTTAATAACCTTTGTTTTTATGCAAGTGGTTTTCTAGGCATAAAAGAAGGAGTAGGTTAAAAATTCTTTTGCCAAATGATAATCCATGTCATACATGAAATATAATTTAAAAATATCGGACTCAATTGGAGTATGACCCAATTGCAGATCTGTTTCCTAATATTTTTAATATGAATTAACCTAAATTCACAATCATTCCACTCCAAGATGATTTGAGTTTTGCAAAATTTTACTTTATATTGGTTACTTAACCAGCAAGGACTTCATATTCCAACTAATTATTAAAAAAAATGTGCATGTATATATATTATAGGCACATTTCATTGCTTTACTCTGTGTGAATAAAGGTTCAGGTTAATTTAGAGTTTTTATTTGTTACTTTTCATCCAAAGTAAAATGGTAGACAAATGTTTATGAGTAATGGTTAAAAAAATAAGCTTAAGTATCTAGGGTTAAAATACCTGTAACTCTCTGGAGAAAGATGTTAATACCTGCAGTGACCAAGAATATCTTTAAATAAAACTTCTTACAAAATAAAGTAAATGAATAAGTAAAATCTTAATTTTATAAAAAGTGTTCGAGTTCATAACTTTCCTTCCCTGCTAATTGAGTACTCTGCTTGTTTTAAATTCTTTGCATTGTTCTTCTCATCATATCCAGATTATTGTTTAGACTGTCAAATACATTAAAAATTCTTGTCCTAAATGTTCTGTTGTGTTAATTCTTTTATTGTATACTAACAACTTTACATTATTCAATACATAACCAAGTGATCTAGTAGACAATTGACTGTTTCTCTTTAAGTACAATTGTTCCTAAATGTTGCATTGAAATAATTTCTTCCTTTACAAAAAAATGTACAAGGTCCCCATCCATCTTAAAAAATACTTCATGTCTTGTCAATAGTTTAATTTGTTCTAAATGTTCTGGTAGTTTATTTTTCAAAAACAATAAATACGGATTTCTGATATAGGAACTGTTGAAGAGAAATGTTTCAATTCATTTGCCTATTTAACTATGCCAGTCCAACCATTTACATAAAAGCGATGCTGAAAACTGCACAAAATTTTAGTCAAGACTAAATTGCACATTGATGTTGTCTTGTCAGTAAAGGAAATAGGACTGGTTTTGTTACAGTTCTCTCAAAGCCAGTGACAAAAACTTATATGCAATGCAAAGTTGCCCAGCAGTAAATTTTCAACCTTAAGAAAGTGATAGAGATAGAGATATTCTTCACTAACACTGCAGTGGTCACGCCTAAATAAGTAACATGAGTAGTCACGTGGATTACTATTGTAATCCACTTTGAAATAGCTTTTAAAATATAAATATGTTTTAAAAATATCTTATAAGCATTTTAGGGTGTTTAAGGGATATATAGAGAACAAAAGTTTTTAAAAACATTTTTATTGTAGCACAAAAGTAATATATAACATAAAACTAAGTTAGGTTATGTGTTAGGTAATATGCTTTCATTGTCACTTTCGCTTTCGGTTTGTATTTGTTCAAACTCTGGCTCAGGCATTGAATACAGATGAATGTTTTACTAATTTAAATATTGTTTTCACACACAAAATTACAAAATGTCTATTTAAGATACAAAATAGTAAAATTAATTCATGTATAGAAAACATATCATAAGTGGTTGTGCAGATTACTATTGTAATCCAGGTGAATTAAAAATATTCAAAAGAAATAATGTGCCAACTTACAGCTTTGCTACTTGACTGGTAACAGTGGGGATGTGTGTGTGAAAGGTAGATGGCTGCTCAAGGTCATCCGTTCTATCAACCCAAAATAGTACAAAAAAATTTACCCCTGGATTACAATAGTAATCCACTGCAGTGTTAAGTATTCAGCATACTCTGTAGGAAACCATTTGTTGTAACAATTTGAAATTTGTCTAGTTCTTATTCCCAAACTGCATCGAGCTACTATATTACATCCTCTTTGTTACTTGTATGATTTTCTTCTTGTCTCTTTAACTGATTAAAATCATGAAAGAAAAAAACCTGTTGAATATAAACAATAAAAAACTGAAGCTAAAGTTTTCAAATTTGAAATCCTTCTAGTAAGAAATGTTTCTGATATTCCTTCTTTACAGCCAGTGAGTTTCCATTATAGTGTCCATTAAAAAAAATATCTCAAAATAACAACTGTATGTATTAAGAGATTTTACTCAAAATCTCACAACACACTAGTTTATTAATACATAGAGACTAGTTTCAACGACTTTGGGCCTTCATCAGTAATTGGCTGCAACTAAGGACATCGAGTGAGATTTTTAGTGAACTCTTTTAATATTTACTGTTATAAATTGTTGTTCTCACTGCCTAAGCTGTATATAACTTAATATTTCAGGTTAATAGTCATTTGAAAACTAAATTAATATTTTAAGAATACGGGAAACAAATTTTTCAAATATTTCAAGCACAATACATAACTGTTATAACTTTCAAAGTGTAAAATCCCATTCAAATTCTGAACCAAAATATTTTGAATGTTAATTAGCTGCTAATACTCCAATTTTATGAAATAAATTCATCTATTTACTGTAGTATTTGTTAATCAATATTTTTAATATTTTTTAAGAAAGTTTTTTGATAAAAATCATTAAATATGTTTAAGCTTAATGACAGATCACAGACCAATTCATGTAGCGTGAATCTTAAACACATTAAATAGCTATTAAAAGACATTAAATAAAGGTAAGTAATTCGTTAAATTTTTCTATTTAACTTATCTTCAGTTTACAATACTTTTCCCATCATGCATTTATTTACTTTAATCTTGGTCATAAGGAGTAAAATTATTTCTGTATAAAATTAACCCATTTTTCCAACCAAATATTGGGTATTTTAGTTCTAAATTAATTCAAATTTTATAAGTTATTTTTGCTTTGTAAATGGCCTTATTTATATCTATTTGCTCAGAATGAAATTTCCTACTATTTTTTTTAAAAACCACTATGTGTTTGTTAACCATTTTACAAAATTATTAAAAGTTGAACATAAAAAATAGGAATTTTACCTCAATTTAAGACAATTTTATTCCCGAATATCTTTAAAACTATTCAAGATACAATTTTGGACTTGTTTCAATGATTTCCATCATTCAACAAGCATAAGACACCACCATTTACTCTTCTTAATTAGGAGCTCAAAAGTTGTAGTATGATCTTATTTCATTCGAGGACTAGAAATCTAGGGAAAAACTTTTGCTAGGAGAACATCCTGATGTTCACAATGTATGTTTATAAGAATTTTAATCATTTTTATTTCCATTTAACTGCTATTTCCATTTATTTATGAATAAAAAGTAAGTGATGTGTGCATTGTGTGTAAATAAGAATTTTTCTTTTATAAAAATAGTTTTTAGATATAGTCTTGAAATATTTCCATTCTTTCTGTATCACATTGCATATTATTGTTCCGCAACAGTCAGTGATATTTTCTAATTTCCACATTTCATTTTTCCTAGTCAGTCTATTATTTTGTTCTAGATTTGATTTTAAAATTTTTTCCAGCTAATTTTTGTACCTTTTTTTGTTTTATTATTTTTATAACAATATTTCTTTTTGAAATTTTCATATTTCAAACATGATCATACCATTTAGTTATAATAATGGTCTTGAATTTTGTAGTCCATTGTGTTCGGTGAAACTTAATTAATAAATTTAACATTAGTATATGACTATCTGAACTTTAAATTTTGTAAATTTGTAAATACTTACTGAGACAGAAGATTTTCGATCACTTTGTGGCGATCCTCATCAGTGTCTTCTGCTTGGAGTTGTTAGGTCAAGCAGTGACAGTTTTAAATGTAGGTTTTTGATAGTATCAAAGAGTATGTGTGATTTGTATTGGGTTTGTTTGTTTAATATATTTGTACTTTGTGTTTTTGTGTGTTTGGAAATTTCATATTGTTCTAGTGTGTTGAGATGTGGTCCATTTTTGTTGATGTGTAAGATTTCTAGGTTATGGTAAAAATCTATGTATTTGTGTGCTATTTCTTTTGTGTGATTGTAAAATTCTGAGTTTGTGTTCCTCGACTCTTTGCTTAAAGCTGTGACCTGTTTGCCCAATGTAGAATTTGTTGCACTTGCAGTTTAATTTGTATATGCCTGCTGCTTGTAGTTTATCTTTGTTGTTGGTTTGTGTTGTATGGTTATTTGTATGTTATAAATGGTTATTAGTTTTGTATGCTATTTTTTATCCTGTTATTTGATAATGGCACTGATACATTGATGATATCATAACACTATACAGAAGCAACACCCAACAATGCGAAAGACTCCTCCCCTACACTAATAAAATACACCCAAAACTCCAGTTCATCTCAGAGATTGAAACCAACAGATTCCTAAACTTCCTCGACCTCACCATAACAAAAAAGCCACACACAAAAACACAGCTTCAACATTTACAGGAAACCCACAACAACAGACCCATTTGTCCAAAACACCTCAAACTGCCATATCCAACACAAAGACACAGCGTGGATCTTCAGATCCATGCTCCATAGACTTAAAGAAGTTCCAATGACAACAGAAAACATTAAAAAAAACTACACACCATTAAATACCTACAATACACAAATGGATACAACATCACAATAATAGAGAAACTATCACACACAAAAATCAATAAAGTTATCACTACAGAGAGGAAAAACAAATACATCATAATACCATTGCAATACATCACAAAACAGAATATCAAATAAAATACCCCACAAATTTCAAAAAACAGGATACAAAAAAGCAAAACTAATAACAATTTACAATAGAAAATACAACACGACACCAGCAACAAAGATAAACTACTCGCACCAGGCATATATAAATTAACTGCAACAAGTGCAACAAATTCTACATTGGGCAAACAGGTTGCAGCTTCAAATAAAGTATCGAGGAACACAAACTGAACACCAACTCAGCATTTTACCATCACATAAAAGAAACAAGACACAAATACACAGACATTTACCATAAGCTAGAAATCTTACACATCAACAAAAAAGTACCATATCTCCATAGTATAAATATTTGGAAAGTAAGTTTTTAACATTTGTTAATTGATTAAGAATGTGGATTGTTGGATGTCCTTAGAGTAGATTTAATTGAGAGTAATGACTGGTTTTACTTGGTTTATAGTAAGGTTATGAAAGGGGTGGGTAGTAATGAAGGTATTAGATTATGAGCAATCAAATCTTGCTCATGGTCTATGGAAGGTAGATTTTTTAGAACATCTTTTAAAAAGTTTAAGAGGATTGAGGACTGAAACAAGTTGCTTGCTGTTGACTGTAGAGAGTTGCAAGTTTAATGTGAATCTTAAAGATTTGAAGTTGAAGGATTCAAAATATATCTTAAAGGTTTTATATATTTAAAGACACGTAAATTTAAGGAGGTGTTTCATAAGAACTGACTAAATTTACTTTTAATACTGGAGTAGTTGCCCAAAAGTTAGTCATATGAATTGTCACGTGGATTGTTTGTTAATCCATTTTGCAAAAATTTTTGTTCATAAAAATTAATTTTTTAAAAATGTCTTTTAAATTGTTTAGGTTAAGGAGGATATGAGATATAATTTTGGAAAATAAATGTTTTAAATTATAATCTTATAAATCTTCTCGTATATATAATATAAAATAGAAAGTTCAACTGATTTTTGTATTTTGGGTGTGTAGTTGGCAACTTTCAAACAAGGTAGCTTTACCCTGTCTCTAATAAGTCTTGTTGATGGTATAAAAGGAATTATTATTATTACTTAAATAATAAAAAAGAACACCAACTCAACCAATAATTTATTCTCTCATACTTATATCAATAATGATGTAGATGATTTTGTCATTTAAAAATGTAAAAGAAAATAAATTATTGATTTTTAGATGGTGTTCTTTATTATTTAGTTACTACCTTTACTTATTAAGTTAAAAGTTTGGTGAAACGTTTATTAGTGATTTACTTTTTAAAATATTTTGATACAATATAGCTTATGCTTATCACACAGGCAATGTACCATCTCTATATTCCTATGAAGTACAATTTATTCTGCCAAGAAGTTGAGCAAGGAAATTCGCCAGAAGATCAATATGTAAGTGTCTAAAAATCACACCAACACTAGAATATTACATGAAAAATGTATTTAATTCCATTTCTGTTGAAAAAAAAGCTCTAAACTCTACAAATAATTTTGAATTAATGAATTGCTAAGTTAAAATAATTTACCTTTAGTTTTGTTTGAAATGAATAGTAAATAGTATTATAATATCTACTCATTTAATTTATTTTCAGATTCGCAGAATGGCTTGGGTGTACTTTATGAATAAAATCATGGATCTCCTTGATACAGTAAGGATATGTTTTTTAAATGAATAAAGCTTAATTAGAATTTTTAACTTATTAATAGGTTTAAAGTATTACTTCACATAGTTTAATATATATTTTGATATAATTTCTGTGCTTTTAATTGAATAAAAACCAGTACTGGAACTGATATTTCCAGCATGCAGGTTTAGCAAGGGTATTTTTCATTGTTGCAAATTACAAATAAGACTCACTAATAAAATATCAGAAAGTAATAGGTTTGTTAAGTTTTTATTCTATTAATAAGCAATACAATGATTTAAACAGTCCAACAATATGTAATTTGTTACTGAAGTATTTATTATTTGGTTTTTATTTATTCAGGTGTGAATATTACAAAAATGTAATGTAGAACGTCATACTAACAATATTAATATGCACCACAATTATTACTTTTCTGAAGGAATGTAAAAACAAACAAAATTCAAAAGAAAAAAAGACACGTTGAAGATCGCTACAAGTGATTGAGTCTCAGTAAGTTTTTAAAAATTAACAAAGAAAGTTAAAGTTCGGATGGTCATTAACTAATGTAAAGTTATTAATTAAGTTTCACCGAATGTAATGGACTACAAAATTCAAGAGTTAAACAAAATACAATCATATACAATTAAATGGCTGCCAAAACTTTATAAAAAGCTGTATAGCATCTTAAAAACTATATGTTACAGTATAAATTTTATATTATAATAATTTAAATAAAAAAAACTTACAAACAATTTATAGCAAAGAATACAGGATATCACAAAAAGCTGGAAACTTTTTAAAATATAATAAAAGTAGAGCGAAAGCAATAATAAACAAATTTATTGACTCAATCTGAACAACTTCAATTTGCCTTTTAATAAACACTAATCTTTTATACTCATATGGCATCCTCTTTGGAGTATGCAGTCTTTCAATCTATTTTTCAGATTCCATATTGGTATTTGCGAGTTATTAGCTAGGATAACACAAATTCATCTGATGTTTTTGACTCTCTTGAGCATACTTGACTTTTAACCCGTTGCAGTTTACAGTTTAGTTCAACTGTCGTGATAACTTATTGGTAGTGGGTAGAAATACTAGCCCAGTTAGTCTTGAATGTCGTCGTGGATTGATTTGTTTGCTTCAAGAGAGTTTATTTTCTGATATGTCATGAACAAGACTAGATGTCTGTGCTTTTTAAGGAATATTTTTCGACTCTCGAAATTTACAGTATAAATAAAGAAAGCTATTCATGGTCAATTGACCTTCTGTCAGATATCTAAACGTAAGAGAACATTTCAGTTTTTAGGACAACTAGAGTGAAAAGCTCTGTGCTAGTTGTACTCTGGGTTGATCAGTACACTTATTAGTGTATTCTTGTGTGGGAGCCTCGAATCTAAAGCAAACTAGAAATTGTAGGTAACTTTCAATTTGTTTTTACTAAAGATGAAGATTATACATAATATTCAAATAACAAATAATAAACTAACCAAAGTACATAATAACAAATACAAAAGTTGCACCCATATAAAATATAATATTTATGCTTTATAAGTGAGAATATTTTCATAGAGAAATACAACTGTATTGACACAAGGAATTAATTCGTACCCACTCACTAGTATCCGATCCATGTATTTAGATCGGCAATGGGTTAAGGGAGCCCTAGAAGAAAAAATCACAAACAGAGAAATTCAGTGATCTTGGAGGTGAAGGAGTATCTCTGAATGTTGAGAGGACACAACTAACACACACAGTGATTGATTGCCATATAGTGTATGTTACCACATTATCCGTAAATAACCAGGACATATGAATGTGTGGGATATTTTTCAATTTAGGTGAAACAAAGGATCACAGTATTGCAATATAGATCTGAAGTGACAGTCATTCTAAAAAAAGGTAACATCTAGAAATAAGTTGAAAAAGTGTCAAAACTCCCTCAACAAAATATTGTTTTAGTAAAATACTTTTATTTTGAAAGCATGCTGTTGACTATTCCACTCCATTAATATTATTAAATGTCATAATTTTACAAAACCCAAGGTCACTCTTCAACAGTGTAGCAAGCTGTACTGCACTGAATGGCAGAAAACTGTACTCAGACATGTAGAAATATTCCTAACAGAAATGAAGAGGAGTATATTATTAAATAATACAATATTTGAATAATATTCATATTTGTTGATTCCATCTTCACGTGAGCTACTAGTTTTCACTAAAACATTTGTAAATATTTACAAACTTACCTATAGGAGCACTTACTTATATTTTTTGCGGATGGCCGCTACTGGAGATGTGTCCAATTGTCAACTCACACCGTAACCGCACCGTTTTTGTAGGTTAGGGTATTAGGGGTGAGATATTATGGTGGTGTTTGAGTGTTAGGAGTTATGATGTCAAAAAGTGTGTGTGAGTTATAATGTAATTGTGTAATGAATATGTATTTAGGGTGTAGTTTGAAGTGTCTGTATATTTTGTATTGTTCGGTTGTGTAACGTTGGTTATTTCTGTGTTGTTTATGAATAATTTGTAGGTTAGATGTTATGTTTATGTAGTCATGTTTTGTGGAGTTGAGATGATCGGTGAAGTTTGATTGGTAATTATTATTACATAGTACACCCACACCACCATAATATCTCACCCCATCCTAATACCCTAACCTACGAAAATTTTGATATCAGACCTACGGTCTGAGTTGGCAATGGGGCACATCATCCGAAACGGCCGTCCTTAACAAATATAAGTAAGTGGTGAGTAGGTGGAAAGTTTGTAAACATTTACAAGGCTTTTAGTGAATAATAATATTATTAGTATTTATTAAATTATTAGAAATTTTATAATTCTGGTTTTAAATGAATTACAACTATATTTGCATTTATGTATTTAAGTTCATATAAAAATTAAATTTTGTTTTAGGTATTTTTTGTTTTGAAAAAGAAATCCAATCAGATATCATTTCTTCATGTATATCACCACAGTGGAATGCTGTTTATTGGATATGCAGGAGTAAAATATGTACCAGGTAAGTAATTTGTTAAAAAAAAAAAAAATATAAAGCTCCAAATTCTAGCATAGAGGAAAGTAGTAAATAAGGAGGTAATATAATTTTTTTCCAATTAACAGTAATTTATTTTTTTTGTTTGTCTCTCAAAGCAAAATTTAATAATTACTTGAAATATTCATACTCATGTTTAAAGTTAGGCCTAGATTATTTTAACAAATTTACTTTACTTTACTTTATCCAACACCTGCCCTCGGTAACTCGACCATTTGGCATCGTGCAGACCAGTAGAGCTCAAAGAGTGTTTTTAATTTTAACAAATTTTAACAAATTTGAAATACTAACAATTACAAATTAATAAATTTGAATATTTATTAAATTTTTATTTTATTTTCATTAGTTCTATAACTGGCTTTAAGTAAAAAATATTTGGGTGTGAGTAAGAACTTTTATTCCTTGCAACGTACTGTATAATGTTATCTTTTAACTTTATTTATTAACTGCAATGCTTTCAATATAATAAATTTGTTAATAGAATAATTTCATTTATTTAATTATATTGACAGAAGTAAAAGAAACATATTGAGTAATGATATACTGTACAAAATGTTGATAATTATAGATAGCTAATAGTTAATTACTTTACTCTAAAATACATTTTCCCTGAATTCGGTTTAAGCACACAAAAACACTTCTCTATGACTTGAGACTGTTTTTTCCTGAACTATTCTTTAGCTTAACAACTTTAATCTTGTCTGTTGAATAAGTTATAAACACTTAATTTCTTTTATATCAGCTAAATGTCTTTATCAAACTTGAAAAAGTTATTTTTTGGTTGAAAAAATTTTAGAGTATGGTTATGAGTAAATTTAAATTTAAGAATATTTATATTTTAAAATGATATAATTACTGAAATTTTATATCTAATATTTTCTTATTACACTTTTTCTATTACTTGCGACCAGACTTTTTGTTGACTAAAGGTTGTTAAATTGTTAACTTACACTGGGAGGAAACGTTTTTATCTTACGACTTCTTCAGCCTCGTATTTTTGCCGCTAGGAATGCTGTAAAAGTTAAAGCTAGATTCTCATTTATATCTTTAAGAAATTCAAGAAAACCAACTCCACACAGAATACAGTGTTGTGATGAAAGACTAGAGGAATCAGAGAATAATATGGACAGATAAAAACTCTACTTCTTTTAGTAGGGATTTCTTCATAGATATATTTTATAGACATTACTCCCAAACATTGACATGTTTTACTAAATAAATTTAAATTATTTTTATATTCATGATTTTGTAAAGTAATATATATTTTTACAACACATGTGTTGTTCATATTAATTGTGTTGTCTTCTCTTCTCATGCACTCTATTACATTTTGTGTTAAGGAAGAAACACTGAAACTCTATTCTCTCCTTACATTGTCAGACAAAAATGTCTATTTACACTTATAAATATATTATTTTGATTCCACATTTTTATACACTTTATTTACTTTTCCTAGTTGAATAAAATTTTCTGTTTTTTTGGATCTTAACTACTTTTAAATTCTGTTTTTGTTAATTTTTTTCTACCTTTGTAAAAGTAGTATAAAGTACAGAATACTTTTTGCTAGAATAAAAAAATGTTAAGTATTACATGATGTACTTTATTACTACTTAATTTAGTGAACAATAAAGAAAACATTTTGATGAGTGAATGTAATTTTCCAAAATATTGTCTAAAAGACTACATGAAAAATTCATAAAAACTCAGTCATGAAAAAATCAGTAAGCCCAGTGGTAGATTACATAAGCTAATATGAATATAAGTAATATTTTTAATGATGTCGTGTTATTTATTTATGCTTTTCAGCAAGCAAAATTGCACAACAATAGTTTTTCTAATTTAACTTTGTGCTTTCTAATATTTTGAAAAAACTGTTAATAGTTTTAAAAAATATAGAAATAAAGATCAATGAGTATAGTGGCAGTATTAAATTTGATACAGTTATAAACACCTGAGTATGATAATATAAGAATAATAATGAAATAATAATCTATATTACAAAATATATAAGATTAGTTATACATTTGTATACAAATGGAGGAATTTACATAATCATCAAAGGCTATGTATTGTAGCTACAATTAAATCACTAAACAAACTCTATTTGTATTAATTTTTGTCACATTTATTACAGTTTTGACCTTTTTTATCTCTTTTTATATATATGTTTTGGAAAGGTTTTATATTTTGTATCAAAGTTTTATGTTTATATAATTTGTTTTAATATTACTTTTAATAAGAATTGCTGCATTTCATTACATTTAAAAAATTGTAATTGTTATAATAGGTTTACTTTTAAATTTACAGAAGCATTTGTTTTTTTACATTAATACCAAAATTTATACATAGGCCCAAATATAACACTTTTTAATTGTAACAAAACCTTTTATGCACAATAATGTTTTCAGGAGGCCACAGCATTCTATTGGGTACTATAAACTCTTTTGTCCATGTGGTTATGTACTCGTATTACTTATTTTCACTGTTCAAGAAAGATAAATCACTGGATATTTGGTGGAAGAAATACTTAACACAACTGCAGCTGGTTAGTAAAGAACATTTTTTTTAATAATTAATTATTTACCAAGATGGCAGTATGAAATAAAAATCTTGAATCATATCTAATCATAAAAAGACTATTATGATTCTTGGATTAAATAAATAAATTACTTTTTTTATGTTTCCTAATATGTAAATATTTATGAATATTTTGAATAGATAGAAAATTCAAAATGTGTCATTGAGACATTCATAAAATTTAGAAAAGACTACAAATTAAAAGTTATAATTTCCATCATGTTGAAATTAATAATAAAATAATAACAAATATTAAGTTAGCATTGAACAGGTCAACGATGTACTCTTAGATACCAAAGGAATATCTTTCCTCGTGAAGTCTTTACTTAAGTAAACCCAAAACAACAATAATTCATATTATGTAGAAAAAGTTTAAACTGCATGCTAAAAAAAAGTCTACGATAAGTAAACTGGCCAATTGTTTCATTTTGACCAACTTAGTCAATTTAATTTTAAAAGAAATATAAGACAGATCTTACTCCTTCAGATTTTGATTTTGGAGTACTGATACATACAAGTTTCAAGTATTTGTTATGTGAGTGAAATGCAGAACACATGTCTTCAGGTATTATGACAGTAGTCCGAGATAATTACATGCAGATGGGATTTAACCAAAATAGCACATAGATATTTGTATAGCATCACATTTTAAGTAGCAAAAAAAAATTTGTTTTAACTTTATTTTGAAGTTTAAATCAATAAATAATCTGTCATCAATGTCATTATCGATAATTTTGTCCTTATGTTTCACACAGTATACGTAATATACTAGATACATCTTAAAAAATAAAGGCAAGTAATTAAATTAAAGGTAAGAGAAATTTATAAGACTATGTTGTAAGTTTCATACGAGATCTAATTAAACATTTGTTATTTACCACTTTTTGTGCGACTTGGAAATGTTCTGTTCAATATAGGAAATAACTGAATTAAAATAACAAAATTTATTTAATGTGGACTTACTTGCAGCTTGTAATATTAACTTAATGATTTTTTTGAAAAGGTTAATTGAAAGTAAAGCCATATTGTTGTGTTAAAAAAACATACTTTTTATTTAACATATTTGATTTATTTTTCAAAATCTTAATGGTTAGTCTTGAAGTAGGACTATATTATTCAATTAAACATTTTTAAAAAATAGCCTTTTCAAAGTAGCACTTAGATTTTTTTATGAAGACAGCTGTTCAAGAACAATCTCCTGTAACCAATTGAAACCCCTTAGCAAATAGTTTCAACAGCCAAACAACAAAAATGGTCTTCAAAAAACAGGGTCATCATAATTGTACATCGAAAAATGTCATATACCAGCTACAATGTAAACTTTGCTCAGCACAGTACATAGGCCTGACCACGGATGGTCTGAATATCAGAATGAATGGCCACAGATATGATGTTAAAATTATGAATATGGATAGGCCAACAGGTCAACATGCTGCGAGTCACAACATCACAACTTTTGATGACTGCTATACCACAAAAATAATTAAATCACTCCCCCCTGATTGCAATCCCTCAGAACTGAGAAGATGGGAACTATCATACCAGTGGTATACCAAATCCAGAGAATCCCCTAACCAGATAAATCCATTCATATATATATATATATATATATATATATATATATATATATATATATATTTTTTTTTTTTTTTTTTTTTTTTTCTCCCTAATAGCCTTAGACGTCTCTAATCTCTTTTCCCCTGACAGACTTATATAAACTATAATCACTCATATGCTCATGGAAACAATATATATATCTTTAATCTGTGCATCTGTGACATCTGATTTCTACTCTACACAATCTGTGATACAATTTATAATTATTTTATTTCATTCTCTCATATTTCTTTTTGTGTTTTCTCTTTGATTGACAAAGACCACTGTGTGGTTGAAATATATCATTGTTTAAGTGCTTTTATGTGTTTCTATTTCAAGACTACAGAGTGGACTCTTACCAAGGTAAGTCTGCCAGTCTCCTAGTCCAAAAAATCTATATATATATATATATATATATATATATATATATATATATATATATATATATATATATTAAAACAAATAGGTTATTCAAATACAAGAATATTTATTCTTGTATAATATACAAATATATAATATTACAAAATATTCTTGTATTTGAATAACCTATGTTGTTTTAAATTATTAAACAAGAAAACGTATTATATGTATATATATATATATATATATATATATATATATATATATATATATATATATATATATATATATATATATGCTGATACATATTCCTTCACGGATCGAAAAATATGATGAATAGTTATTATCTGAAGTACATCCGTTCATTCTGCACTGCATAAAATCGCAGTTCCGAAGTTTCGCTAGAATCTCATGTAGCATTGATAAGGTGAACCCAACAACAGTTGAGAGTGAGACTGTTCAACTCGTTCTTTAACTGGTGTTGGGTTCATCTTGTCAATGTTAGATGAGATGTTAGCGAAACGTCAGAACTGCGATTTTATGCACTGCAAAATGAACAGATGTACTCCAGATAATAACTATACTTATTACAATAAAAATATTGAAAAAGAACCCCAATACCACAAAAATAATGAAAAATAACAAATAAAACAAGTTACTTAAGATTAAACCCTTATGTACATTTCTATGACCATGTCATCATCATCAGAGGGTCTTGTTACAAAACACAATCTAGCACACAAGAAGTTACAAACTAGAATGATGACTAAGCATTCTAGTTTGTAACTTCTTGTGTGCTAGATTGTGTTTTGTAACAAGACCCTCTGATGATGATGACATGGTCATCGAAATGTACATAAGGGTTTAATCTTAAGTAACTTGTTTTATTTGTTATTTTTGATTATTTTTGTGGTATTGGGGTTCTTTTTCAATATTTTTATTGTAATATATTGTACCACTGTGCTCTTGATATTGTGAACTATACTTATTATTTCTTTTTAGATACTAAGGTCATAAAGTACCTCATCTACTATAAAATTTAATATTTTTTGTACTCTCTTGAATCCACTTTTTAATTAATTTATCCTTAAAATAGGCCATACATGAGACTTGCAAGAGTAGATGTGAGAATAATGTTGCAAGTGCTACTTAAGTTATACTTAGGGTTACCTTAATTCATTTGTCTGGAATATAAAGACAATGTTTCGATTGGGAAAATGTCTGCTTTCCCTCACCTTCCTGTAATATAATCTAAACTCTATATTAATTCATAAGGTTTTGTTTTCTTATTACAATATAGGCATCTTTTCTTTACAGATTCAATTTGTCATTGTAATGCTTCACCATTTGTCTGCACTTCTACTGCCAAACTGTAACTACCCAAAGTTTGTTTCTTTCATGGTTGTAGCGCAGAATGTATTTGCATTGTTTTTATTTGGGGATTTCTATAAGAGAGCTTACCTAGATAAAAAACAACAATGAATGCCACGCTCATCATACGTAATAAAGTAATTTTCTAACTAAAATTATAAAAACTATTTTTATGATTTAAATATTTGACTGAAAACTAACTTAACTATTAACAGCTACAGTAAAGTTATTGCAGTAGGTTTGTGTTGATGGTTATCTTAATACACTGAAATAGTGAAAAATATCTGTTGGAAAATTAAAGTAGCTTTTATTTTTAGTCAAACATTTAAATCATAAAATAGTAAATTACAAAAACCTACATTGAAAAAAATAGTATAATGAACAAAATAACCAGCTATAGAGTGTAAAGTTACTACTATTGATATCACTTGGCAAAAAACCACTACTTACTGATATTTTTCAGCAGACGCTTTTCACACTAGATCAACGCATTGTTCAATACTGCCAGTCATAAACAAGACTTTTGCTCAGATGTGTTGTGTTAGTGCGAGTCTGTAGTATATTGGTGTTCTGTGGTACGTTATTGCTCATAGAGTAGTTGTTAATTATGTATTGAGATATAATATTACATTTTAAGTGTGTTTTGCCTTTTAGAATATGCCGTGGATAGTTTTTCTTGGGTTTGTATATCTAGTAGTTTTCTGTTATGTTAGTCTGTTGCTTTTTTGATGTAGTGAAAGACTTTTACATTACTGTCTATATGGGTGTAAGTGTGTAGTGTGTTCAGTATGTGAATGGCAAAATTAAAATTGGGCTGTGTTTTTATGTCTTTTGTGTGTTCTTTGTATCACGTGGTGAAGTTTCTCGCTGAAAGACATTAAAAACTCACAACCCAAATCAAACTTCGCCATTCACATAGGGAACACACCACACTAATATAGACACTATATAAGTAGTGGTTTTTTTGTAAGTGATACCAACAGTAGTAACTTAAAAAACCTCAAGATCTACAAAATAAAAACTGCAAGTGTTAAGTTAATTATATTTTAAAAAATATATTAAAGTACATGAGGGGTTGAAATGTAGAAGTTAAATTTATAATTTGTGATATTTTGAATTTGGAAATCATTATAAATTGAGGTATTTAAAACAAACATCTATGTTACGAGGGCTGTTTTTTATCAACTTCTGATGTGGTATAAAAATAAAACTAGTGAGAGTAATTAAATAAATTTATTATCAAGAGTTAGGTACATTATTAGTTACTTTTCAACATAATCGCCTTTTAAATTGAGGCATTTTTAATACCTGTGTACAAGCTTCTTAATACCTCTTTCATAGAAGTTTGCCGCCAGTGATTTGAGATGGGTTTTCACGGCGACTTGCAGCGCGTCGTCAGTTCGAAAGCTCTGCCCTCCTAGCATCATCTTCAGTTCCGGGAAAAGGTGATAGTCGCTCGGCGCTAAATCAGGGCTATATGCCGGATGGTCAAAAACGTCCTATTTAAACCCGTCAAGAAGACGTTTCGTCAAAGCAGCACTGTGAGGACAGGCGTTGTCATGAATGAGCACAACTCCTGATGTGAGCATTCCTCTCCTTTTGTTCTGGATAGCTCTCCACAAACGTTGTAACGTACCACAGTATCCTTCCGCATTGATTGTGGTCCCTGGCTCTAAAAACTCCACAAGCAAAACACCTTTTTGATCCCAAAACACAGTGGCCATAATCTTTCTGTTGTTGAACATTTTTTTGAATTTTTTGGGTTTGTTTGGAGAGTTTGAATGCATCCATTGTTGGGACTGCTGTTTCGTCTCTGGGGTGTCGTACAGAACCCATGTCTCATCTCCTGTCACGATTTTTTTCAAAAAATCATCGCCATCAGCTTCGTAACGATTCAGAAAAGACCTTGCTGACGCCATTCGCCGAGCCTTGTGGTCATCAGTCAACATCTTCGGCACCCATCGAGCACAAAGTTTTTTGTAGCCTAACATATCAGTTGCGATAGTGTATAGGGCTGACCTTGAATTATCAGGAAACTGATTGGATAGCTCCGTAATCGTAAACCTCCAATTGCTTCTTACACTTTGGTCAACTCGTTCAACGAGGTCTTCGTTTGCGATCGACTTTCGTCCTTGGCCCCCTTCATCATGAATGTCAACTCTTCCATCTTTAAATTTCCTACACCAATCACGCACTGCACTGTCACTCATAAAGCTTTCACCGTATACTCGTTTCATTCTACGGTGAATTTCTGCTGCGGATAACCCTTCAGCTTGCAAGAAACGAATGACACTTTGCAACTCATACTTGGCGGGAGTTTCTATCAAGGTAGCCATGTTTATGTGTCACTGGATAAACTGGTAATGGCGTCGGACGCCCGAAAACGAGCGAGGTTGTAGTGGGAGAGGTGCGCAGTCGCTTGCCGCGCATTACTGGCCGATGCCGCTCGCCCTGCCGTCTAGCGGTACAGTCGGAAGTTGAAAAAAAAACAGCCCTCGTATTATTTTGTAGTATATTTTCTAAAATAAAATTTCCCCCTATATTTTATTTAGCCTTTAATTTTTCAAATTTATTTTTACACATGAAAAATGTTTGAAGACTAAATTATTGTTCTTCTATATTCCTGGAATTATTGTAGTCACTAAATAAAATATAAATTATTATTAAATAAATAATAATTTACATAAATAGTGTAGCTTATCCTCAACCACTACAGGCTGGCCAGAGCAACATTTCTCCTTAGACATATTCAGAATGCTACAATAGTTTCCTTAGTTTCTAATTACTTGTAAGTCTCTCAACTCAATTGAAGGAAATATAAAAATATAAAAATACCTTTCCCCACTTATTCTATACCATTAAAGTCAGTTAATCATTATTTGACACATTCACTACCAGCTTTACTATGCAATGAACAATGTATGTGAGACATTTAATATTATTTTTAAAAACATCAGTCTATATGGGAGTTTTATTGCATGAAGTGTGAGAATTGAGAGTTTTCATTTGTTTTTTCTTTGCCATTTTTATTTTTTAAAATAATTTGTATAAAATAGACCAATGTCTATCACCCAAATATCCACAAGTGGTTAGAAGAAGTACCAAATTCGATTGGTGATTGGGTTTTATTTGGAGATAAAATATCATACAATGACAATTTTCTCTGATAATAGTAATAGTGATGGTGACAATGAACATAAACACAGTGATTCTAGTGATAGCGATGACAGTGTACCCTTGCATTTTAATAAATAACAATGGAAATAGCAATCCTCTACATACTTTTGTTTTCCTCTATAGCTCTTTTGTTTTTAGTTTTATAATATATAGTCTACGGTTCCCAGGAAGACGTGTTCTCTCTCAACTCTCTAGCCTCAGGCTCTCTCAACGACTCTCTTTCATTTTAAAACTATACCGGAAATATCAAACTTTGCCCGCACAGCTGTATTACTATCGTTCAACAGTCGGTCTCTCGCGACGACAATTAGAATTATTTCCTATCGAAATAATATATATATATGAAGTTATTATTATTACTTGTAAATAATTTTACCTTATGTGATGAGGTCCCTTTCAGTCCCAATCACCACAGAAAACATGAACAAGGAACTAGACACAATTAAATATTTAGCATACACAAATGGATACAACACCACAATAATAGACAAACTATGGTACAAAATACAAAAAAACACTAAAATTAACACTACAGATAGGGAAAACAAATACATCACATTACCATTCACAAACAAAACAACAAACAAAATAGCTTACAAATTTCAAAAAATAGGTTACAAAATAGCATACAAAACCAATAACAAATTACAATACAAAAGACAACACAACACCAACAACAAAGATAAACTTCAAGCACCAGGCATATACAAACTAAACTGCGACGAATGTAACAAATTCTACATTGGACAAACAGGTCGCAGCTTTAAACAAAGAGTCGAAGAACACAAACATAACACCAACTCAACATTTTACAATATGTATTACAATCAATAAGATTGTCATGAGATTAGTATGATTTGCAATATTTAAAAAATACTGTATTTCATTGAGGCAATGAGTGAAGCTAAACAACAAAAGTCAAATCCTCACCTTCCACAAATACATAAACAAAATCCAAAACAATATAAAGTTCACTGTGAAAACCGAACAACAGAACATAATTCATTTCCTAAAATTCTCAATTATAAAACCAAAAAACAAACACAAATTTAAAATTGACAGAAAGTCCAACCACAGACAGAGTTATACACAACACTTTCAACCCACCCTATACAACACAAACATACCTTCTTCACTCCATGATACACAGACGAATCAGCATAACCATGAACAATAAAGACAGAGTAAACAAATTTAACACAACAAAATGGCTCATAGAAAAGGATATAAACACACCCTGATAGGCAACATAATACACAAAAAACGTTACACACATAACACAACACATCACAAAATACAAAAATAATACAGAAAAACAAAAGTACATAACATTAATTCATCACAACACATCACAAAAAATAAATTCATCAATCCAAAAATGCAAATACAAAATCGCCTTTAAAATATGCAACACAACCAAAAAACACACAACACAGAAACACTCCAGAAAAAACATGATAGGCAGGAGTATACAAGATCACATGCATACAAAGAACATATAAAACAAACAACCCAAATTTTGCTACAGATATACAGAACACACTACCATTGACACAAAACTAAAAGTTCTACATTCCATAAAAAAAGCATTAAATCATGTATAACAGAAAACTAGAAAATATACAAACACCACAACTACCCACCACAACTACCCACCACAACTCATTGTAGACTATAAAACGCACTCATAATCAAACAGTGTTTTCCCTCCCAATTAACAATCCGTCTGTGAACAATGACACATCACAGAACACCAAAGCACTACATACCCACAATAATACAACACACCTGAGTTACAGTCTTTCCCATCACTCACATCATTGAACAATGGACTGAACTAGTGTGAAACATATTTGCTGAAAAATATCAGTTATAAGTGATTCCAATAACAATAGATTTCTTATACAAAAATAGCAATTATAAACTTAGTTCAAACAAATTCATCATCCTCACATACATAAATAAACTCACAAATAAAATAGCACACCAATTCAAAAAAGCAGGCTACAATGTAGCTTACAGAACAACAAATAAAAGCCAAACGGCTATCAGACACAGCATTAATAACAATACCATCACATACAATATCCCAGGAGTATACAAACTACAATGCAACAACTGCAATAAGTTCTATATTCGACAAATGGGTAGATCTTTTGCCGAAAGATATAAAGAACACTAAAGAGCACTGCTATTGAATCCACCCTCGCAAATCACCTCATGGACACTAAACACTCATGCAATAGAATGGAAAATAACATGCGCATCCTCCACACATACAACAAAGGTCATAAATTAAACACACTAGAACCATATGAAATATACAGACATAGCAACACACATAAAAATGACATCATAAATGAACAAACATAGATCACACATACTCTTCGATCACATCACTTCAAACTTTTAAAAATTGGTACCAAAGAAGCAAAACTAGCGGCAAAAATACGAGGCTGAAGAAGTCGTAAGACGAAAACGTTTCCTGAAGTAAGTGTAAGTTAACAATTTAGCAACCTTTAGTTAACAAAAGGTCTGGTCACAAGTAATATAAAAAGTGTAATAAGTATTTAACAACCAGCTCGTCATGAACAGCAACAAGATTTCGATACATAAACTTATTTATACTTATAAAAATATTAGTATCAACTTCAAAAATCTCATTAGAGACTGAAAATGCTTAAAACTAACAAATCCCTTATCAAAGCTTAATGGATAAAATGAATAATCTGAGTTAACTTATTTAGAGTAAATGATATTCTTAAGCATTTGCAAATAAATCTCATAAAACACAAGAAAACTATCTATTGGTGTGTGATAAGAGGGAGCATCTGGTTAGCATAGCTAATATGCTATTGTTTATAGTTACTTCATAATGAGGTCAGTCATGAAAATAATTATTTCACACTTATTTAATATTTTTAAATCTCTGATTAATCTAACATCAATAGATAATTTTAACATTTGTATTAAACAGAAAATATATATAATAAGATGCATAAACTTTAAGATATGATATAAGTATAACAATTCAAATTATTGTCTTTTAACCCATAATTACTGCTAGGATACTCTGAATTATGCATAGTTCTTTGTATATCATTCATTCCTAAGTCTATCACTAACTTCATTGACGCATTTCAGGAAGACTATTAACTTATTGTACTTTGTTTTGTATTATATATATATATATATATATATATATATATATATATATATATATATATATATATATATATATATATATGTATGTATATGTGTGTGTATGTGAGAGAGAGAAAGAGAAAGTGTGTGTGTGCGTGTGAGAGAGAGAGAGAGTGTGTGTGTGTGTGTGTGTGTGTATGAGTGTGTGTGTGTGTGTGTGTGTGTGTGTGTGTATGTATGTGTGTGTGTGTGTGTGTGTGTGTGTGTGCGTGTGTGTGTGTGTGTGTGTGATTTTTGAAATATTATTAAAGAAATCTTCAAACAGAACACATAGTAATATAAATAACAGCCCTTAGCTAACTCCATTAACAAATTTATTTTAAATTTGTTATATAATTTTGATAAGGGAGTAATGTAAAATCTTAATGTAAAATAAATAGCTATATTATCAACCTGCCGTGATAAAATATCAATCTATATTATAAATCTGACTGTTTTAAAAATAGTTGTAAATATAATACTTTATACTATTTTAAGGCTGAAATCTTAAATCAGCCAGATTGTTACTGGTTTTAGAAAATTGTGATAATAGGAGGTTCATTAGGAATCAGGTGCATATGGCAAGGGTCAATTTTGGTAACACTTACCAGTATGTAAGGTAACTTTACATTTTCATGATTGTTGTTAGGTTACTCCAAAGGAACTAATTTGAATAACCATTGAGTAGCAGTTGAATAGGTCAATATGGTACAAAGCTTCCTGTGTGCCGAATAGGGTCACAGTGCTGCAAACTTTAAAAAAACACATTGTTTTTCTCAAGACAAATGCATAAATTAGGCAAATGCTTTATTTGTTAATTTTCTTTTACTAGCAGATAAAATGGGATATATAATGAGATAAGATAATGACAGAATCTAGTGGTTAAACTATTCAGTATTGTACTACAATATATAATATGCATGTGGTGTAATTTTATGAATACATGTGATATTTAGTATATGAGTGGGTAAAATAATAATAATTTTTTTTTTTTTTTTTTGATGTTCTAGTGTGGTAAAGTTGCTTATTGTAATAAGAAGAAAAACATAAATATCTTCAAACTTCTTTCCGTTGCACAGCGTACTGAAAGATTCCAAAAATTTTGATAAACACAATTCTTTGTTAAATTTTAAATTAGGTAAAATGTTTATAACACATAAGCTTTCATTTTTATTGATTGATTTATTGCTTGATTTATGGTTTAAATAACTCAAAAATATTACATTCTGATCAATAATATTTATTTATTTATTTATTTTTGGTGCAATGCCCTATAAAAAAGGAATATATTTTCCAATGTTCACTATGCAACTCTTCACTAGTTTTGCATGGCCAGAACAGCTCGGAATTCATAACGTGGAGGTGGTTGCACTCTGAGTTCCAGCCACACACTCTACCCAGCCAACCATCCAATTGTAGCGTGTGGTATCCATCTTTGGCAAATGTTTTTTGTACTTTTTATTTCTAGAACTTTTACTTAACGTCTGACTTTTTGGAAAATTGATGCAGCTGATCTAGACTTTAGTTTTGCTCATATATAGGTATCTCTAGCTTCATTTCCATAAACTTCATTTCAGGACTCTGTCACAAGTTTGACGCATCTCTCCACAGCCTGAGTGTGACAGGGAAACTTTTGTATTTCTCTTATTGGTTTATGGTCCAACTTGATGATTGTTTAATGTCATTTTCACTTAGGTCACAGAGCATTAGGGGAGGACACAACACACGCAAATTCCAATTAATGTCAGTATAGGCCAAAGCTTGAAAATTCATATACAATATCAAGAGCACAGAGGTACAATATATTACAATGAAAATATTGGAAAGAGCCCCAATACCACAAAAATAACAAATAAAACAAGTTACTTAAGATTAAACCCTTATGTACATTTCGATGACCATGTCATCATCATTAGAGGGTCTTATTACAAAATTACAATCTAGCAAACAAAAAGTTACAAACTAGAGTGATACCAATCATTCTCTGCAGTCGCTATATATAGGCATGAGGTAAGCTCCGCCCTTATCCGCCCTTGACCAACATATAACGATCGACCATCTTTAACCTAATAGGCTATACCAAAAAAGGTACACTATAATAATACATATGTAATAAAAACTACAGCTAATAACAATAAATAAAGTAAAATCAATTAAATTAATGTGTTGTATTTGAAAAAAGGCTATTTAAGTAAAGAATATAAAGGTGAGTTAGGGACAGGCTCTTTATCTTCATTCATTAATTTACAAATTGTAAATGTAACAGACTAAAGAAATGCATTGCTGTTATAGTTTTGAAAAGCATACAACAGTTTACCCAGCTTTATTTTTATTGGTTCTAATATTCTTTGTATTCTACAGATCATTTTAACAAAATATATGATTTTTCATTCAATTTTATTAGATCTATTTTATTACGTATTTCAAAATTATTGAATCCCATTATTAAAAACTAACATTTTAAAAATTTTTAACAAAATAATCATCAGTAAAGTTCTAGAAATATTAATAATATCAATTATCTAAATTATAAAATCTGCTGTAACAGTTACTTATGCTAAATTTTCCTTCATCCAGATAGTAAAATGTTGAGCCATATTGTTTTGGCCAAAGAAGTAATGTTGCATTTTTATTATAGGCCTACTCTTATATTGACTTATTGTCATTAGCTAATCAAAAAACATAAAATATGCCTACTTTTATTAAAAATAACTCTTTATTTTAGCAAACTTCAATAGAGAACCGTATATTTCAGATTATTGTACTATAGATTATTCCATTTTGATCATTTTCTGACTTATATACTTTTTACCAAAGATCCTATATATAATGCAAGATACATTTCTTCTCTTTCCATACAATAATTAAACACGATTTGTCTAGGAATCATCTCAATAAGTAAGAATGTCATGCCTATTAGAAGTAAACAAATAACTTAAATTTCCAGCTATATTACCGACACAAATATTTATTAGAAGATCTTTTTTTCATATTTGTTTAAATTTGACTTTTACAGGAGTTTTTCTTACTTTCAGTTTTGAATTTGTTAGATTTTTTTAATCAACTTGATTCAATTGGTTCAACTTGGCTGTAACAAAATTTTAAACTAAAGTAACTTCAAGACATTTGTTGATTCCATCTTCACGTGAGCTACTAGTAATCACTAAACACTTTAAATGTTTTAAACTTGCCTATAGTAGCACTTACTTTGCTTGTTGAGGACGGACGTTTCGGGAGATGTGTCCCTTTGTCAACTCAGACCGTAGTTAGAGCCCGAAACAACCGTCCTCAACAAGCAAAGTAAGTGCTACTATAGGCAAGTTTAAAACATTTAAAGTGTTTAGTAACTTCTAAGTCTACAAAAGTTTGAAACTTGTCAAGAACGTTTACATTAAAGTTTTGCTTTGAAAATTAGAATGTTCTAGTAATCTTCAAATCTTCAATTGATAATTTTCCTATTATCAGAAACAATGTGTCATATAGAAACAAAGCAAACCAAACATTTGTTCAATATACAGTCACAAACATTCCTAAATTAGTGTACAGTTGTTCATTTCTTGTTAAACAAATTTAATTGCAACACAATGTTTCAGAAGATTATTGACTCCTGGAGCCCATAGAGTGTTTTATTTAATTTGTGTATTTTATATTTTGATACATTAATTTCTTCAGAGATTTTTAGGTTAATATTTTCTTCCAAGGTTTCTTTTTAAAGAGATATTAGAGTATCTTTTTTTTAATCACTTTGTATAACATGTCAGAAGACTAGTTTTCAGTTTTATTTTTCAAAATTGTATCTACTGAAAATTCAATTTGTGTAATAACTGGTTGGTAGTATAGATTAATATAGTATCTAACTCTATATTGTTTTGTTCTGAATACCTTGTTTCATTCTGAATACCTT